>VONZ01000011.1:0-600000 GCA_012976165.1 Labeo catla | reverse complement strand
GAGGACATAGATTTAAAAAATAAATTAATTAATACATAATAATAATAATTTTCACATTTGCATGTAATTTATTTATTTTTATTAACAGTGAAATCTAAAACCATAAAAAAATGTCAAAATATAAAACAAAAACTTTTTGTTACTAACTTAAATTAAATAAATGTTAACTGAAATAAAATAAAATATTTAAATATTTTTTAAAAATTCAAGTACTTGCCAAGGCAGCAGTTCTCAGATTTAAAAACAAAAACACAACACAATTACTACAATTACTACTACTACTAATAATAATTATAATTATAATTATAAAACTATTTTACTATATAAAATTGTGATACAGATAATATAATTCCCATCTCCAAATTATGAGTTTAATATTTTATTAAAATAAAATATATTTTATTTAAATAATTGTTAACTGAAATAAAATAAAATAAAATATAAAAAGTATAAATGAAAGAAAAAAATCAGGTACTTGCCAAGGCAGTAGTTCTCAGATTTAATAACAAAAACACAATTACTAAAAATCAAAATGTATAAAAACTAAAGCAAAATACTATAGTTATAAAACTATGTAAAACTATAATTATAAAACTATATAACTATATAAAATGGTGATACAGCTAATATGATTTCCCTCTCCAAACTGTAAGTTTAATATTTTATTAAAATAAAATATATTTTATTTAAATAAGTGTTAACTGAAATAAAACAAAATATAAAGTATAAAATATAAATATAAAAAAAAAAAATCAGGTGCTTGCCAAGGCAGTAGTTCTCAGATTTAATAACAAAAACACAACACAATTACTAAATATTAAAATGTAAAAAAACCTAAAGCAAAATATTATAATTATAAAACTATATAACTATTTAAAATTGCGATAGTGTGATGCAGCTAATATGATTTCCATCTCCAAATTTTGAGTTTAATATTTAATGCTCTATATTAAGGTTTGTATGACAACCATGAAAATGCCCTGCATTAAAATGTCCCCATTTGTTTTCACATATGCCTATTTCTTTCCGTACACACACGTATAAACACACTCTAAGCCAGTGCCTGAGGTAGTGTAGCTCTCTGAAGTGAGAGAGATGCCATTTGCGAGTCCAGTCCAGTACAGCTATGTGAGTAAATGGCTCTGACAGCATGACTGGAGGTCTGGAGCAGAGCTTTCACCCAAAGACTCCACAGCCAGTGCTTATAGTCCTGACAGGATATGCCTCACACTGACAGGCAGGTGCCATATGTCACATCCTGTTGACTCTAGAATGAAAAGGATGTATTGGGTGTGCGAGTCCCTCTTGCTGATTGAATCATGCCCAGCCCGCAGCGCTCACCGATGCTTCCTAACCTGCGCCAACTCAACGCCATCCTCACTTACACAACCCAGTCTGGGTTATGCGGCCATTCGCCTCCATCTGGCTTTAACCCCCACTTCATTGTCTTTCCGCCCTGTCAGGAGGAAAGGTTACGCTCTGCTTGTTCACCCGGCTGTTGCCGGTACGGGCACAGGTGGCTCACGTTCATAGTCATCAGCTGGCCGTGAGCTGCTGATGATGCCCATGCTAATGAATCTCATGCCAGTGTTCATGCCTACTCGCTCTACTCCAAGCCCCGCTGCTGTTCACGGCTTAGTGATCATTGCTGACAAAATTAGTAGCTTCTGCATTGTTTGTACCCTTACAGATCCAACAACAAGAGTAAGCGTAGAAGGAAAAAGAGTACTGGTGAAAATGTGGAATAATTAAGATTTAATATGTTGCTGAAGGAAGCTAAGGCTGCATTTGTTTGATCAAAAATACAGTAAAAACAGTAATAGTGTGAAATACTATTATAATTTAAAATACCTGCTTTTTTATGTGAAAAAAGTTTGGAAACACCCCTGGCAAAGTGTGGTTTTGGACGATACCAGCATAAATCCTTATTATTTTTTGGTGCAAATACATTAAAGTAACTTGACATTATCATTGAAGACCAGCAATAATAATTTTCATTTTGATTACATAATAATGGCAATATATACATGTCAAAGTCAGACATGCCCCTTTGCCAGCTGTGATGCCTGGTTACTGGATTAAACTTGGCCCAGGTTTTTAAAAGATTTTTGGGTCAGCACACCTTAATAGCTTCAACAATTCATTGGCAATTAAGTTTAGAATACAATGAATTTAGGTCCAGATTATGCAGAGCTGTAATAGCTGCTAGATATTTTGATGAATCGAAAATGTAAGTTTTTTCAATGTATAAACTGTTTATGTAATAAAATATGTTTTTGTAGTTTGTGTTGTCCCTTATCAGTGCAAAATTATCACAAATTAAAAAGGATTCATGCCAATATTGTCCAAAGCCCCACTTTTCTAGGGCGTTTCCAAACTTTTGGAGGTGAGTGTATAGTGTAAAATTTATTTCTAATTCAAAGCTGAATTTTCAGCATCATTACTCCAGTCTTCAGTGTCACATGACGCTTCAGAAATCATTCTAATATTCTGATTTGCTGCTCAAGAAACATTACTTAATATCAATGTTGAAAACAGCTGCACTGTTTAAAAGAGAAGTTCACTTCCAGAACAAAAATGTACAGATGATTTACTTACCCCCTTGTCATCCAAGATGCTCATGTCTTTATTTCTTCAGTCATAAAGAAATTGTTTTTTGAGGAAAACATTTCAGGATTTATGTCCATATAGTGGACATCTATGGTGTCCACTATAACTATCAACTTCCAAAATGTAGTTTAAATGCAGCTTCAAAGGGCTCTAAATGATCCCAGCCAAGGAAGAAGGGTCTTATCTAGCAAAACGATCAGTTATTTTATAAAAAAAAAAAAAATTACAATTGATATACTTTTTAACCTCAAATGCTTATCTTGTCTAGCTCTGCATGAACTCTGTGTATTTCAGTTCAAGACCGTTAGGGTACGTCGAAAAATCTCATTTTCTTCTCCATCTTCAAAATCATACCTACATCGCTGTTTTATCTTCTTTGCACGTTCATTTTGTAAACACTGGGTCGGTACTTCTGCAGCGATGTAGGACAATTTTGAAGTTGGAGGAGAAAATGAGATAGTTTTTTGACATACCCTAACTTTATTAAACCGTAAAAAAGAGTTCATGCACAGCTATAGATGAGATGAGCATTTGAGGTTAAAAAGTATATAAATTGTAAAAAAAAAAGTTTTAGAAAATAACCAATCGTTTTGCTAGATAAGACCCTTCTTCCTTCACTGGGATCATTTAGAGCCCTTTGAAGCTGCAATTAAACTATTTTGGTAGTTCAAACTCATGGGCACCATAGAAGTCCACTATATGGAAAGAAATCCTGAAATGTTTTCCTCAAAAAAACATAATTTCTTTTTCTGACTGAAGAAAGAAAGACATGAACATCTTGGATGACAAGGGGGTGAGTAAATTATCTGTAAATATTTGTTCTGGAAGTGAACTTCTCCTTTAATAGTTTTCTGGAAACTGTGATATAGAACCATTCAAAAGTTTGAGCTAAGTTTTAATAAATAAATTAAAAAAAGAAAGAAATTAATACTTTTATTCAGCAAGCATTCAATTGACCAAAGTGGCAGTAAAAACTTGTAATGTTATAAAATATTACATTTCAAATAAATGCTGTTCTTTTGATAAATGTAAGCGCAAAAATGTAACATTGATATAAATAAGCATCATTAATAATTGAGTGCCAATAATAATTGAGCAGCAAATCAGAATAATTTCTGAGGGATCATTTCTCACTGAAGACTGAATAATAATGCTGAAAATTCAGCTTTGCATCACAAGAATATATTACATTTTCAAATATATTCAAATAGAAAACGATTATTTTTAAATTGTAATAACATTTCACAATATTAGGAGCATAAAACCATTCAAAAACATTAAAAAGTCATAACTATTCCACATTTTTGACTGGTAAAGTATGTGTACGCATTTATCTTTTTATGCTCGTGTGTGTGTGTGTTTCAGAAATGGGAACAGCAGTGCTTCTAGTCTGGGTTTGGCAGACCTGGAGGGCTTTCTAGACTACTCCATCTCCAGCAACCTAATCAGGTATCCAACAGCAACACGCTAACCGTGGCACACTTATAGAGACTTGCTCAGAGCAGCGGAGCTAATGGCTGTTAAGCACTCATCCATAACCCAGAGCACTGTCCAAATTCTTACATCTGCAGCTCCCCTCGTGAGAATGCGGCCACAGTTAGAGGACAAGAAATTTGGGTCAAACTTGGATCACATTCTGTCATATTAGAGCGATAGTTCCTTGCACAAGTATGTAAATGTGCTCAGTTTGCTGTGTCTGGGAATCGTCTCAAACATGGCCAGTTCTAATGGGCGCCAAAAGCCTTCAGTCGTTTACTATTTTGAGCTCTTATTAGATGAGTGCAATATAGTCATGGCTCCTGAAGGGCTCAATGAGGTGACTGGAACACGGCCAGCATTGCTCTATACAGCATGATAATGATAGTGTCTCTGTTTGCAGCGAGGAGAGAGAGAGGAAGGCGTCACACTGCCAGGATCAGGCAGACGGTGAGTGATACGTCCTCTTACAACCCTCTACATGCACACATGCATATTGGAATGAAAGAGCTGGAACTTCACAACTGTGTTTGGAATTAAAAAGAAACCATGCTATCGCTGCTCTTCACACTTCTGCGCTAATGTATTCAGTCTGAAGCCGTTTGCATTTTTCATTTTCTGGCAGTCTGATCTTTTATATAAATGTTACATGTTCTTCCTGAAAGTGAACTTCATGTTATTTCTCTGCGAAAGAGGTTTTTTAAAGGGCACCAGAGGCTCACTTAGTGCCCTAGATGAGATACTTTTTCAATTTCAATTGTTCTTTATGCAGGTCTGAGAGGAAACTCTCTAGAACTTGATTTTGGAAGTTATTGAATGTAATTATTCAAATACACTTGGCTCTGAAAGCTGAGGGGGCAGTGAGTGGGCATGACGCTTCTGAGACAGAAGTTAACATGTTGGACTGCTGAAGCAAACAACCATTGCAATAGGCTGTGTGATTAATCGAAATAAAACAAGCATTGCGAAATGACTCAGAGTATCAGATCGCAAAGGCTGCAAATGAATTAAATATATTCACTGTGTGTTTTAGAGTGAAGCATGGCACTGTTATTTTGCACATGAACCGCTCACAATAACTGTGTTTTTAGCGTCTCACAGCAACTCAGGCCCTGTTTACACATAAGATGTGTTTCGTTCAGTTGCATCACAAGTAGACAAGGGATACACATTCACATTTATATCTGGTGTCTTTTGTCTGCTTTTGAACGCTTTCCTGATTTCTTTGAGCGGAGGGTCTATGTGCAGGTGTATGTATGGGTGTTTTCTGATCTCTTTACGTAACATTGCAAAATAAGCTTAACATAAAAAGTAGGGATGTGACGAGATCCAATGTGTCTCGCCAGACCAGTCGGATCTTGTGAGATCTCGTGACGATGTCCTCGCAAAACATTTTACAGTGTTTACTTTAGAGCTGCACGATTAATCCTTAAAGGGGTCATCGGATGCCCGTTTTCCACAAGTTAATATGATTCTTCAGGGTCTTAATGAAAAGTCTATAATATACTTTGGTTATTAAAAAACAACACCCTTTTTAGGCTGCTTTAAATGCAAATGAGCTCTGCTCGCCCCGCCCCTCTCTTCTCTCTCTCAGACTCGTGAAGAGACGAGTCTGTTTATTTAGCCGCATTTAGCCACTAAACTTGCTAACTAGCACATTATTAGGAAAGGCGATTGCAAAGATTCATAAAAAAAAAAAAAACCTTATACTCACTTCTGCGGTAAGTGAAGATGGATCACGAATGATTAGCGCGAACATAGACGGATATATGTAGATCGGGAGGCACATTCCCTTCACAAACAAACGTAATCTACTGCATCTTCAGCAGCTAAAATGTCGGGAGTAAATAATGACCTTTATCTCACTTCCTATATCCGGTAAGCGAAGCAGTGTATCCCCACTTCCGGTCCCATCGCAACGCAATGAAAACTAATGGGAGAATCCTCTCTTTCGCCGCTTTTATTCTAAACAATGACACACTGCCTCAGTTTTCACGATTTCCTGACACAACACGGATGAGATCCGTGGGATGAATTAAGGTCCTTCTAAAATGTTACGCGGGAGCACGTTCGCGTGGAGTATGCATTTCGAAACTGAGGATGTTTAGGCCTACATCTCATATCACCTGCTGAAATGTTCCTATTAATATATTTCTCTTCCAAATGTGCATTCTGAATAATAAATAAATTTAACCTGCTGCAGTCAATTTCGTCTTCTCATTAACTATGTCTTTCTCATCATATTTTATACCTGTTTACATTAAAATACATTTTAAATAAACACCCTTACTAAATTAACCATGGATTTACTGTAGTAAATGTAGTAACCATGTTATATTTTTATTTTTTCCGCAGACTGATTTCCAATTGTATTGCCATAATTTTACTACACATACCATGGTTACTTTTCATAAGAGCGGTATTAAAATAGATGAATGAATGCGCGGGCGTTGCCTTAAAGAAATAACAATGTTGAGCTAATTAATCTAGACAGTATAACGCGTTGACAGCGTGATTTGAGTATTATTTAAGAATTTTGGCATAAACGTGAATTACATACAGTGAAATGACTGTGAATGAAAAATAACAGAATAAAGACTAAAATTTAATACAAATAAATAAATAAATATGTTGATTCGTCAGGTCTCACACACACTGCAGCACTGACGCAGTGTGGTGAAATCACGCATGTTTATGAGCCATGGGTTTCTCAGATCGGTACGTTGGATTAAAACTACAAGTTCCATTGCATTTGGAAAATTCTGTGCGCAGTAATCATCAGAATGATTCTTCGACTGTCTCTAAAAATGTCCGGATTTTGAAATCAACCTGCAGATGCTCATTTTAACAGGATTTTATTCAAGTAGTGATTACAGCATATTGAAAAATATACATAACCGGAAGAATCGATACACTGCTTCTACAAGCGCTTCCGGTGTTCAATTCCGGTGCGATAAAGGTCCATTACATCCAGCAACACAACACCTCAATCACTCAATCGGAGATATTCTTGTGTAACTTACATTCCTGCTCTGGCATCGAAACAAAGAAGGCGGACTGTTACAGCTGATCTGAGGTAAAATGCTCATGTCAATCAACTATTGTGGGAGTGGCCTCTCTCAGGCAAAATGCCATCTGAGAATGGCTCGATTTGAAAAAGGGGATATTTTTACAGATTAATTAAAAACCACTGCATGGATTTTAATCATTATAGGGTAGATTTGTACATACACTTCCAACACACATCTTATTCCTGAATGACAACGATTCAGCTATGTCTATTACTGCTGTTTTACATCGCAAGTGTCAGTGGAGCGTGAGAAACACGTTTTGTCGATGCCCATGTTAATGAATCAGATGGTCGGCCATCATTACGCCTCAGATGTGAACCTGTCATTCACTGATATGGACGACGACAAAACACCCGCTGCTCATGCTGACCCTCCACTGACACGATATGAAATAGGTGTTAAAGACATTAAAATCTGCATTAATACTGCTGCTTATCCAGAAAGATCAGTACAAACAATCTTTTCAACCACATTATACTCATTATTTCTGTTACAGATATTTATATAACAGAAGTACTGGGATAAAAGTTTATAGTTTGGGTATAAACACTTGTCGTCTACAGTAGCGATCAAAACGAAAGTGTCTTAACACTTGTATGGATTGTAACGCTTATCCTCTTCCGCCAGGAGGTGGCGACAACTGCCCGTTTAAAAAAAGTATGTAATTGAATCATTCATTCAGGAGATTTCAATAGTCAAACAAGTCTTAATGAAGTGAGACACTGACTCCTTCATTGAATTTTTTTTTTTTTTTTTAATTTTGTTTAAATGAATATATGTTTTTAAAAGACTTAAGCAATGAGCATTTTTTCAGAACCACTAGTAAAGTATGTTATTTTGTTTAGTTTTCAAATCTTTTTTCTCCAGAATCATGAGAGAATCATGATTTCCAGTTTATTAAAAACAACTGGAATTCTCAATTTGTCCATAATCGTGAAGCTCTTGTTTAAATGTTGTTTATTACTGCATGTAATTCATTAAATTTTTTGCAATTTTTGCATTTTGCATTTTGTCTTTTTCAGTTGAATAAAAGACTGTTTTCCCTATATATTTCATTACTGAGGATTTCTTTAAAAAAAAGTTTAAAATCTCGTCTCGTTCTTGTGAACCCAGTCTTGTGTCTTGTCTCGTCTCGTGGGATAAGTGTCTCGTCACACCCCTAATAATCAGGGGAATGATGAACGATAAGGTGAGCAGCAGCTTTCATTTCTGCTCTGATATCCGCACTGGCAAAAGAACACTGTGCTATTTAGTTTTTTCGCATTCAAACAAAACTTACAATTTAAGCCAGCAAAGTTTAAATCTCGTCTGGATTTCTCGCTTCACCAACACATCCCATAATGGTTAAGAATTAGGTCAGGAGGCAGAAAGGAAGCTTTTTTTTCAGTGCCTTGTGGGCAGCGTACCGACATGTACATGAATCCCGAATTTGAGTCCTGGCTCACGGACCTTTCCCGATCCTGTCCCCCTCTCTCTCATCCACTTTGCTTCATGTCTCATATACTGTCCTAATAAAAAATGAGGTGGGCTGAATGTATTCAACCACATTTTGACAACACTACGAAAGTGACTTTGTTAACAAAGGAGAAATGTTAAGAGTTCTCTGCATTTTGCCGCCAAAAAAGCTTGATGGTTTAACATTTGAAAATTACGTTTTCAAATATTAAGACAGCTGTAATTTTACTGTTGTACTACTAAAATGTATTATTCTGTTATTATTCATTTACATTCTTTTGTTTCCTATTTTTATTTCATAATTAATTCATTATTTAGTAATAATAATAATAATTATCACTGCTGCTGCTGTTGTTTTTTGCAGCATAGTGATCATTTTAATAGCAAATTTTGATTTAATTTTAGCCTTTTGACTAAAATGCCATTTAGTTTTAGTCATATTTTAGTCATCTAAATTGTTTTAGTTTTAGTCTACACTGTAAAAAACAATTTGTTGGGTCAACTTAAAATAATTTGTTACCTGGCTGCCCTAAAATTTTAAGTTCAGTCAACTCAAAAAATGTTTATTCAGCTTGCAATGTTAAATTATACTAAGTGACAACTGAGATATTTGAGTTGATTCAACTTAAAATTTTAAGGCAGCTGGGTTACTTACCCATCTGTTAAGTTTAGCAAACACAAATATCTAAGTTGTTACTTAGTACAACTTAACATTTCAGGTTGACTAAATTTATTTGAGTTGACTGAACTTAAAATTTTAAGGCAGCAGGGTAACAAATTATTTTAAGCTGACTCAACAAATTGTGTTTTTTATGTTTTTCAGTGTAGTTTTAGTCGACTAAATGTACAGTAAATTTAGTCGCTAAAAAATCTCTAAAATTTCCAAACTCATTATATAGTTTTGCCTTTACAACGTGCCTTTATATTAAAATGAAATAAAACCACTTCTCATCAAGAAACAACAACATGGTCTTCTTTTCATTTAAATGCCAGTGTTTATATAGGCTAATTATACATTCTTTATAACATCTCGTTTACCACGTTCTTTGTTCTTTTAAGCAGACGTGTTTATTTCTGTAAATAAATTTAGATCTAATTGATCTAATACAGATCTAATCTGTATTAGGACTAGTAAAGTGATTCAGTCAAGTGCAGTGAGTGATTTTCTGTCTTTCTTTTGTTGCTTGTTTAACATCAGTGCCACAGACAGTAGCAACTAAATTAGGCTGCTGTCCCTTTAAAACCGAATGCACGGATGCAATGTACTGATACACATCTGATATTCTCCCTAACGTTTACATTTACGTAGACTTAATCAACTGTGTTTGCAATTTTTAATCTGAAAACTCGGAATTAGTGTTGTCACTAACGCTTATTTTGGTATTCGAGTAATCGGTCGATTATTCTGGCAGTTAATCAAGTAATCAGATCATTTTTGTAGTATTAAAAATAGACCTAATTGAGACTTTAAAGTAACTTAAAATACATATATAATAGTAATGAGGCAATAATAATTGGTTCGAATAAAATATAAGAAGTAATCATATGGTTTTTTTGAACAAAGGGTTAAGATTCATAATGTTATAAAACAATGTAGTCTTAACTTATGCACGATACATATTATATCACATGCCTAAAGAGACTGCCAACAGCCTGACGATTGTTTTTATACTTTACAGCATGATCTAATGCTTGTTTCCACTTAATCTTTAATATTTGGCCACTTCTTTATGAAGCCACTATCATTTCTTTAACAAGAAATGGACATCACAAACTCAGAGTGAGGGTTTAAACTTTTATTTTATAAGTCGCAATGAACAGTTAGCATGTTTAGAAAGATAATGATGTGTTCTCCTGTGTTAGCATAGGTTTATAAATTATTTACCTTACAAATCTGATAAAATGGTTCACATTGTTCCCAGATGAACATTAGAAGCAATTCAGACTCACAGCATATGCAAAAATGACTGTTTGTGTGGAGCAGCATTTACAGAACAGAACATATTAATAACTATTTACTAATACCTTTATGAGCAAATCTAATTTTTCCCATAAAGATCAAACCACCAAATTTTTTAAAGATTTAATTATAAGTGTAACATATCCTTTTGTATCTTAGTTTCTATGTTCTGCCCAAAATTGTGTTTGTGCGCTCAGGCTTTGGCAAATTATGTTCTTTGTTTGATTTTTCTAAGCTCCAGAAATGAAACTTAGAGTACCTCATGCACACAAATGGCTTAAAATAGTCTTTCCTTATTATAAACTTTAAAGGTTGCAAGCACAAATGTGGCATTGTACAAGCCCTGTTGTGGTTCCTCTGATCCTACTTGTGACCTTGATGCAGTTTTCTCTCTTGGCCATTAATCTTTGACCTCCTCTATCTGAGAAACATCTACACTGCATGTGCATTGCTTGCTCTCTGCCCCTCATCGCTCAGTGTGCTTCTAGTCTTTGGCAGACGGACAGGCGCTCTTGTGTAGCGAGAGAAGGCTAAAGAGACTTTTGCGTTGCCAGCACAAACTCACACTTCACAAATGACTCATTCACATGCAGGAGAACAAAAGAGACGTTCAGACACGGGAGCTGACAGGCAAAGCATCATCCTGCTGGGAGAGAGATGGAGGAATGAGGAGAGGGTGTTAAAATGGGAAGATGTGTGATAGAGCAAGAAAACAGAAGACAGATTAATTTTGGAACAGATCTTTACGTTGAGCGCAGAGGAGGAGCATAGAGATGTCATGATGAAATGAATATTACTGATGCAAAGCTTGAATTGCTTTTAAAGAGAAGCTAAAAGCCAAGAAAAATGTTATAACTAGAAAAGTGGGATGGAGAAGAGATTAGCCCTCCTTTCCTAAAACAATAGGGTTTAGCAGTGAGACGGTGGGCTGTCTGAATGTTTAAGCCCCTCTTTATTTCCCGTGAGCTCTTTATTATTCACACTCATCCACATTCATATAGAACAGTGGATCGTAAAGTAAAGGTCTCAACTCGCAATACATATTGGCTTTTGATTTTATAATGTGAATTTAAAACGCCAAGTACTAGGAGTAACTTGGACATTTCATCAGAATATGATCTGACATCAAATCTGTTAGCCAGTGATACAATATTTGCAGATACTTCAAAACATGCCACAATTTGATTAAATGTATAGGTCTGTATCGATATATATCAATACTATCAATATTATGTGCAGGGTTAACTAAAATCATATTTTCAAAAATTAACTTAAATGAAAATAAATATTAAAACGGTAATATTTTGCTGCTAGTTCCCAAGAAAATGTTTAGCATTATTATTTAGCTTATCTTGATGTACTAAAACAACTAACACTTCAACAAAAATTAATTTAAAAAAAACTATATAAACATATTTAAAAAAAAAAAAAAATAGCAAAACAATAAAATTGTTTAACAAATTAAAATAAACAAAAAGTATAAAAAATAAAATCTGTATCAAACTGTTAATTGAACCTATAATAGTCTTGATATTAAAGTAACACTAATTATGTGTTCAAATGTGCAAATTATTATTTTTATTAGCACATACACAAGCTAAAAAAAAACATAATATTAATATCTCGGTGGTACTAAAATAAGACTAAAAAGCCTGTATATTCAAAATAATAAATTAAGGTTAAAAAAGTGAAAATAAAAAAGTTATAGAATTTTATTATTATGAAAATTGCAAATTTTTGATGAAAATACATTTTTCAAAACTTGTTTTACACTGAAACTGCATGTAAATCAAAGCCATACATCTAAACAATTTGTCTTTAAAATTTGAGGTTGATATCTCAAAACGTTCGCGTTTAATAAGATTTTGTTTAGGCACAGTGCTAAACATTTTCACTAGGTGAAATTCACTTCCCATTATTTTCCAGTGTGGTCATTTTTGACTGCAAAATGTACAAGTGTGACTATTTTTTCAGGACTATTTAAATGTTTTGAATCATGTACAGTTGACCTGAATAAGATATTTCACATAAAAGATGTTTACATATAATCCACAAGTAAAAATAATAGTTGACCCTGTTCAAAAGTTTACATACACTTGATTCTTAATACTATGTTGTTACCTGAATGATCCACAGCTGTGTGTGTGTTTTGCTTTTTTCGTTGTTTGTTTAGTGATAGTCGTTCACAAGTCACTTGTTTGTCCTGAACAGTTAAACTGCCTGCTGTTCTTCAGAAAAATCATTCAGGTCCCACAAATTCTTTGGTTTTTCAGCATTTTTGTGTATTTGAACCCTTTCCAATAATGACTGTATGATTTTGAGATCCATCTTTTCACAATGAGGACAACTAAAGGACTCTTACAACTATTACATAAGGTTCAAAAGCTCACTGATGCTCCAGAAGGAAACACAATGCATTAAGAGCCAGGGGGTGTAAACTTAAAACTTCTAAATTGGGTAAATTGAACTTCTGGGAAACATGTAAGTATCTTCTGTAGCCTCTGAAGGGCAGTACAAAATCAAAAAAAATATGATATTTAGGCAAAATAAGAAAAATGTACATATCTTCATACTGTTCAAAAGTTTTCACCCCCTGGCTCTTAATGCATGGTTTTTCCTTCTGGAGCATCAGTGAGTGTTTGAACCTTCTGTAATAGTTGCATATGAGTCCCTCAATTGTCCTCAGTGTGAAAAGATGGATCTCAAAATCATACAGTCATTGTTGGAAAGGGTTCAAATGCTGAAAAACCAAGGAATTTATGAATAACAGCGAGCAGTTTAACTGTTCAGGACAAACAAGGGATATGTGAACAACTATCTAAACACAAAAAGACAGCTGTGTATTATTCAGGTAACAACACAGTATTAAGAATCAAGGGCATGTAAACTTTTGAACTGGGTGATTTTTTATAAATCCAACTATATTTTCTCTTGTGGACTATTTGTAAACTTTTATGTAAAATATCTTGTTCAGGTCAGTACTAAAATAACATGCATTTTGTATGATCCCTCTTATTTTGGTAAAATAATTAACATTTTTAATGATTCTAAAAGGGGAATGCAAACTTTTAACCTTAACTGTATATGAAGTAAAATGATTCTAAAAAGTCAAAATGTAAATTTTTTTCATTCAAAAATGACTGAACGGCACCAGGGGGTTAAAAGTTTCATGTTTGTTAGAGCTATTCATTTCTACACCAGCAAATGCTTTTCTTACCTTTCCATCAGATTCTTGAAACATATAAGGTCTAAAGAAACACTCAGAATAACATGCACAGAAGTGGCTGAAAGTGACCGGTCTGGTTTTGTCTCACAGAAGTCACGTCGGGGCTGTCCACAGCCGGTAGCAGCTGTCAGCGGGAGCTCCTGGTGCTGAACTTTGACCTGGATTCAGAGTGTGTGGATGGAGAACTGAGAGCGGCGCTTCAGTGGATCGCTGCGTCTGAGCTTGGCGTCCCGGCGCTATACTTCAGAAGGACTCAGGAGCACAATCTCACTAAGGTGAGGACAAATGGAGGTTGTGCGTTTGTTGGAATATCTAATCAGGTCTAAACAGAATGTGCGCTGGCAGAACTACATGACTTTAACACCTGTCATTCATTAAGTTCTTATTTTCCTGATTTTATTAACGTGTCAGCTAGCAATAGGAGTTTAATACTCTGAGCTCTGGTAAACAGAGTAAACATTGCTTACATTTACAATATTGAAATCCATACTGCAGAATCAGAACAACATTTCAACAACAATTAACTTAACAAATAAACTGTGAAATCTATCTAGGTCTTTATTCTTACAGATAAAACATGCAACATGAATGCAGTAAGGTCATGTGACTACAATGTTGCAATTTACAATTACAGAACAGTTCACATTCTATACTGTTTTTAGAGCATAGGATAAAGTGTACAGAGGCAGCGTTTTTTGCCCTGCAAACGAATTAGCCCCTGCGTCATTGTGCCCTTCAGCAAGACACCAGGGGTGTGGAGCTGTGCAGTTTGTAGTCCTAAAACCTGAAAAAGAATTAGCATGGATTCCCTCTGGAATTTCTAATGGGTTTTTAGAAAGGCAGTTTTCGATTTGTGAGTAAAATAAGGTTTGTGGTTAACATTGCTTAAAGGGGTCATGAATTTAGAAATCCAATTTTCCTTGATGTTTTGACATGTAAGAGGTCATTGTACTATAAAAACATCCTGTGAGTTTCAGAGCTCAAAACTTTCTTGTTAGTCCAAAAACAGCTTTTATTGCAACTGAGCTCAGAAAACAATTTCAGATTTTGTCTTTATGACGCACATTGCCGTTCAGAAGTTTGGGATCAGTACGATTTTTAATGGTTTTTAAGCAGTCTCTTGCTCATCAAAGTTCTGTTTATTTGATTAAAAAAATACAGGGAAAAATTTAATTATGAAATACATTTAAAATAACAGTTGTCTATTTTAATATACTTTTAAATGTAATTTATTTCTGTGAATTTTCAACATCATTACTTTAGTCTTCAGCGTCACATGATCCTTCAGAAATTATTTTAATATGCTGATTTATTATCAGTATTGGACAGTTGTGTTGCTTAATATTTTTAATGAAGGATTCTTTATGAATAAAATGTTCAAAAGAACAGCATTTATTCAAAATAGCAATCTTTTCTAACAATGCAAGTCTTTACTATCACTTTTTATCAACTTAACACATCCTTGCTGAATAAAAGTATCAATTTCATTCTATTTACTGACCCCAAATTTTAAACGGTAGTGCGTTTTGTTACAAAAGATTTCTGTTTCAAATAAATGTTGTTCTTTTTATCATTTTATTCATCAAAGAATTCTGAAAAAAGCATCAGTTTCCAAAAAAATAGTAAGCAGAACAATTGTTTCTAACACTGATAATAAATCAGTATATCACAATGATTTCTGAAGGATCATGTGACACTGAAGACTAGAGTAATGATGCAGAAAATTCAGCTTTGCATTACAGAAGTACATTCTATTTATATATTATTAGTATATTACAACAGAAAACCACTATTTTACATTGCCATCATTTTTCTCAATATTAATTTTTTTCTGTGTTTTTAATTAAATAAACACAGCCTTGATGAGCAGAAAAAAAACTTTTTTAAAAAACAAAAATCTTATTTTTGAATGGCAATGTAATAGTGCAAGTTTATATTCAATGACACACTGCACAATTAAATCTCTTATTTTTATTGTATTTGCACTGTTAGTTATGATTAAAGGATTTGTGAAAGTGCAAAACTCGAGTTGCAGTGACGGACCTGCATTCATGCGCTCAACAGTCTGTCATCAGCTACACTACTTAACACTGCAACCTTTCATGTGACAGAAGTAGATCTAAATATAATGCTATAATCAACACTTTTCACAATTAGTTAATCCCAACAGCTGTAATAGTAAAAACATAGTAAAACCAGAATGCTAAAATCATAGTAGAAAATGTCCCTTTATTTCTTAACTATTCCAATTTTTGATGTAAAAATCATTCTAACATTATAAGTACACCTCAGTAAACATTATCAAATAATCAAAAAATGCAGTTCATTACCCCTTTAAGGAGACTTAAATTTTTTTCTTGACAACACACACACAGTCATAACCACAAATAAAGCAATAAGCCCTAAGAAGCCGTAGTTTACAGTGAATTTATAACAGCTAAGGGCCGTTGTTAGGCACAACGTGAAGCCCCTTAACGTTAGCTGTTATAAATTCTCTGCAAACCAGCTTATTGCTTTTATAAAATGGTTATTCCATATACTTAGTAAGTTTTCATAAAATAAAACCAAGCAAAAAAGTAAATATACCAAGTGTAATGATATAAATAAAAATAATATTCTTCCATCAAACAATGTAGTTCCTTGGAAACAGTTGTGGTTGCAAGAAAGTGGTTGCCAAGCAACACACAGAAGTAAACAAAGGTGTATGTTTGTAGAGCAATTTACAACAGCTTGGACCGCGACTCAACCAATCAGAATCAAGGAACGGAACTATTCGTTGTACAAGTAAGGGATAATTAACGGTTTACTGTGCATTAAAAGATTTTAAATGCACGACGTGGGGGCAAAGAACCCCGTGATTGCCTCTGCTAAGTGCATTTAAAATCTGTTAATGCAAGGCAAGCCGTTGATTCCATGGTCATTTGCCAAGTTATAAGCTATGTTTCCATCCAAAGATGCGAATTTAACTTATGCGCAAAACTGGAATATGGCATAAAACAACATTTGCGCATAAAGCACCGTTTCCATCCAAGGAGACAGAGAACAAAATCGTCACTTCCTGATAAACTTGCACTAAATAACACTAAGAAAAACCACTGAAAATAATAATTTTCATATAAATATATGAATTGCTTGCACCTCAAGGCTAGCAGTAGGGATGTGACGGTGCGAGGAAATTTTCCCACCGGTTAATCGACGTGTGACAACACTGGTAATACCTGTATCACCGGGGGGAGAGGTTGTGGGGTAGTTCGTTAGAGTTTTCTCTCTTTTGCACGCTTTTCTTTGCTTTTAAATGCCCGTGCACATTTTACTTTCAGTTTCGAATTAGCGGCAATTCGGCGTCAACTGATTGAATAGACAATAAAACAGGACAAACTCACTTATATTAAACATAAAATTATTAATTTATAAACAAAACGAAAAAAAAAAACAAATAAATAAACTATATGTTCTTCCAATAAGCTTCCAGAATCACCTTTCTGGAAAAGTCACATGACTTTTTTTAATGCGCATGGAGGAATTTATTCAGTAAAAGTGTTTCCATCTTAGTTTATGCGCATTTTGTCTTATCGGATAAAAAGTTTATCCTACTCAATTGTGCGCATAAGTTTTTTATGCGCATTTTTAGAACTTATGCGCATCTTCGTGTTTCCATCCGGAGTTTTTCCGAAGAGATATTACAAAATGGGTATAAAAATAGATGGATGGAAACACAGCTATAGACAAGTTAAAACTAGTATTGCTCTTTGCAGTGCAATATTTGGCCGAATGTGTAAAAATGAGTTATTTTCGTCAGTTATGGCTCGTTAGCTTTTGCAATCTGCCCACTTTAAATCAGACACAGAGATGAAATAGTGTGGTAAGATCACATTTATTTATGAATGAATTATATCATTTATTTCAAATAATTATCAAGGGAGAGATGACAGTAGTGTGTGCATACCTGCATGCTGCGTCTGCGCGACTCTCTAATTAATACAAAAATGGTGATTTTACCATCTCATTGCTGAGGAATATAATGTAGCGATCTAGTATCTACGCTATTTTATTAATGAAAATCGCGGGGAAGCATCGACAACAAATTTATGTATGCGCACAGCACAATGCGATCTCCGACCTCTGTGTGTGTGTACTTGTTTTTGCTACATAGTGGGGACCAAATGTCCCCACAAGGATAGTAAAACCTGAAATTTTTGACATTGTGGGGACCGCAGTTAAAAAATGATTAAAAATAGTAAATGATGTTTATCTGAAAGTGTAACGATGCAGACATGTTTTCTGTGAGGGCTAGGTTTAGGGTTAGGGTTGGGTTAGGGGATAGACAATATCGTTTGGTCAGTATAAAATCTATAGAAGTCTATGGAAAGTCCCCACAATTCACAAAAACAAACGTGTGTGTGTGTGTGTGTGTGTGCGTGTGTGTGCGTACATCAATTAAAGCAGCGCATTATTATAGAACGGTGATTAAATTGACTTGGAAGTACCTGTGCATTAAACGATTTTACTGCATACCTGCCAGCCAATCAGAATCCAGTATTCTGACAGTTATGGAATAACATGTATTTAGAAACAGTACAAACCAGCAGTTTATGCTATTTTTGTAATCATTCATAGCCCATACAATATATACAATAACTGTATACTAACAAATAATACAACAGATTTTGCTTATGTAGCAACCAACACTTGTAACAGATTTATAGGAATTAAAGTATAAGAATTTGGTAAAATTATTGGAAACTGCATCTGTGCATGTATATTACTGTTACACGTATGCTGCATAACAAATTTGATGTGTATATTTTAAATTTGACACAGTTAATCAAAAAAAGAATAATGGTATAACTCATGGCTCACGAAGAACTGAACAGCGTGTGTTTGTTTCTCAGTTCCACAGAGTGGTGCAGTTGGCGGGTCAGAAGGCTTGGCGTGTTGGTGACTTGTTCAGCGCTGTGGCTCAGTTCTGTCAGCTCCACCAGGACCTGGAGCACAGAGGACGGCCTATGCCAAGCCTGTTCGACTGGATACTAAAGACCAAGCGCTAGAGCGCCACCCATCTATGGACCGGGAGCTGGAGACGCCACATATCCATCCTGTTCTAGCACACGTATATAGTCAGGAGCCAGTGTGAAAACACCAACAAGCATCCCATCTGAGCCGCTAATACACCCTCACACAACCAAACTGTTTATAGACTCCAAGATCCCACAGACTCATCCACAGCCACCGTGACTGTACATCAGCACGTTTTTCTAGAGCTCAGCTGTGAAACTCTGTTTATCACAGAATAGCAAGGTTTACAAGACGTCCGCACGCATTAACGGCTCCCAATCCCAAGATCCTTAGCATGTGGCTTCCTTAGTACCAGACTTGCCCTCTCTGACCACCAGCACATCCACATTTGATATCCTTAAGATTCACAGCTTGCACAAACCTTTATTCCGATACCTCCATCTCTGTCACACTTGTATATGTCTTTGCTAGATCACAGGAATTATGGGATGTACTGTAGGAAGAAATGCCTTGTCCATAAATATGTGCTAGAGATGCACATTCGCATAGATTGTGATTTGAGGATATTTCCCTTTAAATTACGCATGTTCCTGTCTTTATGCGCACGCACCGTTAGATCCACCAATCACCAGCCAGCTCTGGTTAGAGGAACATGGTTTAAACCGACCAATCAGCCTTGACGTTTTGTAGCTTGCAGATTTTTACTGTACAACAAACCCGTTTCAAATGCACAATGTGACTTTTTATCAAGAATAACGGACGTGCAAGCTTTGGTGTAGAGATTTGAGGATATTTAAATGTTTGTATTTAAAGTGAAATCTAGTGAGATCCCATTCCAAATACACTTTGTTGTTTTAAGTTTACATTGGCGAACACGTTCGGTCATTTTATTGTAACTCTGAGACTGAATTCTATGTTTAGTTTTGTGTGACTACTGTTATTTAAGAGATTTTATTTTGGCTAGATGTAAATAGTCTAGACTGTGAGCTATTGTACCTTTGGGCTGCAAATGGACATTTCAGTTTTCCGTTTTATGACAGACAGAATCGCAGCACTGAAAGTCTCACCAGACTACTGTAAAAGTTTGAATATAAAAGTATGAACATAAGAGTATATTTAAAGTACAAGTACAGTTTTGTCACGTAAAAGTTGCCGTGTAAACGTGAAATCTGGTGGCGTTATGGTTTTCTCCGCATAGTAACATAATAGTAATGTGTTTTAATATCAGCGTTGAAGGCACACAACTGTATCCAGTCTGTCACGGTATACCTGAATGTATTTATCTTTTCAAAATAAAATTTGCGTACGGTGAGTTTGACGTCAATAGCTTTTATTTGAAAAGAGCCACACGTGTTTGAATAAACAAGAATTCGATGAGCTGTTAAAGAAATAATTCACCCAAAAATTAAAATGTACTCCGTCTCAGGCCATCCAAGATGTAGATGAGTTGAAGAAATGATTTGGAGAAATGTAGCATTACATCACTTGTTCACCAATGGATCACCAGTGAATGGGTGCCATCCAAATAGCTGATAAAAACATCACAGTAATCCACACCACTCCAGTCCATCAATTAATGTCTTGTGAAGCGAAAAGCTGCATGTTTGTAAAATACAAATCTATCAAACCATTGCTTCTGGCTAAAATATGAGTCCTCTATCGGTAGTATTGCTTCCTCCTGTGAGAAAAAAAAACATTTCATCTTGCATATTTTGGACAGAGTTATAGTTTAAAGTAGAGGTCGACCAATGTATCGGTTTTGCCGATTAATCGGGCACCGATAGTTGATTGGCGGAACTATCGGTTATGGGCAAAAACCCATGCCCATAGGTTGGGTCCGTTGCTGGAGCGGCTGAGAAGGTCGTCATTACACAGCAAAGTCCTTATAGTCTTTGTTATACAGCACGAGAGCGGCATCTAGTGGCGGAAATCACTGATTGCACGTGCCATTTGTTTAGACACGTGACTGTGCGCTGCACAGAGCGGAACACTTCAAAGGCGGATTTAAAACATCGTCAAAGAAACGGTGTGTACAGTATACTGTAGTGCATGTTTTTATATCATTACTAAGCGATGAATTTGTTGACTAGATGCTGCATTAGTGGAGAAAGGACAGCAGTATACGTTTGCCCGTTTGGTGATCAAATAAAGTCTTGTAGACCGCCGCTTGAATTGAACGCGACGCGTCTAGTGTGTGTGATACCGGATAGCTGCGAGTTCTTCTAGACACCGCGCTGCACTTTTGCCCTTTGTGTGACTAACATATTTTTATATTTTAATTAGATAACCACAAATGTTCTAGAATATAAGCAGTTAAATTGTAAAAGTGCACAATATTCATATGTATGCAATTTCAATACTGTGCCCTTTGTGTAGATATTTATAGATGGCCATCTTTAGCTTGATTGTCGATGTAATTGTAACACTTTACAATATGAATCCATTTGTAACATTAAGATTGATAAAAGCTGTAGAATAGAAGTATTGTTCCTTGTTAGAGTGTGTTAATTTCAGCATTTACTGATATATTTTGAAAAAGTTTAGTTGCTTTTGTTAACATTAATGAACAATGAACTAGCTATAACGATAAATCTATAATTAATATTAATATTTTATTCATTTACAAAGTATGGTTCAGTAGGCTACTTTTTTTTTAAAATAGTAGAGCACTATTTAATTTCCGTTCAGTATTCATCTTAAAAAATATCGGTCGATTAATTGGTATCAGTCAGTGTTGTCCAACCTAGTTATCGGTATTGGTCGACCTCTAGTTTAAAGTTGATGGATTTATTACAAACACACAGCTTGTCACTTTAGAAGACATTAATGGTTTGACTGGAGTTATTGTGATGTTTTTATCAGCTGTTTGGACTCTCATTCTGACGGCACCCATTCACTGCGAAAGGATCCATCGCTGAGTAAGCGATGTAATGCTACATTTCTCCAAATCTGTTCCCACAAAGACACAAACTAGGCCTATAGATGAGTGCACTGTAAGCAAAATTTCATTTTGGGTCACCTATTCCTTTAACCTAAAAATAGACTTGCATGCTAAAATAGAGATGGGTCCAGGTTAAATACAGAAGAAAATAACAGAGTAAGAAATCAAAAATTTGTCACATTTTTTATAATAATCAACAGCATGCCACATATGATTTTAACTTGTATTTGACCCAGAATATTTTTTAAGGGTGAAAAATAATGTCGGTAACACTTTACTTGAAGCTCTATATATAATACATTATAAAAGAATTTTAATGCATTAACTATGCCATCTTATAATGTATGATCTCACGAATAATCATAACCTTCATCATTACACCCACAAAAAGCATATTTAATGCTATTCATAAAGAATCTGCAAAGACTATAATGCATTTAAATTGTGCTTACAGTTATTTCTGAAAGATATAATGCTTCATAATGCATTATATGTAAAGGCTTCAAGTGAAGTGTTAGCATAATGTTCTCCACACATACATGTTCTCTGTGAACAGAAATACTATGGCAGTGTGATGAGAAGACACACAATATCTCAATCAAAAGAGATGTAGGAATACTGTAAGCGAAGTTCAGGCCGCTCTTTCAGTGCCAGATCCTGCAGGTGTTGTCTTTACTGCCTGCAGAAAAATTGACAACGAGGCTTAAAATTACTGACGTATGATTACTTTTGTGGATTTATGAGTGTTACGCAGGTGCGTGTAATTGCCTGTAATGATGGTGTCTCCCTCATAGTTGAAAGCGCAGGAGAAGATCTCATCAGAATGTCCCTCCAGCACCTGCAAACATGCTCCTGTGTTCACGCACCACACACGAGCCGTCTTATCCACGCTCGCCGTCAAGACGCGGCTCCCCTGCGGATTAAAACACACCTATGGGCACAAAAATAAGAAGCAAATTATATTTCTGCCTTTTGTTATGATAATATGTCAGGATGGCTCTTCATCATATTCTATCATGAAACAATTACTTTTTGTTTTGCATGTGGAACATCCTATTTCAATGTGCAGGAGAAAAACGGGAGGAGGAAGAGCGCATCGTACGGAGAGAAAGACAGCTGAACTGAATTTGACCTGTGTTGGTATGACAGGCGTTTTATTATAGCGCTGAAGAGCGGAGTGTGTATGTGCGTACTTGAGTTATCACCTTTACACAGGAAATGGAAATATTCTGCTGATGATGGTCGGGAGGGGGATGGAAAAGAAAGGAGAGGATATTACGGTAAGATGGTTTAAGGGATAGGCTGGAGAAAAGAAGAGATGAGCAGTAAGAAAGCAAACGACCACATGAATATGCAGAGAAGATGACAAATGGCAGGCTGGATGCTAGGGTGGAGGCAAGAGGGCAGAACAGGTGGATATAAACAGGAAGGGACCTAGACAGGAAATGACAGGAATGGCAGGAAATGAGCGCCTGAGCAGACCAAGAAATTGAGTATGATATTGAGTCTGAAGCTGGAGTGACAGGCCGAGGATGGAGAGATAATGTGATTTCTTACCTTCGATATCTCTCCTTTATGGCCCTCTAATTGACACAAACATTGGAAGGTTTCTGCGCTGAACACTCTTGATGTACCTGCACACAAAAACACATGATCAGATTCGATTATAGATGAATCTCATAAAAACATGTCCAGGTCACAAAATCAAGTCAGATGTAAGATGTGCCATTTCGTACAAAAACAGATTGCATGCCGACTTGAAGTACAGAGTTCTATATGTGTGTGTGTGGTCTTGTTTTTCTATCCCTGTGGGGAAGTAAACCTGAATGGACACATACTTATGGGGACTCGTGTCACAGAATTAGTTTTTTGACAATGTAAAAATGCAGAAAATTTAATGTGAAGGGCAGGTTTTGACTATACATACATTTATTTATATATATATATATATATATATATATACAGTTGAAGTCAAAAGTTTACATACACATTGTTACCTGAATGATCCACAGCTGTTTTTGTTTGTTTGTTTGTTTAGTTTTGTTGTTGTTGTTGTTGTTTAGTGATAGTTGTTTATGAGTCCCTTGTTTGTCCTGAACAGTTAAACTGCCTGCTATTCTCCAGAAAAATCCTTCGGGTCCCACAAATTCTCTGGTTTTTCAGCATTTTTGTGTATTTGAACCCTTTCCATCCATGACTGTATGATTCATCTTTTCACACTGAGAACAAACTGAGGGACTCATATGCAACTATTACAGAAGTTTCAAATGCTCACTGATGCTCCAGAAGGAAAAACCATGCATTACGAGCCAGGGGTGAAAACTTTCGAACAGAATAAAGATGTGTACATTTTTCTACTTTTGCCTAAATATCATATTATTTTCCATTTAGTGCCACCCTTCAGAGGCTACAGGAGATACTTACATGTTATATTTACCCTGATCTTTAAATTCAAATAGTTTTCAACCCCCGACTCTTAATAGAATAGAAGGTTTTTCCTTCTGGAGCATCAGTAAGTGTTTGAACCTTCTGTTATAGTTGCATATGAGTCCCTCAGTTGTCCTCAGTGTGAAAAGATGGATCTCAAAATCATACAGTCATTGTTGGAAAGGGCTCAAATACACAAAAATGCTGGAAAACCAAAGAATTTGTGGGACCTGAAGGATTTTTCTGAAGAACAGCAGACAGTTCAACTGTTCAAGACAAACAAGGGACTCATGAACAACTATCACTAAACAAAAAACACAGCTGTGGATCATTCAGGAAACAACACAGTATTAAGAATCAAGTGTATGAACTTTTGAACGGGGTCATTTTATAAATTCAACTATTATTTTCTCTTGTGGACTATATGTAAATGTCTTTTATGTGAAATATCTTCGTCAGGTCAGTACTAAATAAAAAATCACATGCATTTTGTATGATCCCTCTTATTATATGGAATAATAATTATATAATTTGGTAATATCTCTATCTGTCTATATATATATATATATATATATGTATGTATATACACACACACACAGATAGATAGATAAAAAAAGATGCAAAGCAAAAAAGGGTTCTCATTACTGTACTGTACTATTAAATACATATTTTTCACATATTCTAGACATATATTGTGAGACCGAATCAGGTGCACAGATATGAGAGAGTTGTGATGTTGAAATGGAGATGTCTCACCATCAGCAGAGGCCGTAGCGATCAGTTGACCAGTGTAGTTAAAACATACGTCCAGCACTTCGTCATTATGACCCAGGAGAGTAGCCAAACACTGACCACTGTCTGCATCCCACACCTACACACACACACACACACAACCTGTTATATAACACGCACAAACCACACCACGACCCAAAATAACCTCACAAACACACTGCATATTAGACAGACTGAGTGAATTCAGTGAAAGTGAAAGTTGGCATTGCTCTGTTTTGCTCAGTGCAGTGGGTGTTCCCTTCAATGAAATTTGCCCGTTTTCTTAATTCAACATGCAGACATCTCAGTGCTATTATCTAACCGCAGACACACCAAATGAACTGACACCGACACTTGTAAAAAGCTGTGAGAAGGACTTTGTCTCACTGTGTTTTTGTGAAACATCAGACTGTGCTGAATAATTAAGAGCCCTCACACTTCTAGGAACAGACAGATAATCAAAGCCAGAGAGTTACTCAGATGAAAGTGAATGCAACTTGCAAGAAAAAAAAAACATTAAAGGGGCTACATCATAAAAAACATATTTGTTCTTTTGAAATAAAAGAGTTCGGTCATGTACCATGCAAACATAGTTTCAGAACTCGAAACTCAAAAAGACAATATGCAAAATGTCTTTCCAAATTTACTGTCTAGAAATTTGCTACATATGTAAATAGAAATTAACGACAACCAAATTCATTTGATTTAGTATCTTGCTATCAAGCTGCTTGCTCATGCACTGGTAAGGAAAAACTAAATTTGGATACAAAATTATTATAATTATTTCCCTCAGGGGAAAAATCATAATTTAAGAAGCTCTTTTACGAGACAGAATGAGAATTACAGAGTGAAGAGAGACAGAAACCTTGCAGGTTTTATCCAGAGAGGCTGTGACGATAAGGGAACAGTCCCAGTTGAACTGAACACAACTGATTTCTCCTCTGTGGCCTGTGAGAACGTGAACTTTGCTAGGAGAGACAAACAAAATACAAAATGCCATTAGGTTGCCTGAAAAGTCAAGTCAAATCTATTCAGGGTTTCTGCTGGTCTTAAAGTCTTCATTTGCCCTTCCACAAATTCATCATAAAATCATCTGTCAATGAGGTATGAAAGTGTGTTTTCCCTTGGTTTCCCTGAGCCCATACATTGGCAGATATAAGTTGTTTTATTTATAAACTCAGTTCATTTAGATCAGTTTCTCAGAAAACGAGACTTCTCATCTTGTCATTTTGCTTCTCAATGATTTTAACTGAGTTATTTATTATTAATTTAAGAGTAATGAAGATCTGTTCAAGAGGTGAATGTTTGCTCCTTAAACAAATACATTTAGAGAACATATTAACTTTTTGTGTTTACTTCAATATTCTTTACTTGGTCTTAAAATGGTCTTAAAAGAGAAGTCCACATCCAAAACAAAGATTCACATGTAATGTACTCACCCCCCTTGTCATCCAAGATGTTCATGTTTTTCTTTCTTCAGTCATAAAGAAATTATGTTTTTTGAGGAAAACATTTCAGGATTTTTCTCCATATAATGGACTGATGTGGTGCCCTGATTTTGAACTTCCAAAATGCAGTTTAAATACGGCTTCAAACGATCCCAGATGGGGTTTTAAATGATCACAGCTGAAGAAAAAGGGTCTTATCTAGCAAAATGACCTGTTATTTTTATTAAAAAAATACAATTTAAATAATTTTTAATCTCAAACGCTTGTCTTGTCTTGCTCTCCCTAAACTCTGTGTATTCTGACTCAAGACAGTTAGGGTATGTCGAAAAACTCCAATCGTATTTTCTCTCTCAACTTCAAAAATCATTTTAAAATCATCCTACATCGCTGCAGAAGTACCGACCCAGTCTTTGCAAAGTGAACATGCAAAGAAGATCAAGCGCCCTTATCAAAAAAGGTAAAACAGTGATATATATACATGAGATGGGAGTTTTTCTACATACCCTAACTGTCGTGAACCGGAAAAAACAGTCCGGGCAGAGTAAGACAAGACCAGCGTTCGACATTAAAAAGTATAGAAACTGTATTATTTTTATGAAAATAACCGATCGTTACGCTAGATAAGACCCTTCTTTCTCAGCTGGGATTTACAACCGCATTTGGGATCGTTTGAAGTCACATTTAAACTGAATTTTGGAAGTTCAAAATCGGTGCACCATATCAGTCCATTATATGGAGAAAAATGCTGAAATGTTTTCCTCAAAAAACATAATTTCTTTACAGCTGAAGAAAGAAAGACACGGACATCTTGGATGACACGGGGGTGAGTACATTATATGTGAATCTTTGTTTTGAAGGTGGACTTCTCCTTTAAAAAGTCTTAAATTGACCTTAATACAACAGAAACCATGTTATTTGTAAAGCACTTCATAATACTTATTGTTTCAAAGCAACTATTCAGAGAGTCAAACTGTTATGTCTATATTTAGCAGTGATAGAGTGATTTAGATCTTGCTGCATTTTATTAATAGTGTTGGATATATCAGTGCTGTATTCAAGGCAATTAAGAGATTGAACTATTGGCTGGTATTGTAGTGAAAAGGATGTTCACTGTGATGTACACACTAACCTGCCAGAAGAAACGTCCCACAGAATGGCAGTGTGGTCAAACGACCCTGTGACCAAACGATCGCCCGTTGTGTTAAAGGAGAGAGAGATTATCTCAGCGAAGTGACCCTGAGAAAGTGTTGAATAGAGAAACGCTGTGAGTGGAGAGAGGAAGCTCTAATAAAAAGGCAGCCTTTTCACTTCAGCAAAGAAATATCATACTAATTTCCCCAATTCATCGGTAAGAACTCAGTGAGCTA
Source organism: Labeo catla (assembly GCA_012976165.1). Taxonomy (NCBI): domain Eukaryota; kingdom Metazoa; phylum Chordata; class Actinopteri; order Cypriniformes; family Cyprinidae; genus Labeo; species Labeo catla. Next base: position 572,232 of record VONZ01000011.1, on the reverse strand, counting down.
TTCATAATTTAGATTCATAGAGAAATAATTGGAGAGTTAAGAGGGGTAATTACACAGCACACACACACACAGTGCTCAGTCACACTACTCTGCCATGTGCTACGGAGAGGAAAAGACCTCCAAACGCTTCCTCTCATTCCCTCTCCCTCCGGCCCCATGTTTCTCACATCTATGCGGCTTCAGTTCAGACCGTGTTGCATGATGCATCTGTTTGTATTCGGTGCACTTCTATTCAACTAAACAAAGTGGAATGCTTGAATTATCCCATAAATGGTCATAATGACAGATTTGATGACAAATCCATTAATAAACACACGCATGGATACATTTTCACTGATCACTGGAGATCACTGTGAATAATTGAGAAATCATTAAAAATTCCTTAGATGAGCATATGAGGGGAAAAATGATGAAGCAGGATAGGTAGAAATGTATGATGAATAATAATGCAGAAAAAACACAGGATGAGACGTACCGCCAATGTGGACACCTCTTTCCCACTCTCAACATCCCATAATTTAGCTGTGGTGTCCATGCTGCCCGTAGCAACCAGGGTACTTTGAGGGTTAAAGGCCAGGCAGACCTAACAGTAGACACACAAAGAAAATTGAGACAGAATTTGAGATTAATCAAACAAATGGTGTCTGATAAATCACAAAACCACAGTATACATGCACAGGGTTCGGCCCCATTTGGCAAGTCAAACCCCAAGACAAAATGTGTTCAACATACTCAAATTGGGACCTTACGTTTTTGGATATATGTTGCTTAATGTGTTGAACGGCTTTGCTCACAATTATTTTACCAAAACAAGAGAGGTCATACAAAGGCATGTTTATTTTTTATTTAGTACTGACCTGAATAAGATATTTCACATAAAAGACGTTTACATGTAGTCCACAAGAGAAAATAATAGTTGAATTTATAAAAAATTACCCCGTTCAAATGTTTACATACACTTGATTCTTAATACTGTGTTGTTACCTGAATAATCCACAGCTGTGTCCCTTGTTTGTCCTGAATAGTTAAACTGCCCGCTGTTCTTTAGAAAAATCCTTCTTGTCACTCAAATTCTTCGATTTTTCAGCATTTTTGTGTATTTGAACCCTTTCCAACAATGACTGTACGATTTTGAGATTCATCGTTTCACACTGAGGACAACTGAGGGACTCATATGCAACTATTACAGAAGGTTCAAACACTTACTGATGCTCCAGAAGGAAAAACGATGCATTAAGAGCCAGGGGTGTAAACTTCTGAACAGAATGAAAATGTGTACTTATTTTGCCTAAATATTTCACTCCCGACTCTTAATGCATTGTGTCCTTCTGGAGCATCAGTGAGTGTTTGAACCTTCTGTAATAGTTGCATATGAGTCCCTCAGTTGTCCTCAGTGTGAAAAGATGGATCTCAAAATACAGTCATCATTGTTGGAAAGGGTTTAAATACACGAAAATGCTGAAAAACCAAAGAATTTGTGGGAACTTAAGGATTTTTAGTCAGTTTAACTGTTCAGGACAAACAAGGGACTCATGAAAAACTATCACTAAACAAAAAAACACAGCTGTGGATCATTCAGGTAACAACACAGTATTAAGAATTAAAAGTATGTAAACCTTCGAATGGGGTCATTTTTATAAATTCAACTATTATTTTCTCTTGTGGACTCTATGTAAACATCTTTCATGTGAAATATTTTATTCAGGTCAGTGTTAAATAAAAAAATAACATGCATTTTGTATGATCCCTCTTATTTTGGTCAAATAATTAACATTTTGCAGATTCTGCAAGGTGTATGTAAATGTTGCATTCACACTGCCTTTGACCTTGAAAGTGGATTGGATCTCATTTTGATCCACTTTTGTTAGGGTCTCAGATAACTTTTCATGTACATAATTTTCTTCTGCAATCAAATTTAGGCCCGCTTAATTCTTGTGTTAGATGTCCTGTACTACATCTTTTTAAAATACTAGAAAGAAATAAAAAATCAATGAATATCCAAACAAACAGCAAATCAGACACATGAATTAATGTTCTTAAAAATTCAAAAATGTGTTAGTGCAAGCATGCATTATTGCTTCAAAGGGACAACATAGATGTCTCAAAGAGATGAAAATTCTGTCATCATTTACTCACCATAATGTCATTCCAGACCTGTTTGACTTTCTTTCTTTTGTGGAACAAGAAGATATGCTGGTAACCAAACAGGTTTGGTTCCTATTGACATCCATTGTATGGACAGAACCAAAACTGTTTGGTCACCAACATTCTGCATGCAAATTCCCACATTTGGTTGGTAATGTGTTAATTTCCCCATATTCATGAAGTTCCAAACCCATTTGTTTTCATTTGTTCTGTGGAACACAAATTTTGCTATAGTCAATGATGTCAAATATCATTGTTCTCAGTGCGTCTCATGCCAGGACAGAACCTGATGAAGGAAAGTCATACGGGTTTGGAACAACATGAGGGTGAGTAAATGAGGACAGAATTATCATTTTGGGGTGAACTGTTCTTTAAACTGCTGAGACTAGAGTGAATGCAGACTTACGATTTCTGCAGTGTGCCCTCTAAACGTGTAGAAACACTTTCCTGTTTCAGCACTCCACAATTTGCAGGTCTTGTCAAAGGAGCCTGTGGCAACCTTGTCTCTGAGAGAGAAAAACAAGAGAGAGTAAGCGAGAAAGAGGGCAGAGAGAGAGGGGAAAAAAGGACAAGGGCTTCTGTTATGACTCAAAGTGACAAATGGTCCCATTGTAATAACAACAGCAGTTACCCTGCAGTGCCCTAACCCTGCAGAAAGAGACAGAGAGGTGGCAGAGAGGGCTTTTCTCTATTTCACAGAAAAAAAACAAGAGAAAGATGAAGAGTAAGCCATTCTGAACGATTCAGGGCATAAGTGATCAAATGCGCAAGAGCTGTGCTGTTACCCGTAAGGGTTGTTGAAGGCGATGGCGTACACAACATTCCTGTGACCCTCCAAAGTATGCAGCTCCTCTCCGGATGCGGTGTCCCATATTTTACAAGTCCTGTCATAGCTTCCGGTTATAAAACTGCAAACAGACGGAAAGTAAAAGAGAGAGGCAGAATTAGAGGGAGGGAGAAATGGGGAGCAGGCATGTGAGCACAGCTGATAAACGCACCTCGATCCTGATTTATTGAAGGCTACATTTGTCAGGGGCAAGATGTGAGCCTGAAGTGCCTGTAGAGGAAGACAGAAGGGATGCACTTAACCACATTAATTCATTTCAGATCTATAAGCTTGACTGTGTAATTTCCATACATAATTACTATGCCTTTGATGTACAAAAACAGCAGTCTTCCCTCTGCTGCCACCTAGTGGGTAATACCGATATAAGACGTGTTGATCACAGTAAATGTCTTTAGAAAATCATTCAAACTCATTTAATTTGGCTATAAACTATATATAATTATTGTGGTAATGAACAAAAGCAGCAGAACGGAAGTTTGGATAAAATAATGCTGTAATGTTCAATAATTAAATATCATGGAGTCCATTTAAGTAGTGGCACTGTGTGACAAATGAATTAATAAAAGTACAAATGTCAAGTCTCTGTTATAAAAGGGATTATAAAAAGCACATGTATAATAAATATAAAAGTAGCAACATGCTGTTTAAAGGAATAGTTCACCAAAAAAAGAAAATTTGCTGAAATTTTCACCTCAGACCATCCAAGATGTAAATGAGTTTGTTTCTTTATCAGAAATGTAGCATTACATCACTTTCTCATCAATGATTCTTTTAAAATAAATGGGTGCCGCTGGAATGAGAGTCCAAACAGCTGACAAAAACATTATAATAATACACAAGTTATCCACACCACTCCAGACCATCAGTTAACATCATGTGATGTGAAAAGCTGCGTGTTTGTAAAAAACAAATCCACCATTTAGGCATTTTAACTTTAAACTGACATTTCTAGCCAAAATACCATAGTCCAGGGGTCTCCTGGAGAGCTACTGTCCTGCAGATTTCAACTCCAACCCCAAACAACCACATCTGAACCAGCTTATCAAGGTGTTCAAGGTTACTTGATAATTACAGGCAGGTTGAAACTGAAGTCTACAGCACGCTAGCTCTCTAGGAGCAGGGTTGGAGATCCCTGCCATAGTCAATAATCCATAATAATGCTTCCTCCAGTGAAAACGTCCATCCTCTGTAGTCCTCTTACATCAAAATTCACCCACATATTAGTTTAGAACTGTTATGAACTGTTTTGGTTTATAAACAGTGCTTGATCTGTGCATAGTTCTCTCCTGATTCAGACAAGAAAACCTTATCACTGTTATGGATAGAGGACTTATTTGAAATTAAAACAAATTATTGATAGATTTGTTTTTTACAAACATGCATCTTTTGGCTTCACAATACATTAACTGATGGACTGGAGTGGTATGGATTATTTGTGGATTACTGCGATGTTTTATCAGATGTTTAAACTCTCATTCTGACGGCACCCATTCACTGCAGATGATCCACTGGTGACCAAGTGATGTAATGCTACATTTCTCTAAATCTGTTTTGCTGAAGAAAAAAACTCTACATCTTAGATGGCCTGAGGATTAGTCAGTTTTCAGTACATTTACATTTTTGAGTGAACTATTCCTTTAAATTAGAAAAACAGACAAAATATGCATGACCAAAATATGCTTGTGCATGATTGGTCAGTATTTATTTGTACCCTGAAAAGGTAGAACTTGCGGTCATCCTTTTGGCCGACTTTCTCTTGTAGTTTGCAAATCAGGACTTTAACCTGCTCAGCACAGGATGAGGTGATGAGAGGTTCAGCTGCTCTAATATCTGACAGTACCTCATTCACATCAGTCCTAGAGGAGGAAAATGTAGATTTGTGTATAAAGATGTAGACTTGTTTATTAGATAGTCAGTCATATGGTAACACTTTTTTAATAAGGTCACATTAGTTAACATTAGTTAATGCATTAACTTGCAATGAGCAAAACATTTGTGGCAGTATGTATTAATCTTTGTTAATGTTAGACTATATAAATTCGGCTATTCGTTGTTAGTTTAGGTCCATTGAGTAAAACTAAAAGAAACAACTTTTGATTTTAATGATGTATTAGTAAATTTTGAAATTAACATCAACTAATAAATGCTTTAGAAGTCTTTCCATTGTTAGTTCATGTTAACTGTATTTAACTGACGTTACTGTTGGAACCTTATTTTAAACTATTACCGTTAAGATTATATCACAAATGTGCATGTGTAAAGTTAAGTTACGAGTGAACTAGTTTGATAGTCATATTTACTCTGGAGTCAAGTTTAACAGATCGATGGATTTCGTTCTTAGCTGCCCCCCTTTCTCATAGTCCAGGAATATTCCTGCGCAACAACAAAACAAGTTTATTTGGCAAATGTCAATTAAACGGTTTCCAGGTTCAAATTTAACCAGACACTCAGCAAAACTGTACGAGGTAATTAATGTGCAATATAAAAGGTGAAACACATATATTACCTGGTGGGTAGTACCGTATGTGTAGCCGTTTCAGTCTCATCACGCCAATGAACACTGTCAACAAACCGTAACTAAGGTGACGAGACACATGTGCTGGGTACTGCGCATGCGCAAGTTCATAACTATTTAACGTTTTGACGTATTTGTGGTTAATTAGTACGTTTTTGTGTTCGTACGCTGTACTACTGCTTTTTATTTTGAAAAACTGCATTTGTTATTATAATTTTACATTCTCCAACACATTTATGATACTGAAATGTATTTCCTGTCAAGCTGCTTTGAAACTAGTAAAAGCGCTATTCAAATAAACAATAATTAATATATTTAAATAATTACATTTTACATATGTCGAATTTTTTTTTTCTGGCAACACACACACATACGTGCACACACCAACAATTGGGGCCTACTTGCACACAGATCAAAGTCTCCATCATAAATATCTTCATTTAGCAACCTTGCACAGCTCTATATGTGGAAATCAGGGACTGGACTTGGCTTACTTTATGCTGCACCGCAAAAAATAAAAAATAAAAAATACCAATACACCAAACCAACAGCACCTGGACCTAAAAGAAGAGACATAATCTTGTGGTAGTGAAAATACAGACAGACAGAAAAGAATGAATTTCTGGAGGAAAATGAAGAGGTCAGACTGGGTCATCCCCACTGTTTTGCTCTCTCTTTATGGGTTTTTTGCAAACTGCAGACCGGCAGAGCCTTTTCTTACTCCTTACTTGGTGGGACCCAAAAACATATCAGAGGAAGTGGTGAGTATTGCTTTTTTCTTTCTTTTTTTTTTCTTTTTTTTATATTTTCACTTTGAGATTGTTTAGGGGCTCAGACAGATAACAACAAAAAGAAACAAGCACACACAGTACAATTTACACCATTACGTACTGAGCATTTAATATTGCAAATACTCCCAAAACAATGGGAATGTTAAAGACTAAATGTTTACTGTTAATTGGATTTTGTAAGCTAGATGGATTATAATAGGTGCTCTTGAAAACATATTTCCTTGGGGTGAAAAATAATCATAATATCTGTTTTAAAACTTCAGAATGTGGTCAGAATATTGGTTAACTGCATTAACTTTTTCCAGTGATTACTACAATAGTTGTGCCTCACTCATGATACACGTGCCTTGTGAGCCTTATCTCTTACGCAATACACCTTGATTTCAAATCATTTACCTAAACATTTCTTGCTGTTTCTTATTCAAATAAACAAACAACAATCTTCTTTCCTCTCATCCAGGTAACAAACTACCTGTTCCCTATCTGGACATACTCGTATCTGGCCGTGCTCTGTCCGGTCTTCCTACTGACGGACTTACTTAGATACAAACCTCTAATAGTAACTCAGGGTCTTTTTCTTGTCACAAATTACATACTTCTGTGCTTTGCTAACAGCTTGGCCGCTATGACTTACCTACAGTTCAACTTTGCAATGGTCACCTCCACCGAAGTGGCCTATTTTTCATATATCTACAGCGTCATTCCTCCTGAACGCTACCAACGAGCCACAGGGTATGTTCGCAGTGCCATGCTGACTGGATATACTTTTGGAGCCACATTAGGACAGCTATTAATTTCACTGGCTGACACAAGCTACTACCATGTAAACATTATTACTCTGGGTATAATGTCAGTGGCTTTCTGTGTTTCTCTGGGCCTGCCAATGCCTCAACATGGCATGTTTTTTAAGAAGGTGGAGGTGTCTGCAGACACACTAAATGAGGTTACCAATGCATTTGGGGGAGAAATGAATCTCGGAAAGCAGGCTACAGGAACATGCTGTAATTGGGGAAACATCAAAACGTCCAGAAAACAAATGTGGGAGAGTCTCAAGGAGTCCTACTCCTCCAGAAGGCTGGTGCAGTGGTCCCTCTGGTGGGCTTTGGCTACAGCTGGATATGGACAGGTCTTTAACTACATTCAGCTAATGTGGGACCACATTGAGCCCTCCAGTACAGCTTCTGTGTATAATGGGGGAGTGGAAGCAGTCTGCACACTTGTAGGTGAGGCATTTTGTGGAGTATTTTAGTAAATTTAAGAAAATAAATAAAGGTAAAATTTACACTCTTAAAAATAATGGTTTCATGAAGAACCTTTAACATCCATGGAACATTTAACATCCAGAAAACTGTTCTTTGAGGAACTCAAAATGGTCCTTCTGTGACATCACTGCAAAAACCCCCTTTTGTAACATGACTTTCTTCTGTTGAAAACAAAAGAAGATATTTCAAAGAATGTTGAGAACAGTTAAAACAGTGGCCATTGACTTCCATAGTATGGAAAAAAAAACACTATGTGTTCATCAAAAGAAAGAAAATCAGGTTCAAAACAACATGAGGGTGAGTAGAATTTTATGATAAAGCTTAAAGGTTCGATAGATGCTAATAAAGGAACTTTACTTTTAGAAAAAAAATAAGCTTTGCTTTTCAGAGTATAATGTATCTAAGTCAAAGACTTCACTAACCATAAACACTATCAAAAGTATAATAAATCCTTTATCTTTATAGTGAAAGATATCAGAATATGCGTAGATGAACCAGTCCTGTTTTATCTGCAAATCATTGAATCATCATGAAACTTCTAACGCTTAATCGTGATGCAGTTTGCATAGGAATTCAGCAGCCCAGTATGTGTGCGGGAAGATAATTTAAGCAATTACAACAGTAGGGGTTTGGTTGGTAGTCACTTTAATTACAGCAGAAGAAAATGTCTCTCAGTTTTGATGCCTTGACAAGAACATTCAAACAAAGGCAATATAAATGAGTTCTGAGTGCCTAACAGAATAAAAATGCAGTCTAAATGCAGTTCCCCGACTTAATTGTTGCCTTGTGTCATGCCTCTTCTTTGTTGACAAATTTGACATCTCCGTTTTTGTAATTCATGTAGTGATTGTTGCTTTCAGGTGCAGCAGCGGCTTTCTCTGTGGGTTATATCAAAGTACAGTGGGGCGTGTGGGGCGAGCTCTCGCTGGGTGTTTTCTCTGCAGTAGGTGCAGGGTGTGTCTTCCTCATGGGCCTCACCAACAATATCTGGCTGTGTTACACAGGCTACGCCATCTTCAAAGCTTCATACATGTTCCTGATCACAATCACAATGTAAGTTAGTCATTACACAATAAACAGGAAGCGTAAGGTGTATGTATAAATATATGTGACCCTGGACCCTGACCGTCTTATGTAGGCAAAAAATACACTGTATGGGTCAAAATTATTGTTTTTTTCTTTTAAAAATCATTAGGATTTTAAGTAAAGATCATGTTCCATGAAGATATTTTGTAAATTTCCTACCGTAAATATATCAAAATGTAATTTTTGATTAGTAATATGTATCGCTAAGAACTTTGGACAACTTTAAATGCGATTTTCTCAATATTTAGATTTTTTTGCACCCTCAGATTTCAGATTTTCAAATCTCAATTTAAAAAAATTGACCCTTCTAACTGTTTTTTGTGGTCCAGGGTCACGTATATAGATTAATATATGTAATGAAACAGAATATATGTAGGTATTTTTTCTAACTTTTTCCTTATTCTTTTCCCCCTTTTTTGCTGGAAGGTTTCAGATAGCTGTTAATCTCTCTATGGAATGTTATGCTCTGACTTTCGGCATTAATACTTTTGTTGCTCTTACACTTCAAACTATCCTTACTGCTGTTGTGGTGGACAGTTCAGCCCTGGGACTGGACATTGTGACACAGGTAAGCTCTCACTACACTGAAAAAATGGAACAGTTTGTTGAGCCTTTAGACGACATATAAAAGGAAATCTTATGTGCATATGTGCACACTGCATATGTTTTATGTTATGCATCATATTTGATACATCATGGCTCATATAGTATAATATAGGGAGAACAATGTAAAGGCACAAAATATGTGATTTGGTGCAGATGCTGTTATTAATATGGCTAAAATGTAAGATGAAACTCTGATAACTTGTAACATAAATCAGTGAGATCTTTATAACTGTATAACAGACACATGAAATGCATATAAATATCAGTTATCTCCCATTAATTTGTGTAATAAAAAAGACTGAACCACTACCTGGATGAACATTTTTATACTTGAAGTATAAACTATCAATCAGGATACAATAAGTTTTTCACAAGCTTTTAATATAATTATAATTTAGATGTATCAAATATGATACAGTAGGCTTAAAAATATTTTTTTTAAGAGATAAACAGAAATCCATGCATAAAAGGCATTCAGATGCCTTTAAGTGTCTGTTTAAATGTTTTTCACTATATTTTAATTTTGCCCCTTCTATTACAGTTTGTTGTATATGGAGGTTACTACAGCGCTATCTCTGTGCTCTTCCTCATGCAAGGCTTGTACACAGTTTGTAACCATTACCGCCAATCTGCAGAAGAAACAAATACAGACCAGCCATCCTTTGCCATTTTGGAGGATAAATGTGGAGCAGACAGACAGGATCTTGGCGCACAAATTGTGAAAGAACAATCAGCATTATAAGTTTTTAAAAAAAAAAAAATCTCACAAGCCCTTTTTTGTTTGTTTGTTTTTTTGTAAGTGTATGTGTATTGTATAGTATGTACAATTATTTATTCGCCCAGTATATTTGCATAGACTGTTCTGTGATATCATTTCTTGTTTATGATTTAAAATAAGTGACAAAGAACTTATATTGAAAACCTATAAAGAACTTCTATACTCACTGTAAGCGATTACTATTTGTACTTAGCATACTGTAACCAAAAGCTAAAATTCAAATAAAATAATAAGACGTTTCTTGTGTAAATTGTACGTTTGGTAACGTTAAGCCTTGTAAACACGTATCACAAGTGTAATTATCATACGTATCTTATGAACGGAATTAAAATGTTAAACAAATAAACAGAAGAACAACGCTTACTACAGTTACACGGAACGTCATTTCTGTAATATAACACCGGAAGTTTTTGAAACTAGCAGTTGGGAATAGCGGACGTGACGTCAACTATTTGTAAAATGGGAATTGCAGTCTAATAACTTTTTTGCAAGAACGCGTTGCTATGATTCACATTTAATACGGGTTAAGTTTTATTTGACTAAGCAATGATCATTATAATAATGTTATTAATAATAAATAATAATAAATAATAAATAAATAAACGAGACAATATATGTCATAATAGTTCGAGATAAATCTAATAAAATTATACAACATATATTCTAAATAAATAAGCAGAAAAAATGATATAAAATAAATACATACCAATTATTTCCGCTATAATCATAATTAAATAAGTTGTTTCACATGACATATGTGTGTATTTTATTCTGAGTGTAAGCCTCAGAATAAAAAATGGTGTGATGTCCGATGCCTCTCTTTTTATAAATATGTGGGGACTTTATTTCAGTTATAAAGGACTTTCTTTGAGCAAAAGCACTAAGGGGGAAGAGCGCGTTTAGCTGTACAAAACTCCACTTCCCACAATTCCACGGGGCAGAGTTGCGTAACTTTCGGAACGTCTTCCAGGAGAAACTCTGCGGCCCAGACGACTTGGCAGAAACATCAAACACCTCGATTCTGAATGACACAAAATCCAACGGAGTTGCATATACTCGTCCGTAACGGGGAAATAGTCGATCGCAAACGCTCGGAGACTGGCTGTGAAAGAGATTCAGGGTGGATTTGAGAACGCAAGATCGCGAGGGCCTATCAAATATGTCCTCTTCCTCGCAGGCATCTTCCAGGCGGCAATGGTGCTACCTTTGCGACCTGCCAAAGATGCCGTGGGCCATGATTTGGGACTTCAGCGAGGCCGTGTGCAGAGGCTGTGTGAACTACGAGGGCGCGGACAGAATAGAGCTGCTCATCGACACGGCGCGGCAGCTTAAGCGAACACATGTGATGCAGGACGGCAGATCTCCGGGTCCGCAGCCCAGCGGTAAACACGGTCCCGCTGGTAAGGAGGGTCCTATGGAGGCCGGCAGACCGCCCTCCGAGCGATATGAACGGGGAAGGGGAGAATATGTGTCTGCCAGGCTGCCCAACGGGCTGCCTAGATTGGAAGATGGAGGTCCGCCCGAGGTTAGTAGGCAGAGTCCAACTGCCAGGAGGACTTTAGTGGGGGCTGTGCCGCCCAATTTAATGGCACAAGGGCTTGTCGGAGCCCCTCATGGCCTGCTGACCGCCATGCCTGGTCTGAATGCCCGAGCTGGGGGCGCCCCCTTGACCATTTCTGCTCCCATGTTAAACGAGCTCAGTAAAAGACAGGCCATAGGCATGGGGATGAACGTGGGTGTGGCATCTTTCATGAGCCCAGAATTTGAAAAGGAGTTAAAGGAGAAGCAGAGGAACGCCGAAGCCCTCGCCGAGCTGTCTGAAAGTGTCCGAAACCGTGCAGAAGACTGGGCGGGACGCCCCAAAAACATGCGTGAGGCCTTGCACGCCCTTTCTGGCTGCACCCCATTTAATGTCCGCTTTAAGAAAGACCACAGCGTGGTGGGAAGGGTGTTCGCTTTTGACGCCAAGCTGATGGTTGAGTTTGAGCTGAAGGTCTTCGTCGAGTACCCGTGCGGGTCCGGTAACGTGTTCTCCAGCGTCTTGGCGCTGGTCAAGCAGATGTTCCACGACTCTCAGAAAGACACCGGCAAAGTCATTAACTCGGGGTACAAATACGTGGAGTATGAGAAAAGGCACGGCACCGGTGACTGGCGCCTCCTGTCGGAGCTTCTCAGCGATGGAGTGCGAGCGTTCAAAGACGCGCCGGCCCCAGAGTCCCTCCCGCAGCCTTACCTGGACCCCAGCTGCTCCATGTTACCCAGCGCGCTCTGCCACATTGGCCGTCCCACGCAGCCCAGAGTACGCAGGCGCAAAGCCTCGCCCGAGCCGGACGGTGCAGAGAGAATGATCTCTGAGGAGATGCGCCAGCACTGGCCGCTTGGCGCTTATCCCGGCTTGCCCGGCCATATGCCCGCAACCTCGCTAGCCAGTGCGGGACAGCCTCCAGAGGGCATGGGAGCGCATGGTAGCGACCCGTCGCCCATCTCGGCTCTCATGAGTGTGGCCGACAACGTCGGCACGGCCACCCAGTCCCCTAAAGATGCTCCAGGCGCCAGCGGGGGCCACTCAGCCAACGCAGTGCGGCAGAACAGCGCAAGTCCTTCACCCGCAGGCGGTCGGCGGCTGGCGTCGCGCAACGGAGAACCATCGGTGGGCAGTAGCGCAGTAGGGCCGACCACGACCGTCACCGTGCCCCTCGTTGACCAGGGTGCCGTTATGGGAGGCGAAGGCTCAGGAGGAGCTGGAGGCGCCGGCGGTGCCCCTCTGTGCTGCACCATCTGCCACGAGCGCCTGGAGGACACGCACTTCGTCCAGTGTCCGTCGGTTGCCGGGCACAAGTTCTGCTTCCCTTGCACTCGGGACTTCATCTGCAGACAGGGCTCAGGGAATGAGGTGTACTGCCCCAGTGGGGAGAAGTGCCCACTCGTGGGCTCCAACGTGCCGTGGGCCTTCATGCAAGGCGAGATCTCTACAATCCTGGCGGGTGATGTGAAGGTGAAGAAGGAAAGAGACCCCTAACGGCCAGCAGCAGGTTTGACAGAATGCTTTTATACAGAAAGAATGCTTTAAGTAGATAAAAAATGATAGTATAGGCATTTATAAGATTTTATACATTTGAAATATATGGTTTTTATGAATTTCCTATTCATAAATGTGAAGCATATGAAGCAACCCAACTGTTGTCAACACTGATAATGATAAATATTGCTAGAGCAGCAATCAGCATATTAAATGATTTCTAAAGGATCATGTGACACTGAAGATTGGAGTAATGATGCTGAAAATTCAGCTCTGCGTCACAGTGATAAATAACATTTTAGCGTATATTCACATAGAAAACAGTTAATATTGCTGATTTTACTGTATTTTTGATCAAGCAAATGCTGCCTTGGTGAGCATAAAAGAGACCTGTTTTAAAAACCCTTAACTTTTTAATGATAATGTGTTTACATGTTTATATTACAAATAATGCTAAATCTTTATGTAACATGTATATTAATGCCTCCCCAACAGAACTCAAACCTCATTCTGAGGGAGCTGCGATCCTGAGCCCTAAAGATGGCCGCTGTGATCGTGTGGCCCACAGCACTGAAGAGACGGCTGCTGGCGGGCAGGTCCTCTTCCTCCATCTACCCAGGCCCCCTCTTGCCCTTTGCTGTCTTTCCCCTCCCCTTCTTTTTCCTTCCCTCCATCGTCTCTTTTTTGGCTGAGGCGATGGAGAATGCAGCCATTTCTCTCTTTAGAGATGCCCATGTATTAAACCCTCCAGCACTTATTTCAGTTTTGTTGGCCCGCGTCGATTCTTCAGCAGCGCTTTAAGAACTTTCAGTCCTGCAAACCAAAACCAGGTCCACGTACCGCGTTGTATTGACTATGAGAGGAAAAAAACACATTTCAAAGATCCAATGGGGTGAATTCCCAGCGATTTCCCAGAATGTGCTACAAACCACCAGACAGATGCAGATTGTACAGCGGGAAGCTTGTTTGGAATGGCGACTTCCTTTACAATCACAGAACCGCACCGACTACAGGCCCACTCTTGTTTTTGCTGTCGTCTATGCTGCATAAAACTGTTAAGTAGTCCAGGAATATTACTAAGTGCTAAAAGCCCTTCCTTCAGATTGCTTCTTGATACAGCATGTATAATAGATATCTTTATGTTTTTTACTCCGTGTAGATTGTACAAGAGTTATCCCTTTCAATGGTTATAGATGTGCAATCTCTAGATTTGATACTATGTTGCTTTATGTACCACTAAGTCTTTGAATGAATAGAAAACCAAAGATAGACATGCTGAATATTGTCGTATCATATGATGCTATAACATATATTTTTGTGGTAAAATGGTTTTGTGGCTTTCGTCAGATAACAAGGACAGATATGGGGAATGTTTTACATTGGGAACTTATATTTAAACCTTTATGGGTAGACACACAATAGATTTTTATTACAAGTAAGCAGATCACTATATTTTCTATTGTAACCCATTGGCTTTTAAATCCTTGGAGGCGATGATTAGTTTAATATTATCGCAACAGATCCGCTCTGTTTTTTACAAGTATATGGTCCAGATTGTTTTCTTTCCATTTTTCATGTCCAAGGTATACTTTATGACAGTTGTTTTAATGTAAAAGATTCGAAAGAGCCAGCATCTATTAGACATCTAGTCTTGTTATACAGCGGCCCCAAATGTTTTTGGACGCGTCCGGATATTTTTGGGACCGATGTAAGTTCGGTTCTCCATATTGTTTTGACATGTCTTCAGTCTTGTTTTATGACATTGGAAAATATATGACTAAATATATAAATGCACAAGTACTGTTCTGTTTAATCGGCATTTATGTTACAGCTTAAATTGTATTTAAATTAAAAGATTGACTTTTCACAAACTTTGAGACTATTGCTGGTTATTTTAATTCTTTGTTCGTTTTAGTGATACAAATGCTTACAGATGTTATTCTGATATACTGTTCAATAGTATTCAACATTCTTTCTTTCTTTAACATTCTTCAATATAGTGTAGTTGTTTTAAGCATCTGAAAACAGTTGAGGTCAAAAGTTTACATACACCTTGCAGAATGTTGATTATTTTACCAAATTAAGAGGGATCATACAAAATGCATGTTATATTTGAATAAGACACTTCACATTGAAGACATTTACAAATGAAAATTTACCCTGTTGAAAAGTTTACATAAACTTGATTCTTAATACTGTGTATTGAGTCCCTTGTTTGTCCTGAACAGTTAGGTCCAATAAATTTAAATTTTCAGCATTGAGATCCATCTTTTCACACTGAGGACAACTGAGGGACTCATATGCAACTATTACAGAAGGTTCAAATGCTCACTGATGCTCCAGAAGGAAACACACTTCATTAAGAGCCGGGTGAAAAATTTTGGAATTTAAAGATCAGGGTTAATGTAACTTTTGTCTTCTGGGAAACATGTTAGTATCTACTGTACCTTCTAAAAGGAAAATAAGAAAAAAGTACACCCCTGGCTCGTAATACATCAGTGATCTGGATCATTCAGGTAACAACACAGCATTAAGAATCAAGTGTATTTAAACTTTTGAACTCTTATTTTCTCTTGTGGACTATATGTAAATATCTTCTATGTGAAAAAATCTTATTCAGGTCAGTACTAAAAAAATTTACATGCATTTTGTATGATTTTGGTAAAATTAACTTTTTGCAGATTCTGCAAGGTGTATGTAAACTTTTGACTTCAACTGTATGTCTTGCAGATTTCATACAGTTAATATTGTTTAGTTTGAGTTTCTTTATTCTACACTAAATCTTTGCCTTGTTTTTAGTGCTCATTAAATGATCCACATAGCTTTGTCTACCTGATCTAACTCTTCTAATGATTTTATTGGTGCAACCCAATGTAGTCAGGATAACAGGTAATAATTTATTTGCCTTGAATAAAACTTGAAATACATTTTTAGCTTAACTGGCAAAACATTAACATTATTGTAGAATGGGGTAACTTCAGAAGTTGGAACTGCACTGGACTTTGAACTGAATCGTTATGAAAGTGTGATTATGCGTAAACCTCACCGGGTTGTTTTTATACCTACTAGAGAATCTAAAACTGTTCAAGGTTAGAGCATGTTTGCTTTATTAGGCCGCTGCTTATCTGCTGTGTTTGTGTGGGGGAAGGACATGCTTTCAGACATCACAGTTTTCTACAGCTATTTACAAAACTGTCAGACATATGTGATGGTTTACAGGTAGCATTTAAATATTATCAAATTTGTGACCCACTGCAATGTCCAGGTAATGTCAAATGGCAGGGTTATTGTTTACTAAAGATAAAATCCTAAAAGAAAATGTTAACTGAAATAAAATATTTACAAAATTAATATTATTTTAATATTATAAATATTAAATTATGTCAGATAGTTGCCAAGGAAACAGTTTTCATTTTCATTTAGTTAAATGTGATGTATTAAAATAACTTAAAAAAAAATTGTATAAAAACATGACAACACATAGAAAAAAACGATAAAAAAAAAAAAAGATAATATTCAAACTATTAATTATATATTTAAAAAAAAACTAATAGTATCTAAATTATAGCAAGCCTGTGGGTTTCGCTCGGGTTTGTAAAGTTTTCTCATTGCTGTAATGCTAAACGTTGTCCAGCAGATGGAAATATTCTACCAACATTTTACAACAGAAAGAGAACTGCATTTGATGATTTAGTAAACACAAGTTGGTAAGCGGTGGAAAGGAATGCTAAACAAAAAGTATGTCATGTTCAATAAATTAAATGAATGCCATTATACTCTTCATGGAACTGGACAGAATTTATAAAGTTTATAAAACAAAGATCTACCTATATAAGAAGAATCAAAAATATGGAAAAGGTTTTTAGATTTAAAACAACCATTTCTAGCTTTGTCATGCAGTCTGTACAACTTAAAAAGGACATTAAAATAGAATTAAAACAGAATCGAACAGAATATAAAGCCTCGACAAAATTATTGGCCAAAGTATTTGTCAGATGTAGAAAAATGTCGTTAATCGTTTTCATCAAATAATAATGATAATTAAGAAATCAGAGTCTTTTGTACATTTCTTCACCTAAAAGAACACTTATTGTGCCCAAAAAGTTTATTTATTTTGTATTGAATGTGTACTTCAAATCTTAAAAATAGCCTATATTTAAAAAAAAAACAACTTAAGTGGACTTTAAGAGTTTCAATGTAATTACAATAAACGCTTTACAATACTGTAATTACAATAATTATATATATTAATATATTGTTCTTGCAAGACATAACAGTTTTTCGGGTGAACATTTCCTGCCTGAAGGCTGTATGTTATTTGAAGGCTTCCATGTGAATTCTCCATTTTTTAGACTATCATTAATGACTCACTGCTGTTTGACTCCTCAAAAGCCTTAAGACACGTTTCTAATATTCTGCTTCCTCCATTAGCGTCACCCATTAAGACTATTGTTATCCAATTATAGAGGTGTTAATGAACGATGCGCCGCTGCATTGGCATGAGAAGCGCTGAGACAGCAGGAGGATGTTCAGATGTGTGTTCGCCAATACACCATCTCAAGACACTGCAGGGATTACTGAGGAAGAAAAGCGTGCCGAACACTAGATAGACAAGTTTACAAGTTCGCAAGACATCTTTTTGCATGTTATTTTTGATCATGTGGACCACGGGCATTTTAATTATTAGACGAACATTTGCAGTGAAAAAAATCAGTCGCTATTAGTCTGATCTAATACGTGTTTTTATCAAATTAAGAGCAACTGCTATTCAAGAACTGAAGGAATTCTGCAAATAACTTTAGTTACAGCTTTTAGCTAGACATTTCATGGCACAAGGGTTGTGGGAACAAGTTGCATTTTGGGGGTCAGGTCTCTCCTAATCCTGTCGACCCCCCGCCAATTGATCAATTACATCTCCATTCATTAGCCATTAGGAAATGCATTGACATTGTGATGTTCCTGTCTGCGCCTAACAACAGATGTGTATTCACATAGCCTAGGCTACTACAGTCGCGCATCGCTGCTGCTTTTTCTTCACGGGTCATTTCAAGCCAGGAAAAAATGTTCACATTGAACATTTATGGGGGAAAAAACTTCAAAATTCGAATCTGCGCTTGTGCAAGAAAATGTGCACGTTTGGCCACTATAAACTCGCAAATAATAGGGGTTTGCTTAAAATACAATAGCTGGGGAAAATAGCCTAGTTAAAAACATATCTATAAAATAAACAGAACAAAGTAAGATGCATAAGGCCTATCTAATTAAAACGAAAATAAAATGTTTGTAAAGTTTTGTCGCTTCATATACAAATCAAAAAAATCGGTGTATTTTGATCCTGTATTTTGCATTTTAGTTGTTCAACGCACATGCCCTCAGGTTTGAGAAAAGACGGCATGAGATCATTTTTTTTTAAATCTCGAGAATTAATCACGGTCCTTCGCTCACTGTGACCGACGTGAAAGTGATAGCCGAGGGGATTTAACAACTTTTAAAACTGGCACCTCAGATTACTGATGTGGATCCCTGCTGTGATGAGTTTAAGCCCTGATGAGCTTATACCACCCTGAACACATCACTGATGACAGAAGAAGCATTAAATGATTGACTGATGACGATAAATCAAAAGACTAATGGCATGTCATCGGTCTTAAAAGAACCGAATAAAGCCAAAAACTTTCTAGTATCTAGCTATTTAGCTCTTGACTAAATATACAATCCCAAGTTTACATCGCAAAGGTGGCACAGAAGCGCTTCTGAAGTGGCATTTAGGTGTCTTTAGTGCTGCTCAGAGGTGGCACAAACGTATTTACACAGCAAATGCACCTTTACACAGTGCATTGATGCTAGGGGTTGAGGTCTGAGCAGGAATAATTTAGTCCGGCTTTTATGCGCTTATTGCATTTTTACACAGAATTCTGATGCAAGCGCGCAGCCTTAATTTCGCCATGCAGGAAAAGACGCACGTCCTTCTGTAAGCCACAGCAGAGCCCCAAAATCTTATCCATTTTATTCCATTTATTTTCATTGTAGGCCTGAAGTTGTCTGGGATGACAATTGAGATGGACGTGTCGGCCGGCCAATATACAGAACAGCAGGGGGCAAGAGAGACCTTTAGGGACGTCTTCCTGAGTCCCGGGGCCTGGTGGGCGGTCCCTCACCTGCGCGTGTTTAAATCCTGGTGAGGTGAGGCTTTCCTACATTACTCACCACAGAGACCTGACGCAGTCTCCGCGACAGCTTCAACTTCTCAGGATTACTTGAAAATGTTTACCGGTGCTACCACGCAAAAAAAACTGTTGAACTAAGTTAACTAATCATGAGAAAACAACTCATTGATCCACGGGACTGAAGACAACAGAAGAGCCTAACTTTGTAAAACTTTTTATAACAGTTCATGCTGTAAAATTACGTGGAATTACAAAGTGTGTCGTTTTCTTGGACTTTTTTTTTTATTTTTTAAGAAAACCTCTAAAAACTCAAAGGCATTTTAATACACGTTTAGTCTCCTGTCAGTATCGCGTTACAACTTTATTTGGGGATGTTAAGCTCAGTGAAAATGGAATCTCACGAAATTTCCGAATGGAATGCTTTCTACAGTGAGCCAAGTGAGGTAAGTTTGAGAGAAAGTCTTCAACATTCTTTTATTTAGATAATAAAATATCTATGTTTTTAAATAGATAGATAGATAGAATATAAAGCGATATAATATTTAAATATTATATTTAAATGCTAGAACAATGTAATCATGTATTGTTGTAATGTTTGTATGTTTCCATTTATTGTATTAATGGCATCAATTTTTTTTAAGGATCCACATTGCGATTAGATTTCGATTTTCATTTTACGTTACAGTCTTCTGTACCCGCTTTACATTTCAATAGAGCTAACCGAAAACTTTTCTAGTTAAGATATTAGTTCGTTCGTAAAGCAGCATTAATTTTTAATCTTCGTCTAATTATTTCTTGTGAAATCCTTGACTTCTAAGTTTTGCCATTTGCATTTAAACGGTTATTTTTAGGACATCAATTTTGTGACCGCAAATACGGCGTCAGAATGGATTTCTTTTTTTTAAATTGTATTTTTTTTACATTCATTTTAATATTTATATGGGAATATGAGTTTTATAAGCATAAGTTTTATAATATTTATATGTAAAACAAAATGAAAAAGCATTATAGCAACGTTAGAATACATTGTAGTTGTAGGCCCTAACTTTATAATATAGAATCCTAGCCGAAATACCTTATATTATAATTTTGTGTAAATATGTTTTTAAAAAAAACTAAAACTGAGATTTTGTTTTATAGTTACTAATTTGTTTATGAGTTGATGACAAACATTAATGTCCTGTGTTTTTTTCCTTTCAGATGTATTCCTCTCCGAGCGCCATGAACTCTGTGAGCAGCTTGAATAGCTACATAAATCTGAACTCTTGTTCCACATCCAACATGGGCTACCCTAGCGCAGGTCTCAACAGCAGCCCATTGAGCAGCATGGGTGGAGGCCCCAACCACATGAGTCTGTCCCCTGTCGGCTCCTCTCTGAACCCCAGTTCTCTGACCCAGCTGGGCTCTTCTGCCTCCTCCCTGGGCCCCCTCTCGCATTACCAAAGCATGGGTCAGCCAATGTCCCAGATCAGCTACCCCTCTCCTACCTCTCTCAACAGGACTAAGGAGATGCCAAAGCCTTACCGTCGCTCGCTGACCCACGCCAAGCCACCGTACTCCTACATATCCCTCATCACTATGGCCATCCAGCAGTCCAACAGCAAAATGCTAACTTTGAACGAAATCTACCAGTGGATCATGGATCTGTTCCCGTACTACCGCGAGAACCAGCAGCGCTGGCAGAACTCCATCCGCCACTCTCTGTCCTTCAATGACTGCTTCGTCAAAGTGGCGCGTTCCCCCGACAAGCCGGGCAAGGGCTCCTACTGGGCGCTTCATCCCAATTCTGGGAACATGTTCGAGAACGGCTGCTACCTGCGTCGCCAGAAGCGCTTCAAGATCGAGGATAAATCTGGGAAAAAGAGCTCGGCGAAGTCTCAGGAGGGCGGCAGCAGCAAGGGCAGCCACAGCGGTGAGGGGATTCAAGAGGAGCACAGTCCCGCCACGGGCTCCGAAGGTGCCGACTCTGCCCATTCCGACAGCTCCCATGCATCGGAGGAGCAGCAGAGGAGCCTGGTGCAGCTGGATTGCCCGTCTCAAGCCCCCAACCTTTCACACGGCTCGCCAGTGCCAATTCCATCTTCGGTGTCCTCCTCCATGCCCCCATCCGGCTCGCACCTGCACTCTCAGGGAATGGGCGGCAGCCCTCACCTCTTGGCCAGCCCGATGCAGCACCTGGATCTGCAGAACGACCCATTGAAGTCCATGGACCCCCACTACAACTTCAACCATCCGTTCTCCATCACCAACCTCATGTCCAATGAGCAGAAGATGGACCTCAAGTCATACCAGGACCAGGTGATGGCTTACAACAGCTACACCACAACTTCTCCAGTGGCCACCAAACAGATCTATGACAGTGCAGGCCCGTCCGCCATTGACTCTGGGGCCTACTACCAGACCCTCTACAGCAGGTCTGTCCTCAATGCATCCTAATGTGTTTACCAGCCATCTGAACTCTACAGACTCTTAATTGCAGGACTCTTCAACACAGAGCTTGCTTTGCCATTGATAACTAAGCTTTGGTTCCTTAACTCTTAAAAATAAAAAAGGCTTTCACAGTGATGCCAAAGAAGAACCGTTTTTGGTTGCTCAGAGAACCTTTCAGTGAACGCTTCTTAGAAGAACCATATTTCTCAGTGAGAAGAAACATCTTGATGATAAAAGTTCTTTATGGATCCATGCCAAAAATAATCTTAATTTTTAAGAGTATGTGAGAAAAGTGCTTTCACCAGAACCAAAGAATGAGTTCCAATGCTTTTTTTCCCCAAAAACTAATTTAATTAACATATATTCAGGAACTAAGCCTTTTGGTTTTGGATGTAACACAGAAGATGTATACAAATAATGCCACGTGTATATACCGTTTTGGGGAAGCAGGAGTCAGGCATTTATTTATGAAGGGAAGAATTTAATATATCTTGTATGATTTTGTGTTGTGAAGTTACGTTAACAATGTGATAATAAGAGGACGTCTGCGTGATTGCGGAAGCGTTTGAGTTCAGGTTACTGCTGTGAGCAGGTGTTACTGTGTTACAGGGAAACTCTCCTGTTTTGTGTTACAGCACAACGCATGTTCAGTTGGAGTGCACTAACATACAGTGTACGTGTATCGAGAGTGTGTATCATTATGCTTGTCCCTTGAAGAAGCTGAAGAAATTACTTTTTTACACTTGGCCATGAAGTCATTTTGTATATTCTGAAGAATTTTTTTGTGTGTTAAGTATATATAGAGATAAAAGTTTGACAAAGATGGATAAAACTGTGGTAAATCCAACTGTTTGTTTTACAGACTTCCCTTTTTAGAAATACTGGCAATAACATTCATGAGCTTTCGCTGTTATTCCAGCGCGCCTCGTGGTCTGCTCAGCTCAGCTTAGGCTGTTAGTAAGATCAGCAGACAATGCACTAAGGGCCATTTCCATACAATACTTGCACTAGTGACCTCTCTGTTCTTCACTGCTGGGGAGGGGTGAGATCGTTTTGTTACAACAATGCTTTGTAACTACCTTTTTATCAGAAAATTATACAGACCCTGTTGAAATTGCCATGATGTATTTTTGTAAGATCTCGTCATTTAAAAATCTCCTTCAGAGATTTCAAAGCAGTTTTAATAATAAAAACTTTGTCTCAAGCCATCATGTCATAAACAAATTTCTTGCAAGTCTTTTTGGAATTTGTAAGAAAGCAGGTCAGAATTGATGTTCTTGTACTGTTTAGTTATATTTAAACCCAGCTTTTTGGCCATTGGGCTTAGAAGATAAGTGTCTTAATATATATATATTGCTTTATTTGGTTGATCGTTTCATGGTATGTTATTAAAGTTTGTTATGTTCTTTTCTTATTAAAAAAAACTTCTCACATATGCTTTGGAGTTCTTTTTATTATTACACATTCATAAAGTAAAAATGTGACTATTGAAAATGTTTTCCTAAAATATTTTAAGTGTTTATTAAAATATATATAAGTACAAACAGGACATTGACAGGAAAAATATGAGCAAAATGGTAACTTATTTACCCCTAAGAGGTTCATATAGTAACTTAAGGTACTAATTTTTAGTGGTAGATAAGAAACAAAGTTGTCCAGTTTCTGTTGTTCCCCTACACATACACAGTTGAAGTCAAAAGTTTACATACACCTTGCAGAATTTGCGAAATGGTAATTATTTTACCAAAATAATAGGATTATACAAAATGCATGTTATTTTTTATTTAGTACTGACCTGAATAAGGTATTTCACATAAAATATGTTTACATATATAGTCCACAAGAGAAAATAATTGAATTTATAAAAATAACCTTGTTCGAAAGTTTACATACGCTTGGTTCTTAATACTGTTTTGTTACCTGAATGATCCACAGCTGTGGATTTTTTTGTTTAGTGATAGTTGTATATGAGTCCCTTGTTTGTCCTGAACAGTTAAACTGCCTGCTGTTCTTCAGAAGAGTCCTTTAGGTCCCTCAAATTCTGTTTTTTCAGCATTTTGTGTATTTGGACACTTTCAAACAATGACTGTATGATTTTGAGATCCATCTTTTCACACTGAGGACAACTGAGAGACTCATTTGCAACTATTACAGAAGGTTAAAACGCTCACTGATGCTGCAAAAGGAAAAACAATGCATTAAGAGCCAAGGGGTGAAAACTTTTGGAATTGGAAGATTAGGATCAATTTAACTTAATTTGTCTCTTGGGAAACATGAAAGTATCTTCTGTTGCTTCTGAAGGGCAGTACTAAATGAAAAAAAAAAAAGATATTTAGGCAAAATAAGAAAAATGTACACATCTTCATTCTGTTCAAAAGTTTTCACCCCTGGCTCCTAATGCATTGTTTTTCCTCATGAAGCATCAGTGAGCATTTTTATCAATTCAACTATTATTTTCTTCCGTGGACTATATATATAAATGTCTTTTATGTGAAATATCTTATTCAGGTCAGTACTAAATAAAAATCAACTGTAAGCAGTTTTGTTCATTGCACAACTAACAGACTAATACAGAATTGTTGATGTTGATGTTGACATAATTTAGACTGTTTGAGACCATTTTATGTCTATTTTGCCAATTTTGGAATTTGAGATAAACATGCAGAGTAAATGAAGCTGGAAGTACTGCTGTCAAATGGTTATGCTGATATTATAATTTGTAATACAGTTGGAAAACAGGAGCCCACTGTATGTCTAAATAAAACAATTTACAAGTCACATTTTGAAGACCCTTACTGTAAAATCAGGATGAGCAATATAATAACCACGTTGCATGTTCCATCTGCCAGGATAATAACCCTATTACGTTTTATTGTCCCAGGAGCATCCGGCAATGAATCATTTATACCCCAAGAGCCAAAAAAGTTTTCGGTATCATTTTTAAACATGCATTTTATTGTGCTCTTTCTATTTTGGTGTGAAATATCCCACCCTGTCTCTTTTTGTCTCGTTACTTCTCTCCTCTAAGATTGATGGCGGCAGAACTCTGAAGCCACGGTTCAGCTCAGTGTTTTTTGCTTTATCACAGAGAGCTGTGAAACCATTCTCTCTTGTCACGTCACTCTGGAGAGCAAAGGCAGAGCGGATCGCATGCAAAAGCGAGGGAAGGATGAAAGATAGACAGGCCTGGTGAAAGAGAGAGAATGTAAAGTAGACTCTGCCCTGGGTCTCCTGGTGGGAATCTATAGTAGCTATTTCTTCATGAGAAACACAAAGGGACCTTGCTGCTGGGCCTCAGTCTGATAAGATACGCCAATACGACACTGATATGGTTTCCACGGTAACACAATGGCAAATTAAGGACAAGGAACAGAGGGCCCTTCCCATTATGACTAAACTGAAACGTACCTTTTCCTTTGTGACCTAATTAAGAACTTCGGTTGTTTCAGTCGTAAATGGACAGTTCATTGCAAAATACACACTCTAATGTTGCTCCAGTCAGTAGGGTCCAAAACAACAATGGGAGATTTTCAAAATATGTTCTTTTGGGTTCATCAGATAAAATAAAAAAAGTCATACAGGTTTGTATTGACATGAGGGTGAGTAAACATTCAAGTACATTTTTGGACCCATTTAGGTTGGACTTGAATTACATCTTTATATGTAATTTGTACATGTACATGTAATGTTGAATAACATAGTTGAAATTATCTTTACGTGTGCATGTGTATGTTAGTCAATGCATTAAAGTAAGCACTTTTTTCACAAGAAAGATTAATGAACCATATTAGCTCTAATAGTGTCATACAATAGACCACTATGTGTTTTCATTTGCACTGTTTCTAAAGTGCGACAGGTGCTACTGATGCTGATAGTGGAAAAACATGGCACTTGTGGCGTCTGTCTTTTACTGGACATTGTGAAGGTGAATAATAACTTCCGTTCTTGCAGTATTAATGCACGCTGTTACGAGCCATATTCTGCTGATAGGACACTCACTGATAAGAGACTTTCGTGTATAAAATCACTTTCATCTCTATTGTTAGTAGTCTTGCCACATTACTGATCCTGCCTGCCACTTTTTAAACTGAATCAATCGTGTGCAAAACAAATAACCCTCATGCTGACCTGTTTCTAGAATTACTACTTAATGTTACAACCTTGGACTAAAACATACCGATTTTGTTAGGTAATTGGATCATTTTTGTACTTTTTCCCACCTACTTGTGACGTCCCTGGTCAAAAAAGACCAGTCTACAAAAAATTGCTTGTAAATGTCTCATTAAAGGAGAAGTTCACTTCCAGAACAACAATTTACAGATAATGTACTCACCCCCTTGTCATCCAAGATGTTCATGTCTTTCTTTCTTCAGTCGTAAAGAAATTATGTTTTTTTTTTGAGGAAAACATTTCAGCATTTTTCTCCATATAATGGACTGATATGGTGCCCCAAGTTTGAACTTCCAAAATCCAGTTTAAATGCGGCTTCAAACGATCCCAAATGTGGTTGTAAACAATCTCAGCCGAGGAATAAGAGTCTTATCTAGCAAAACAATCAGTCATTTTCATTAAAAAATACAATTTAAATACTTTTTAAATGTCAAACGTTCGTCTTGTCTTTCTCTTCCCGACCTCTGTCACTGTTCATGACAGTTAGGGTATGTCGAAAAACTCCCATCTCATGTTCTCCCTCAACTTCAAAATCGTCCTATATCGCTGTTTTACCTTTTTTGTTAAAAGTGTTTGATTTTCTTTGCATATTCACTTTGCAAAGACTGGGTCGGTACTTCTGCAGCGATGTAGGATGATTTTGAAATGATTTTTGAAGTTGAGGGAGAAAATACAATTGGAGTTTTTCGACATACCCTAACTGTCTTGAGTCAGAATACACAGAGTTCAGGAAGAGCAAGACAAGACGAGCGTTTGAGATTAAAAAGTGTTTAATTTGTATTTTTTGAATGAAAACACCCGATCGTTTCGCTAGATAAGACTCTTCGTCCTCAGCTGGGATCGTTTACAACTGGATTAGGGATTGTTTGAAGCCGCATTTAAACTGCATTTTGGAAGTTCAAAATAGGTCACCATAGCAGTCCATTATGTGGAGAAAAATCCTGAAATGTTTTCCTCAAAAAAACATAATTTCTTTACGACTAAAGAAAGAAAGACATTGACCATCTTGGATGACAAGGGGGTGAGTAAATTATTTGTAAATTGTTGTTCTGGAAATGGACTTCTCCTTTAAGCTCTATTATTATCAAATGTTGGGTTCAATCTTTTATCAACTTGTTTTCTTTCAGATAGCACAGGTTTTATACTTCTTTTGAAACTGATTGATCATGGCTTTATTGATCTGAGCTTATGCACCTCAGTTTTTGAGTGAACATTTCCAAAATGATTCAGAAATAATGCTTTTTACTCTAAAATTGAGATGCATAAGCCCTGATCAATGAGGCCTACGACCAGTCAGTTCCAAAAAGAAATACAAAATCTGTGCTAACTGAAATAAAACAAAAGAATCCAATATCTGGTGGTAACATAGCATAATTAGACATTTACAAGCTATTTTTTAAAAATCTGTCATTTTTGACCAGGAACACCAAAGATTTTTAGAACTGTGCAAGGTTTAATGGTGGCAAAGATGGACAGATATGGAAATAAGGACAAGGAGAGCTAATATACGCAGTTGGTTGTCCAAGAAGATGTGCTATGCAAATGACGAGCGCAGCATCCTTAACTGTATCCTGTAGGAGGGGTGTGCTTTGTTGACTTTAGCGGGCGTTCTTTAAAGACATGCTCACGGGCTTCACGGAGCCACAACCTGTTCATGCCACAGGCGATTGCTTAGGTGTCAGGTTTTTTCAAGGTGTGCCCTGAGGCGAATGGATTTAAACTTTCTTTTCTCCTTTTCTTTTTTCTCTTTATGAGTGCTGACGTCATTTCTGATGATAGATGAGCCATTTGCATATTAGTCATTAGGAGTCTGTCAGAGTGACATTCATTTAAAGCATTTGCATATCAATAAAATGTGCTTTTTCTGGAATGGAAAGTAGAAAGTGACTTTATTAGTATGAATGGTAAATTATGTGGTTTTGAGTGAACTGTTGTCATCTAATCGAGACGAAACCAAATAATCAAAATGGGTGAGACCAAATGTAAAACTTTTAAAATCAGTCATTGCAAAACCCACACTGATAACACTTCTAACTATTCCATGTGCCTTCAGCCTCTTTAGTTCTTTCTCTATGTTGTCTTGTCTCAGAGTACTACAATATTTCCAGTGTATTTTTACTTCAAACCATCCATTCGCTATTTTGAACACAAGTTACTGTCACTCCATTGGCTTTCTGTCCACAACAGGTTTCGGTGAAGAAACTGAGCCAGCAAAAGAACATAAACAAGAGCGGGAAAGAGCGAGCGAGCGAGTGAGTGTGTGTCACAGGGAGCATTCATAGTGTGCAGGTTAGAGGCAGATAAAGGGCTGGACTTTGCTCTATGGCATGCTGTGGGTGAAGGTAAAATGGCTGCTGATTAGGCCAGACAGAGACAACGACAGCCGGACAGCATGATTAAATTTTCCTTTCAGAGGCAGATTGATCTTGGCTTGATCACTGTGTCAACAAAACAGAGACCTGCTGTTCTCGTCACTGTATAGGCCTCATAGCCGCAGTCAAATGCAGTCTGTCAACGGAGTCAGTTCATTCTACCTTGAGTGTACACTTCAGAGCCAGTCCTGGCTATACCTAAATGCTCTAAATCATTCACATAGCTGGATTTAAATATTCTCTTCCTGTGTTAATTCCTTTTTCTAGTTGAAATAAGAAGTGTAAAAAGTACATAGAAATTTAATTAAGTTAAACTATGCCTATAGTTATTTTTTTGTAAATTTACAAACCAAATAATCTAACAAAGATGTAAATAAATAAATAAATATCCACAATATTTCTTTTTTATGTCGAGGTGACTGTAGAGTGGTGTCTTCACTTGGAAATGTTACCTTAGTTTAGCTCAGTAAGAAGGATAAAACTGAAAGATTAAAAGCTGCACTAAGGAACTTTTGTCCTAAATGGTCTCTCTATCGCCATCTATGGTTGAAATATAAAATTACATATCATTTGCGTAGTAGTTATTAAACGTCATTTGTGATTCAGTGCTTCCGGATGAATACCAACAAAGCGTACGTATTTTATTAAAAAATGTCATCGGAACAATTTTAGAATAATATCTGCTGTTGTATTTCGGATGTTGTTTGTTCGCTGGATCACAAACTCTCTGTAGTTCAGAAAGCCATTAGAAGGCAAGCCATTAACCATTAGCCGAAAAAGCGTAACGGCTAAAGCTAATGCTTCTCCTGGGGAAGGAGACCAGTCCTGCGTCCCAGTGTGTATACAATCCATCCTAAATTCTATGGGATAGTAGTAATTTTCAATACTATTTAGGGCAGATAGTATATTTAGGGTGGATAGTATGCACATTGGAACGCAGGGTATAGGCCGTTTTTGTTTTGTTTTTTTGAATGGATGTCAATGGTGGAGAGGCTTTACTACACTAAATAAACAGCTTTTTAGAGGAAACGGCTTATCATTTAATGAATCGACAGCCTACCTACTAATCTTCAACATGTTTTACCCTAAACAAGACTTTTATATTTAACTATTTATAAAGTTTACCACGAAAAAAATGCTGTTTTATAAGAGAAGTCACTGACTTTTTGCGACAGGTCGGATTCTCCTTACGGCACTTCTCATAAGCTGCGTTCACACTAGCTGTGTCTCATTACGAAGGATGCACCCTCCAGAGGCTGCATTCGAAGGCTACATACGTCATAGAGGCTGTGTCATTTCAGAAAAGCAAGTAGGACACTCCTAATGCGTCCTTCTTTCACAGGAATTCGGAGGATGCATACGGTGTATCCTTCGCTGCTACAGATAACCCACAATTCTTTGCGTCGCCGTAACCAACGGTCGTTTATTTGAAAATAAATTGCGATGCCGGCAGATGTAAACACAAGCGACCATATGGTGTTTAAATATAAAAAGTAAAACTAATACATTTTTGTCCTTTTTTTCCCCTCCTTTTTCTGTAACAGATGTCAGTTGTGCTTATGCTGCAGCTCCTCAAATATGCAATAAAATAAAACAAGTAAAAAACAGTTTCTTTTCAAATTACTTTCCAAGTTTAGAAATAATTTTCCTTTATTTACTTAGTGTTAGAGAACAACTAGTCGGCCGCGGCGTGACACAACAATTGTCGAGTCCAGTGTAGACTGTTAGTGTGTTGTCATAGCAACGTGATACTTTCCTTTTCCTTGTCCGTCCGTCCTACGAAGTCCGTCTCATTTAATTCTAGGCTTAAGGACCCTCCGCATACGCACCCTGCAGAGGATACGACCTCCGGAGGGCGCATCCTTCGAAATGAGACACAGCTACTAGCAGCGAGGTTGCGAGGTTGCTAGTGGGCGTTCTCACTACTGGTTGCCTTGACAGCGAATCAGCTTTCTTGCCGCTAAATTCAAACATTTTGGAGGCAAAAGACTAAATGTAATATAAATATAAATTAAATCTGTACATACAAACAAAAACGAATGAGAAGCAGAGCCTACTTTTTCCATTGAGTATGTTTATCTATGGCTGAGAGGAGAATGATCATGAGCTCTACCGTCTTCTTTCCTATTGGCTGTCGCTCCTGAAAGTCGCTCTTCATTCAACTCTTCAAGTTGAGGGATTCTGAACTTTGTACCGTCGCTGGACACGCCCCATCCGGTCTCCAACAGTCGCTGTAGCTCAATGTCGCCGGAAATCGCCAGCTCTCCATTGAAATGAATGGGATCGTGTCACTTTGTCGCTGCCTGTCGCTTGTAGTGTGAACGGGGTTTTATTCCTATGGGCTGTGTCCGAAAGCTCTAAAATGCTGCCTTCGGAGTCAGCATTTCAGGGCAGGAAGGCGTCAAGGCACCTCTGAATACAAATTAGATTTCACTTCCTGTCTCCGAGGTACCTTCTTCTGATCGAATTTTGAAGGCAGCATAGATGTATCCTTCACTGCCTTAGATATCTCACAATTCTGTACGTTCCATTCCGTGACGGTTGAGCTAAAAAAATAGCGTCTGAAAGTTGCGTTTGGTGGTCAGGTTGTCTGTAAATGTATATTTCTGACTAACTTTTTGGGCTTTTGATGTTATTTCTAGCGAGAAATCAATATTATAGTATCTAAATATTTAAGTTATCAAAATTCGTATTTTTATTGTAGATTAAACCGTTACGCTGCCTCAGAAGCCTGTCCGAAATCAGTTTGGTAAGGTGCCTTTGTGCAAAAACGCTGCCTGCAAAGTCATTGACTGATACTGCAGCGAGGTAGCAAGTCAGCTGTCTAGGCTTTCGGACACAGCCTATGGTATTCGTAAACGGCAATATATGATTGTTGCACAATGACGTCTAAGCTGTAATGTGATCGGTTATTAAGGGACACGCAATCCAAATTAGCCATTATGCTTTCTCGAATAGTAAGTAATACAGACCCTCTCATCTCCCTATAGTAAAAAAATCTCTCGTTCAGAGTTTCTATCCACCTTATTTACCTTATATAACCTTATATAACGCGGAAGTAAGCCGTTTCCTGTGAATGTGCGAGACTTCTGGTTCACTGTATGATAATAACTAGAAGAATAACAAGTGCAGTAAACGGTAAGACTATTTGTACTACAATGTGTGTTCATAATTAAGAAAATACATTAAAGGGGTCATTGGATGCTAAGTTCACTTCTACATGTTTGAACATTAAAGTGTGTTGCCAGTGTATGTACAAATCTACCCTATAATGATAAAAATCCATGCAGTGGTTTTTAATTAATCTGTAAAAATAATATTCCCTTTTTTCAAATCAAACCATTCTCAGATGCCTGTCGTTGTGCCGTCACACTGACAGAGGCCGCTCCCACGATAGTTGATTGACATGAGCGTTTTACCTCAGATCAGCTGTAACAGTCCGCCCTCTTTGTTTCAATGCCGGAGCAGGGATGTAGGTTAGACAAGAATATCTCAGATTGAGCGATTGAGGTGTTGTGTTGCTGGATATAATAATGAACGTAGTGGTCGTCATTTACTCCTGACATCTAAGCCACTGAAGATGCAGTTGATTACGTTTGTTTGTGAATGGAATGCGCCTCCCGATCTACATATATCCGTCTATGTTCGCGCGAATCATTCATGATTCAGCTTCACTTACAGCAGAAGTGAGTATAAGGGTTTTTTTTATGAATCTTTGTGGTCGTCTTTCCTAATAATGTGCTAGTTAGCAAGTTTAGCGGCTAAACGTGGGGCGGGGCGAGCAGAGCTCATTTGCATTTAAAGCAGCCTTGATCAGAATGGGATGATTTTTGCAGAGCTTATTTTGGCAAGGTAAAAAGGGTGTTGTTTTACACAACCATTGAGAATTTTTAACCAAAGAATATTATAGACTTTTCATTAAGACCCAGAAGAATCATATCAACTTGTGGAAAATGGGCATCCGATGACCCCTTTAGTAAGATAGTATGATAAGATACACCTTTTTGCTATATCAAGCCGCATTTTCTACAGGTTGGAAGACATTGGAAGCCACATTAAATTTACAAATGGAAGCGACCGCTCTTACAGGAAAAAAAGGTGAATATTTTCACAAATTTCCCAGGTGGTTAACAGGGTTTACTGGTCAGAACATGTTAAATGCTAGCTAGCTAACTAGTTTAAACAACACTATTTTTGTAGCTACAGACCGCACCCTTATACGCGTAGCTGGACCTTTTTCTGTGTTTAATGTCTTGATGTAAACAGGCAAAAGCTAATGAGGTAGGCATAGGATTTTCTGCAAAATTAAAATGAATAAATAATAAGCCTGTTCTAATATTTCAGGATAAGCAGGAACAGAAATTTAAACAATTTTGATTTGAGAGTTTTTATGTACTTGCCTAATGATGTAATGTAGTTATTTTTTAACCAAACAATATTCTAGTGCAGCTTTAATTGCTTACCTATGGGCTATTTAGGGTCAAAATACAATTACAAATCCATATTTAAGTATTCAACAGTACTTTTAATAAAGTCCAAATAAACAAATAAAATAATTCTTATATAGTGAGTAAGTAAAGTGAATACATTTTTATGTGTGTGCCTGATTATCTGGTGCTAAAACTGACCAAACTATGTTGAAACTACTCTTTTGTGTTGAAGAAAAGAGGTTTATATGGTCTACAAGTCACATAGAGAAGACTGTGATACATGTGAGTGTGTATTAGTGCTTCTGTGATTTACGAGGCCATGGATGGTGGTTGTCAAGTCAGGCTGTGTTGTCTTTTGGTCTAGTCACGACTGACACTTTCTTCCTGATCTGTCCCCTTGTGTCCACATGGACCCCAGATGTGCACAGACATTCCTGTTGAGTTCATTCCTATAGTGTCTTCAAACATACACACAAACCCTCCAACCTCACCTTTGACCTCTAAAGACACTTTCGAGATCAAATAACTGACTAAATTGATAAAGGCCCTTCCAAAAACATGTTTTATTTTCACTGTTGAATCTCTGTATTAGAATTGCTATTTTGGTCATATTACTAAATATCTAAAAAGTGGCCAATAGCCACATTGTATCATCTTCCACACCTCTATACGTAATAAAAAACTTTCTCAACAGAGTGATTCAACAGAAACTAAAAGTGTTAGTGTGGAGTTTGACCACAAGACTACAGCTGAATGACTGTCGGTCATAACACAAACATAAAATATGGCAGACTGATAACAACCAGGTGCAGACATATTGTGTTGAATTATCTGCAGAAGCAGAACACGCCTCCTCTCCTGCGCTCATACACCGTTCATCTATGCAGACACTAGTATTATTGGTCACAGTCCGTCACAGGCTCCGCCCCCTCATGTATGACCTCATCCACCATGAATCCTCATTCTGGCACGTCAAAGATCCAATCAGTTATTCATCATGGTAATAGTTATACTTTAACTGTCCTGTGCATTCCTCAAAAGCATGTTTAATAACAGCAACAATATCTTTGCTTTTCAGTTAACAAAACTACAGAATATACAGTATTCTTAGTCAGCTGCCACTTACATACTATGTGTATTTTCTTAGAATATCCCTCCTTTAAAATAAACGTTTATTGACAGTGTCAATGGTGTGAGAAAAATCATGTTTACAGTAATGCAGTCACATCTATGAGGAATTGTGGAGGTTTGTGGAGGCCTATATTTATTTGTTATTTTTTATTATTTAGTATGTTTCTTATATATATACAGTATATATATATATATAAAATCGTACTTATCCCAAACTTTTGTCCAGCTATATATATATATTATGGAAGCCCATTTCTGCCACTAAATAAAAAATAAAAAAAGGTAATTGCGGCTTTTTTTTACAATTCTGACTTTTTTTTCTCAGAATTGTGTCATATAAACTCGCAATTCTGAGTTTTTTCGAGTTATAAAGTCAGAATTGCAGGATATAAACTCACAATTGCGAGAAATAAAGTCAGAATTACAGGATATAAACTCGCAACTCTGACTTTTTCTCGCAATTGCGGAGAAAAAAGACTGATATGTTTACAGAATTGTGAATTTATATCTCACAGTTCTGACTTAATAACTCGCAATTGTTTATATCTGACTTTCAACCTCACAATTGTGAGTTTATATCTCATAATTCTGAGAAATTTGTTTGTATCATGCAATTCTGAGAAAAAAGTCAGAATTTTGAGATAAGTCAATATATATATATATATATATTTTTTTTTTTTTTTAATTTAATGCTGGAAACGGGCTTCCATAATACCTTCCATAATATATAAATATATATATATATATATAGCTGGTCAAAAGTTTGGGATAAGTAAGATTTTTATTGTATTTTTCAAAATTGTTTCTAATGCTCATCAAGGCTGTTGTTTATCTGGACCAAAAAAAAAACACAACAGAAAAAAATTTATTGGTATTATTGTGAAATACTATTACGATGTAAAACAACGTTCTTCTGTTTTAATATACATTAAAAATTGAATTTACTTCTGTGATCAGAGCTGAATTTTTCAGCATCATTACTCCAGTATTCAATGTCACATGATCCTTTAGAAATCTTTCTAATATACTGATTTATTATCAGAGCTGGAAACAGTGTTGCTTAATATTATTTGAAAGCTGTGATACTTTATTTCAGGATTTTTAATGAATAAAAAGTTAAAATAGAAATCTTTTCTAACAATATACACTACTGTTCAAAATTTTGGGGTCAGTACATTTTTATTCTTTTTTTTTTTTTTAAAGTAATTAATACTTTTATTCTCCAAGGATGCGTTAAATTAATTTACAAAAAAAAAGTGATAGCATAGATTTACATTGTTAGAAAAGATTTATATTTTGAATAAATGCTGTTCTTTTTAACGTGTTATTCATCAAAGAATCCTGAAAAAAAGAATCACAGGTTCCAAAAAAATATTTGGCAGCACAACTGTTTCCAACACTGATAATTGTAATAATAAATCCGCATATTAGAATGATTTCTGAAGGATCATGTGACACTTAAGACTGGAGTAACAGCTGATGAAAATTCAGCATTGCATCACGGGAATAAACTACGTTTTAAAGTACATTCAAATAAAAACCATTATTTTATATTGTAATAACATTTTGCAGTATTATTGTTTTTTCTGTATTTTGATCAAATAAATGTAAAAAATTACAAGTCTTGCTCATCCCAAACTTTGGAGTAGTGGTGTGTATATATATATATGATTAGTATGATTATTTTTCCATACAATATTGCCAAAGCATTTTAAACAAAACAAATAATAACAAGAAAAAGAAATACGCAATATAATAACAAATAATTAAACAATAAAAAAAAACTAATAAAATAAAATATTTAATAAATATAATGAAATAAACACATTTTTAACAGTATTTAAAAAGTAATACAATTTAAACAAAGTAGTAAGTAAAGTATACAAATATTTTTAAATAAATATGTATTTTTTATTTGCTCACTCTTGCTGTTTGCCAACTCTTTTGTATTCCTTTGTTTCAGTAAACGTCTTTGAAAGCAGCTTCTCATTTGCATGTATTGCCCAAGGGAACTGGAAGGAAACATCTCAGTCTATGTAGTGTATCAGCTTGTCTCAGCCAGTTGAGTGATGCGTTCAATTGACAGGCTCTTTGCCTGTGGCCACAACTGTAGCTCTTGACAATTATATCTGGAACGTAGCAATGCATCACACCTCGCTGAAGATGGTCAGATAAACATCTCTGGGTGAATATAGTTGAAAGTATCGTAAGCGTTGCCAAGTTCTGAGCCCCCCTCCGGCTTCCCAGCCCCTGCCATGGTCCCGTTACTGGGGGGTTTGTTTTCGTGCCCTGCCAATCTCAGGTTCCCCTCGTTTGCACCAATTAGCAATGACAGGAATCCAGCTGGGCTAAATTAATGGCCAGCACCCTCCTCTCCTTATAGCAGTGCAAGGGTCTAAAAACAACACCCGCGTGTGAGAAAGAGAGAATCACATCATTCACTAGCCGTAGCACTGGAATGTGTCGAATACTTCCCTTCCTCATGCACTCACACATTCTCTCATGTCTGCTCTCATACACACATCTGTAAATTTCACTCACACATACACACACGTATCCCTTCACGTGTGCATTACCAGTATATTTATCTAACAACACACATATTCTTTATGTTCACCAGAGACTATGATAGATCATTCTCTAAGGCTGCATTCGTCCCTTACATCAGATCAAATGTCTTGTAGGCTCGTCGCCGTCTTACAGACTCTGACTGTGACATTCTGTCTCATGCTTTCAATGTAATATTTAAAGAACAGTAAATCAGTCTTACTTAAAGAGTAGTATTCCAAATCTGTTTGACTTTCTTTTGAAGAATGTTTGGGTCCAAACATCACTGAATCCCTCTTTCATTGTGTGTGGGGGAAAAAACCCTGAGACATTTCTCATAATATCTTCTTTTATGTTTCACAGAACAGTCATTCACTTTTGGAGCAACATCAGGATGAGAAAAATGATTTGGGTGAACTAACGCTTTAACTAGAACAGGCAAGGCTTTAGAAAGTGGAAGTTTCAGGTGATGTAACCAAAGTTTTTTAACAATGTACATGTTTATTATACATATTGTACATAATATAGTTAACATTCATATTATCCCAACAGGTGATCCCCAGAAATCCGTTAAACGGGAGAGACCTGAGGAATATCCAAACATCAGACCTGGCTCTTGTGATCAGTAAGTAAAATAATAAATACAATGCAAAATTTAAATTAAAAGTAAATTGAGCAACAAGGAACAACTGGTAACACTTTACACTGGTAACACTGTCTTATTTATTACTACTACATTATTTAATGTGGACTGACAGTGAAAAATGTTTTATTATTTTAATATAATTAAAATCAAAAGTTGTATCTTTTAATACTTAATGGACCTGAGCTAACATGAACTAACAATGAACAGTTGTATTTTTATTATTTTTATTAACTAACGTGAACCAAGATTAATAAATAATCTAACCAGTGTTAAAGTATATATATATACACACCGCTCAAACGTTTGGGATCAGTAAGACTTGTAATGTTTTTTAAAGAAGTCCCTTATGCTTATCAAGGCTGCGTTTATTTGATTAAAAATACAGAAAAAATGTTATATTGTGAAATATTATTACGATGTAAAACAACGTTTCTTTTTTTTTAATATACAGTAAAAATCAAATTTATTTCTGTGATCAAAGCTGAAATTTTTCAGTTTTGAAGTATCATTACTCAGTCTTCAGTCTCACATGATCCTTCAGAAATCATTTTAATATACTGACTTATTATCAGTGCTGGAAACAGTTGTGTTGCTTAATATTTTTTTGGAGACTGTGATGCTTTTTTTCAGGATTCTTTGATGAATAAAAAGTTAAAAAATACAGCATTTATTTAAAATTGAAATATTTTCTAACAATATACACTACTGTTTAAAAGTTTGGAGTCAGTAATTTTTTATTCTTTCTTTTTTTGAAAGAAATTAATACTTTTATTCACAGAGGATGTGTTAAATTAATAAAAAGTGATTGCATTGATTTACATTTTAGAAAAGATTTATATTTAGAATAAATGCTGTTCTTTTTAACTTGCTATTCATTAAAGAATCATGAAAAAAAGAATTACATTTTTGGCAACTGTTTTAACATTGATAATTCTAGTAATAAATCAGCGTTTTAGAATGATTTCCATCGATTCTCCAAACCACTTTTCCTCTGTAAGGTCACAGAAATTGCCTACATATAATACATGGTAATATACTCAATTCACATTCTCACACACACTTAACTTACACATCTAATCTGTAAAAAGGCATGATCAAGTATACTTGTTAGCATTACTCAACCCTGCCTGCTTTGAGCAGACGGGCACTGCTCCAAATTTTCTTCAGAAAATCTAAGTGAAGTAAATCAAATCTAAATTAAAATCTTAAGGTATGCAACACGTCTGTAAAATACCTATCAGTGTTTTAATAGGTGGAGGTTCCCTCCCAAACTGGAGCGGTTCATCCAGAACAGAACTTTTTAGAGTTTTAGCTTTTTTTTTTCTCCTCCCTCGCTTTTTCCATCTATCTGTTTTTAGGCTGCTGGGGTCCATAAACAGCCGTGGCTGGAGCCGAGGGGGACAGGGAGAGAGGTAGAAGGATGAATAGAGCTAATGTCCCGCAGCGCTCATTGCCAAAAGGAGCTGTCGCTGTTTCTGTGAGCGTGATACACAAATGTGTCTCCGCATTTCTAACAGTGAAACACTTATAACAGGATATTTCTGAAATTTTGAATAGTGTTTGCCAGTGCAAAACTTACCATCTTACATATTGTGTTGTGCAGGGATTGCCAGAGCATTGCTCGGATGTTCTGACTTGTTTTGTATTGGTTGCTAGTGTATTTTAGGTCACACACCCCTATTTGAGGTTATAAGCATTCAACCAGTACAATCTCATGGGAAGTCGTAACTATTTTATGGTGAATTAGTAGCTAATTTATATGAATATACTCTAATTCGTATGTTTTATACCCCACTGATGGTTAGTTATAAACATAGACCTTACACTTTCTAAAAATTGTATTTATACAAAATTCCCCACCTCGTTAAATCTTTACCTTTTCCTTTGAAATCGGGTTTGGTTCACAGTTTGTAGTGCTGCAAATATACAGGAAAAGAACAAGAAAAAGGGAGGGGAAATTATAGCATAGAAGTAACATTGGAGATATTAATAAACAGGCATTTGAGCAAATTACAGCTTGTTGTTTTTAATATATCACACAGTAAAAAGTATGATGCACAATTTCAGTGTTGCTAACTACACTAGCCACTGAAAGTTTTTTTGAGGGTTTATTTTGAAACCATTTTTGTTAAGAAATTGCTAGATTTCACAAATAATGACAAAGACACTGCAAGCAACACATTGAGTTAAATGTGAAATTTAGCGGAAGGAGTGAAGTCTGGTAAATTATATTTACAAATTAGAAAAATCATTGAGGACGAGTTACGTGCCAAAGTTTAATACTTGAAAATTGAAAATGTTTTTTTTAATCATCTGTCAGGTGAAAAATCAGAAGAAAAACAACAAAATGACTTATGTTTGTGGTCGATGTTTAATACCTACGGTTAGGGATTGTTTACCTTTGCGAACGGTGCTTAAAATGCTTTTCCGTAGTTATGTTTTCAAGCATTCATATGCTCACAGATGCTCACTGTTCTCAGGTCAGTGCTCGTGTTATAATGGGAAGACACCTAATGAAATAGCAATAGAGATTGTTGGGTTTTCGTGGCCAGACAAACAGCGGCGCAGTGTTGAGCGACCCGCGGCTCCCTGTGCATCCCCTCCTCACCATCATCATCAATGGGGCCTTCTTCTCAATGAAGTCTGCTCCTAAAATACCTGTTCTCTCGCCTCCGCTCTTCCCCTGTCCCGCTCTCGCTGGCCGCTGTCTAAACAAACAAGTTGAGAGTCTTTTTTGAACGTTCCCAACATGCTCATTTTAAGTCGGCCTGCTGCAAGCTTCACAGGTGATATTTATAAACACCTCAAAAGCTGCTTTTTTTCTTTAAAGGTGGAAGGCATCTGAGCGAACGAAAGCGAGTCTGTCTGTCCCCCTGTCTTTCTCTCTTTTGCATTCCTGCCAGATAGGACCAGACCACTGGGGTAACTTTCCTGGCTCTGCAGGGCCCCGGACAATCGCTTCTTTCATTGAGGGCAAAAAATTCGGCCCCTGGCTCCTTCCTAGCAGTTAGGCCGCAGGGAGAATGTCTCTAGCTCTCACTCTCTCCAGCGCCCGCCTTCACAAAGCTACCTTTTACAGGTTTATATTTAGCCTCCTTCTTCACCGCTGTCCATTTCTTAGGTGCGGGTAGTTGTGTAGAGTAAAATTAAAAACATTTCTAGGTTCGCAAAAACCATTTGGAAAAAGGTGGAGAGTGTGAGAGCGGAAAACAGGGGCCAGGAGTGATGGTTTTCCTCGGTAGTTCCCGTAAACGAGCTGTGTACTTTATTCAAATGAAGCAAAGGTGAAGGCCAGAAAAAGATGATAAACATGGAAGGGTATAAGATGAAAAAAATAGCTAGGCTAAATAAGGAGTGGAAATATCGAAACTCTTTTCATCTCGAGTTCAGTCAACGCACATGCGATATTCGTTGTGTAGGATGAATAGCGTTGGCAGCCGGAGGATGGTTTGTGCTGTAGATTAGCGCTGGAGCTACAATGTTAGCAAAGCACAGCTGTGTTCCTCTCTGTTCTTTTTTCAGCTCTGTCTTGCATCCTGGTGTCACGCAGGACTTTTTTTTTCCAAGAACTTGTGAGGATTTTCACTGAGCTAACAGTGTGTGCTCATTCATGACTCATGGCTGTTTCAACTTCACTCAACCTTTTAGCTGCCTTCTATCTTTCACTCTCTCTTTTTCTATATAATTTAGTGTTTTTCTCTTATAATTAGAAGTAGTAATTTTATTCAGCCAAAGTCAGCCAGTCATTCAATTCAGTGCTTTTTTAAATTATTTTTATGAAGAAGCGTACACACATTTCACAATGAATGAACAGCTAAACAGACCTCTTTCAATTACTTTTTTAAATCCATTACATGACTCAACCATTTTTCCACTGGCCAGGCCACAAAAACACATGTTAGCATTAAAATTATATATGTGTATATATTATTGTGTAACATAATATGTGACCATGGACTACAAAACCAGTCATAAGGGTCATTTTTTAAAAATTGAGATTTATACATAATCTGAAAGCTAAATAACTAAGCTTTCCATTGATGTATGGTTTGGATAAAATAGGATAATATTTGGTCGAGATATAACTATTTGAAAATCTGGAACCTGAGGGTGCAAAAAAATCTAAATATTGAGAAAATCACCTTTAAAGTTGTCCAAATGAAGTTCTTAGCAATGCATATTACTAATCAAAAAATAAATTATGATATATTTACAGTAAGAAATGTACAAAATATCTTCACTGAACATAATCTTTACTTAATATCAGAAGGTATCTTGTTTCAACCGTGAAAAGATGTCAGTACACACCATTTTTTAAATTCAATGTCTAGTTTGTTTGTCAGACAAAACGGTGTAATTGGCATTGTGATTGGTCAGATCGCCCATTAATCAAACTCCCGGCGAAGGGCAGTTGAGCAACCAAGATTGGACAAAGTTCAGAAATAACTAAAGGGCTAAAAATGTATCTGCAGTTAATGCCATGTGCTGCACTTTTCACACGTCTCTTTTAATAGATTTTTGATTATATAAAGTCTGCATCATTTGGAGCAACCACTCATCATGTGGTGCGACCAATAACAGGAATAACTGTATTAAAATAAAAATGAAATATCTAATTTCTGTGGTTGAAATATGAATCACTGCTACAGCATGCTTAAGTGAATGGTATTTTAAAAACATTTTTATCAGTTTCATGCAATTTACAGGAAAAATTACAGTTAAGAAGGCAACAAAAATATGAGATCATTATTTACAAAAATTCAAAATAAATGCAAATACTAAACACTGTTTCTAAACACTTTAATTACTGAGAACATCTTAAAAAAATGTTAAGCATGTTAGGGAAATGAATTAATTTTAATATAAATCATGGTTGCACCACATGACATTTTTTAAGGCTTTAGCCAAAAAAACACCAAAATCATTAAATTTTAAATTTTAATGTAAATTTATTTGTACAAAACATTCTTAATGTTTGAGCAATTACAACAGATATTATTTTTGGTATTTTAAAATGTGGCTTTTGGAAAATCCTTATACGTCAGTGACCCATATATATATCGATATAGATGTGATTAATTGATTTGACAGCACATAACACAAATATATATATTATTTAATATTTATTATCATATTTAACATTTAATTGAATTTATTTATGTGAATATATGTGCATTTTTAGAAAATGATTCACATAATTTCATAGTTTTACAAAAAAATCAAGAAATTTATTGTTAAGATCAAGAGTTATTATTATCAAGAAGGCTTTTACTTTGAACTAATAGCTTATATTACCACAGTACCACAGAAATTGCATTAATTAATATTTAAATATTTAATTTTTTTTTTTTTTTTACAAATTTGATATTGACAACTTTAAAGGCGATTTTTCTCAATATTTTTATTTTGTTGCACCCTCAGATTCCAGATTTTCAAATAGTTGTATCTCAGCCATGTATTGTCCTATCCTAACAAACCATACATCAATTTGAAGCTTGTTTATTCAGCTTCCAGATGATATATACATCTCAGTTTCAAAAACTGACCCTTGTGATTGGTTTTGTGGTTTGCTAAAAAAGAGAAAAATATATGAAAACCAGACAAATTCAGTGTTTTCAAATCATAAAAGCACGAACAACAGCGTTTTGCTTCCATTGAATGGGTGCGGTGTGGTTGACACCTCTGCCTGAGTGTGATTTTGCGTGTGAGTGTTTGTGCGCGAGACAGAGAGCGAGTGTGTGCGAGTGTGTGACAGCGGCTGGATGCTGTACGTCCACTGTAGTGTGGCGCACACTGCTCTGGTCTGTTTGGCTCTCAAAGTGCTTTCATTCGTCCGGTGGCCGGGGGGAGACGGAATTAGTGATACGGCGGGTGATTTTTCACTGCTCCAAACCAAATAAATAACACCGGCTCATTTACTGTTCTCTCTCCCAACTCTCTGTCTCCCCTTCTCTTTCTATCAGTCATTCCACTCTGAAAAAACCTTCCCACTCGAAACATAAATAGGTGAACAAATAGAAAAGGATAAATAGCGTTTTAATTTGTCGGTTGAACCTGTGTCGGTCAGTTTGGTTTAACAGGCTTTGCTCGGGGCCTCCATACTTCAGCTGTCCTGACGCTAACTTTCCAGCATCACTCCTAGAGGAAGTATTCTTACCTGCCTGAAAAACACTAATGGCCGGAAAAAGACCAGCCACCTTTGCCAAGTGCTCTTGCCATTCATTTTAACAGATGATGAATAGGACAGAAATATATTTTGGC
Organism: Labeo catla; assembly: GCA_012976165.1. Classification (NCBI taxonomy): domain Eukaryota; kingdom Metazoa; phylum Chordata; class Actinopteri; order Cypriniformes; family Cyprinidae; genus Labeo; species Labeo catla. The sequence goes on along the minus strand of VONZ01000011.1, from coordinate 529,029 downwards.
CATGCTGGCGTCAAGAAGTATTTAAATGCATGCCCCTCAGTTAAAATGTCTGATTGTCAACTTTTGCACATGTGTAATTCATCACAGTACTTATGAATATGATGCAAAAATTCTCCAAATGATTTTTGTCCTTATTCTGATCATTATTATATATTATTTTTTATCATTTAAAGCCTAAGAAACTTTATTTTGGGAAATATATTACTCGAAAAATGTCTTTTGGATTAATCTTTTGTGACACTTGTGAAAAATAAGTACACTTTAGCTTATAAAAATATTTTTAAAAAGTACTATATTATATTTTGGAATAATATACTATATTATAAAATACCATAACATGTTATGGACATATACTTAAATGTGAACAATGTATAGTTTTACATTTATGTATGTGTACTCTGTATATTTATATGTGTATTTAAGATATATTATAATATATACTTAAGAATTGTTTACGTGTGTGTGTGTGTGTGTGTGTGTATATATATATATATATATATATATGACATTTTGATATTTATTATATAAAAATTATAAAAATATATGACATATATTTCTTATATAGAGAGATAAATGTGATTTATTGATTTGACAGCACATAGCACAATTTCTATTGCATTTTATTGCATTTATTTATGTGAATATATGTATATGAATATATGTGCATTTTAAAAAATGATTTACTTATTTTTAAAGTTCTACCAAAAAAAAATCAATACATTTCTAAGGTTTTTACTTTGAACTAATAGCTTATATAAAGTTTTTATTGAAACTTGTATTTAAAAAAATATATGTAATAAAACATTTGTAATAATCAGTGTAGATGATGAACTTTAACTGTAATATCAAATAACACACTACAGTTAAAATTAAAGTCAAGTTCACATGTTTTAGTATGTTAGCCAACACATCAAAATAAGTGTACTTCTTTAAAGTGTGGCAAAAGATTATTAAAACATAATGATTTAAAATGTAAACATTTCAGTTTGACACTATTACAAAGTGCACTTCCTAAACTTTCATTAATATTATTAATATCCGCAAGTGCAGTTTCGTAAAAATATACTTTAATTATTTGAAGTATAGTAATACAGTTAAGTGCACTTCTTTTTCACAAGGCAATGCAATGATAAATGCATGCCTTAAGAGTCCAAATACTTCTTAGGACCATGCACGCACACTTTTATTCGCACAAGCACACATTTACACTCACACGCACGCTGCGACGCCAGCGGGACGGGCATCGCAGGCAAGAGACGGAGGTTGGAAGGGCAGCGTCGGTGAGCGGGTCTGCACAGCGACATCCTCAGTTTCCTTCAAAACATCCGCTCCATGAATTAGACATCTTATTTACCTGTGCTGCAGGCCTCTGGCTTTCCAGATCCTCAGCTCGGCTTCATTTGGAAAAAGAAAAAAAAACTTCACTTCGGGGCTTTCATTCACGGATTTGTGCTACACTCTTAAGAAAAATGGTCCTAAACAGTACCAGAAAAGGATTCTTCGGCTTGTAACTATAGCAGAACCCTTTTTGGCACTAAATAGACCCATTTTTATAGGGTTCCATAAAGAACTATGCTTTGAAAATACTATACATTGGACCTTAATGGTGTTATAAATGTCAATTTAACCTATTAGGTATTTTTATTTTTTAGATTTTGAATTTGTAGCAGGAATGACAGTGATGCAGTGATGTAGATCATCAAAATGACATATTTAAAATTATTTTCTTGTGAAAATAATTTTCTAATGCCTTAAAGGGGTCATCGGATGCAAAGTTTCACTTTCACATGTTGTTTGAACATTAATGTGTGTTGGCAGTGTATGTACAAATTTACCCAATAATGATAAAACTCCATGCAGTGTTTTTTAATTAATTTGTAAAAATAATATCCCCTTTTTCAAATCAAGCCATTCTCAGATGGTCACACCGACAGAGGCCACTCCCACTACAGTTGATTGACAGCTGTAACAGTCCGACCTCCATTGTTTCAATGCCAGAGCAAGGATGTAAGTTAGACAAGAATGTCTCCGATTGAGTGATTGAGGTGTTGTATTGCTGGATGTAATAATGAACGTAGTGGTCGTCATTTACTCCCGACATCTGAGCCGCTGAAGATGCAGAGGGTTACGTTTGTTTGTGAAGGGAATGCACCTCCCGATCTACATAGATGCGTCTGTGTTCACGCGAATCATTCGTCATCCAGCTTCACCTACAGCAGAAGTGAGTATAAGGTTTTTTTTTAATGAATCTCTGCAATCACTTTTCCTAATAACTAGTGCAACTTTCGCGGCTAAATGCGGCTAAAGTAAACAATCTCTCCAAGCACAGCTCGTCACTCCACAGAGAGAGGAGAGGGGCGGGGCAAGCAGAGCTCATTTGCATTTAAAGGAACAATCCATCAGAATGGGTTAATTTGTGCAGAGCTGATTTTAGCAAGGTAAAAAGGGTGTTGTTTTACACTACCATTGAGAATTTTCATCCAAAGTATATTATAGACTTTTCATTAAGACCCTAAAGAATCATATCAACTTGTGGAAAATGAGCATCCGATGACCCCTTTAAAACAGCTTGAATGTAACTCTACCCCCATTGCCTCATTAACTATACGAAGATCTATGAATAGGCAAATTAGCCCCGCCTCAGTCACACCAGCCACAGCCTGCCGATTCACCAAAGCCCCTTTCACACTGCACGTTGATTCCAGAAAATTGCCAGAGTGCCTTCTGTGTGAACGCAAACACATTCCGGGATTGATTCCGGGCTGGGGACCTAGTAATATTGCCGGGATCAGTCCCGGAATGAGCGCTGTGTGAACAAAAGCCAGAACTAATGCCGTAAAGGCTGTGTTGTAGTGATGATGCACATTATCGTGCAACTCTTTTAGTGGGTGATTTGAAGGCAAATTATTTATTATTGTATTACTGTATTACTCTGTTACTGTATTACTTACTATTGGAAAAAGAGTAACGGCTAACTTGGATCACGTGTCCGTTTAAAACCAATCACATTAAAGCATTGACGTCATTGAATTTCATTCAGAGTTGTGTAACACTCAATTGCCGTTTACGGATACTATAGGAATGAATGAGAAATGGCGTAAGCGGAATCCCACCTGTCGCAAAAAGTCAGTGACTTCTCTTATAAAACTGATTTTTTTTTCGTGGTAAACTCTAGAAATTGGTTTAATCCAAAAGTATTGTGTAGTGCAAAACATGTTGATTAGCAGATAGGCTGTCGATTCATTAAATAATAAGCCGTTTCCTCTAAAAAGCTGCTTATTCAGCATAGCGAAGCCTCTCTTCCATTGACATCCATTCAAAGAAAACGGCCTCTGCTCTTTTTTCCCACGTACTGCCAGACCGGAAGCGTTAGCTTAAGCTGTTACGCTTTTTCGGCTAATGGTTGCAGGCTTGCCATCTAGTGGCTTTGCCTATGCTATCCATACACGCCAATTGAGTGTCGCACAACTCTGACAGAATTTCAGTGACATCAAGGCTGTAATGTGATTGGTTATTAAGGCACATGCCCAAGTTACTCTTTTTTTTTGTAGTTAGAAAATCTCTGTCCTATTCGTATAATTTGCTTGCTAATGATAGGAATCTATCAACTGATGTGATTGGTTGTTGAAGTTTGTGAAAAAAAAGGCTTTTTCAAACCGTGTTTCTGTCTAGGCGGTGGGAAACTACAGTTTTAAGAAAAAAATACTCGGCAATGGTGTTGATTAATGGATTGGCACATGGTTTGTCTAAAAGCATATTAAAACACCACATGGACAAATAAACAACATAAAAAACTGACTGACAAAATGACAGTTCCGATTTTATGATGTATGAATTCTATTGTCTACTATGCGTTTCTCATTGTTCTCTATTCTTTTTCTCATTACCCAAAATGTGTCTTTTTCTCTGTCTACTTCTCTAATAGGGAAATCTGTTTGTCCACACCTGTCTTTCTGACTGTAGTGCCGTGGTTGGCCGATACAGCACTTCTCTGTGTGGTTAATGGATAACTGCCGTAGTCGGACGGCCATGATGAAACGTTGACATTTCCCTCCGATTATTCATCCGCCCCTTTGTTCGGAGTGTTTGCTAATGGCCTGGGCTCTGGGCGGAGTGCGCTGGAGATGGAGAGACGAGAGGAGGAGGGTGAGAGAGACACAGAGAGAGGGGTATCTGAGGCACACCCCACTGTTTGTTCGTCATGTTTGCTCAATATGGCATGTGGGTGGAGGGTCTCCGGGACCAGAGTGACCTGCGCTGTGCTAGTTAGTGCACTAGACATGACCCTTTAAGTGCAGGACGCAAAATATGCATGTTATTTTGGTCATTACACATAAATGTAGGTCAGTCTAAGGGTAACTCTGATTGGGTAACTCTCACAACAACATATGCAGAATCATATTTCATCCACAAAATCAAAAGAAAAAAATTGAAAATGCTCATTTTCATACATAAAATACTCATTTTTTGCATTTTGTTTTCAAGAAATTAACACATCTGGACATGTTACTTTTTGTAGTTCCCATTATTGTCAAATTGTGATTCTTATTAGGTTCTCACTGCTGTAAAATAGTAATATTTTACTGCATTACAGTTAAAAAATAATACAAACAGACAGATAGATAGATAGATATCACAGATAGATAGTTTAGATTTTGTAATATCCATTATTGTCAAATGGTGATTCTCAATAAGTTTGCACTATACTGTAAAATCTTAATGTTTTGCTGCATTACAGTGAAAAAAAAAAATACTGCATTGCAGCATTTTTAAAACAAAAATGCAAATAGTTAATACATAACATAAAGATACTAATATGATGAATAAACACTTAATACTAAATACAATTTAATATTAATTAATATTAATTAGAATTTTCCACATTACAGTAATAAGAATGACTACAGGAATTGTTTAGGAGAATTATAGGGAGAAATGTGCTTAATTTTCGTAAAAATAATATCCCAAAAATGTTGCAAAAATAATACATACTAGTTTTGAAACATGCTTTGTTTTTCTGTATCTAAATGTAAAAATCGATTTTCTTATTTTCCTCTTTTGAAATTTGATCTTGACAAATTTCATGAGATGCACATGAATACTATCCTATATCCACTTTATTTTGCAGAGCAGAAGTAAGTTATTTTTCTTTTGAATATGCAAGACTTTTTCATTAGGTAAATAAGAAGAAAAATAACAGTAAACATTAAAACTATTTGCGCTACACACCATTTGTTTTTCTAACTATAACAATACATTAAAATAAATGTGAGTTTACTATATCAAGCAGCGTGACAAGCTGTTTTGTACAGCCCAGGTGAAAAACTCAAATGTGTACTCAACGGGACACCATGAATATGAACTAAAATGTGCTTTAACATACTATCTCTGTATTAAAAAAAGTATTTAGTTACCACTTGTAGTACACATGAACCCATCTTTCATACACTACTAGGTTCAAGTGTAATGCTTGTAACTAAATACATTTTTTAGATACAGAGATAGTATATTAAAGCACAATTTATTTCATATTTATGGTGTCCCAAAATAGCACATTTGAGTACACTTAGATGTTCTTAAGATTATCTTAAGATGTACTAAAGAATCATTTTTAGTATATTAAGTATAAAATTAGTGTGTGAAAATAGAGCACTTTCACATTATGCAAGTGCATATTTTTTGCCACTGGAAGTTTCACACATTCAAGTTACAAAAAGCTGTTCTTACATTAAAAATAAGGTGGATAGATAGTGAAATATTGCTCTTTATGTGTATGCATTATCAATGATCAGGATTTCATGGTTTTAGCATCAGGTTTCTTTTCTTCATTTGGTTTTAGTGTTCTTAACTTGAGTAAACAATGAAGTCTTGAAGTGTTTCTAATTGTTCTCCAGTGTTATCAGCAGAAGGGTGGAGTCACCAGAGAGGAATGAAGATGGGATATAGAGGGAGATCACTCAGGTAAATACAATGCCTGACCACTCCAAAGAAAGAGGGGATTGAGAGAGAGGAGAAACGAGAATGGTGGGTCAGGCTGTAGGTATTGTACCGTGTATTTGCTCACCCAGCAGGCAGGCAGATGCACAGCTCTGTTCACTGACACCTGAGCAGTTGATTAGATGTAGCGGACAGAACTGCTGCTGAAGACAATGATGGGAGCAGAACATGTGCTGCTGGAAAAAAAGTCTGGCTTGTCATAACCGAGACATGTCATGCCATGAATTAAAAATTAAAAATAGCATGGAGATGTTTGTCCTAAAAATAATAACTGACATTTAGTAAAACTTTAGTATTAAGATAGATTTTGTGCTCTATTGGTTCATTAGTTTATATTAAGATATTGGTAACTTTTTACAATAAGGTCCTATTAGTTAAGATCAGTTAATCCATCAACTACAATTGTGGAATACACTGGGAAAAAAAAATCATCAACTTGGCTGCACAAGTCATTTCAACTTAAATAATATTAAACTGACTTAAAATCGAGTTGAACCTTGTGTAACTTATAAAATTAAGATGTGTTAGTATGTGTATAATGTATTAGTAAATGTTAGAATTAACTGACATTATTAAATGCTTTAAGTATTTTTCATTGTTAGTTCATGTTACTAATGTAGTTGCCAATGGATTCTTATTGTAAAGTGTTATTGAGATATTTTATGCAAAGCATAGTACATTTTTTACAGGAAATGTTTATGAGAAAATATGAGACTTCTCCATTTAACCTAATTGGTGTGTAAAACAACAATTAGGATTGTGATTTTCTTTCATACAGTTGAAAACAAAAGTTTACATACACCTTGCAGAATCTGCAAAATGCCAATTCATACAAAACGCATGTAATTTTTGTTCAGTTTGTTGTCACACTGAGGACAACTGAAGGACTTATATGCAACTATTACAGAAGGTTCAAACTCTCACTGATGTTTCAGAAGGAAACACAATGCATTAAGAGCCGGGGGTGAAAACTTTTGAACAGGATGAAGATGGGTGCATTTTTATTTTGCCTAAATATAATATTTTTTTTCATTTAGTACTGCCCTTCAGAAGCTACAGAAGATACGTACATGTTTACCAGAAGACAAAATACGTTAAATTTTCCCTGATCTTCAAATTCAAAAAGTTTTCACCCCCTGGCTCTTAATGCTTGATTTTTCCTTCTGATGCATCAGTGAGCGTTTGTACCTTCTGTAATAGTTAAATATGAGTCCCTCAGTTGTCCTCAGTGTGAAAAGATGGATCTAAAAATCATACAGTCATTGTTGGAAAGGGTTCAAATAATTTCAAATAAAGAATTTGTGGGACCTGACGGATTGTTCTAAAGAACAGTGGGCAGTTTTACTGTTCAGGACAAACAATGAGCAACTATCACTAAACGAAAAATCACAGCCGTGGATCATTCAGGTGACAACACAGTATTAAAAATCAAGCGTATGTAAACTTTTGAACGGGGTCATTTTTATGACTATATGGAAACGTCTTTGATGCGAAATATCTTATTCAGGTCAGTACTAAATAAAAAGTAACATGCATTTTGAATGATCCCTCTTATTTTGTTAAAATAATTAACGTTTTTTAGATTCAGCAAGGTTTTTGTAAACATTTGACTTCAACTGTATGTTCTTATAGGATTTTAATGAAAAGCCTCAATTCTTTGAAATATCTATAATGAACTAAGCAAATGTAAATGCACATGTATTCATGTACCTGGCGCCTTGTGTAAAGCAAAAGAACAGTATATAGTGTGTGCAGTGTGTGAGTGCTATAGAGAAGTGGAGGACCCGCACCTGGCCGGGGAGAGCAAGCGAGAGAGGAGGGCAGCTTTAAAGCTTTTACCACTGTGCAAACAGTAGGCTGATTGCTTTTAATGGGATCAACTAGAGGCCTCTGTGAGAGTCAGCCCTGCCCTGACCAACACCGGGATGTCGGGTAAGTGTAAGCTCACTTCTCATTACTGGTCTTGAAAGGGCCCGTGTAATCCAGCACACGTAAATGCAAACACACATCCACTCTCAGGAGCACAGACACCTTTGTGATGGGACAGTTGAGAGCGGAACAGCTGAAGGACACGCTGACGAAAACATATAATGCCCTTATATGGCAAAACCAACAGATTTCAAATTTTTTCTTATTATTTTATGAAGGTCACATCAGGGGTTTCATAGTTTGTTAATACTAAAACATTTTATTAAAATAAAATAAAACTTTCATTATTTCATTATTTTAAATAGAAAAAAAACTAACTAAAAAAATAAGTCATAAATAAACTTACATTTATTTTATTTCGCTTATCTCATTTTTATTTATTTTACCTTAATGTAATAAAATAACTAAAATTATAAATGTACAAAAATAAATGAAAATGTATAAATTATATATTTAAAACAAACTAATGAAAATGACAAAAACAGACAAAAAAATACTGAAGCTTTAACTAACTTTGAAAATGAAAATATACAAATAAAAACTCTAAGTATTCAAAAATTCAAAGTATTAATAAAAACCAGTAAGCCTATGATATCCAACTTATACTTCAATACTGAAGTAAGCCTATGGGCGGGACTTCCTGTTCATTAGCCGCTATAGGGAAATAATGAGAAGAATAACAATGTGTGGTAAACGGTAAAACTGTTTGCGCTACAAACCAGTGTGCTCATAATTAAGATAATACATTAATAATATAGTAAGACACACCAATTTGCAATAACAAGCAGCAAAAGCTGTTTTGTACAGCTAAAAAGAGAAGCAGATGATGCAGATGAGACCGGAAGCCAGACCCATAAAATCTACAAATGGCCGCACCCGCTCTTACAGGAAAAAAAAGGTGGACAACTCTAGATATTATTGTTTTAGCTTTGTCTAGAACCATACCTTCAATATTTTTACATGGAAATAAATACCATTATAAAAAAATAGGAATTATTTAATGTTTAAAACTATGGACATCCAAAAACAGAGTAAAATAATAAAACATTTTAATAGCTTTCTAACCATTTTAATATTTTAAATATTAAATATGAGGCTGCTACTCAATTTTGGCATCATTTTCACCACACCAAATTTTTTCAAAAGTTAATGTACTAGAAAATAATGACAAATCAAGGTAAAAAACTCCTGTGAACTGAATATTTTTATTGTGCATACTTTTTATTGTGACAAATTACAGTATGTAATAAGTGTGGAAATTTAGGTTAAATAAAATGCTAACTATGAATTAACCTTAAAGACATTTTATTCTAAAAATGTAGGTTCTAAAAGTCTAAAGACAGAACTAAAAACCAAGCTTTTTTTATTTACTGCACAGGATCGTTCATCACTTGCACAGAACCTGATGATACAGATGCATGATGTTATCCAGGAAGGCTTCCAGAAGTCACCTTGATCACACAAACATAATGTAAGTGTAACTGTGAAAACTTAGTGCCAGACCCACTGAGTTTTGACATCCCATATGCTTTATTCTTGTGAACAGACACAGGCATTTGACTCTTTCATAGCCTGTACTGTCCCAGTATTGTCTTCCACTTCTCTCAGTCCACAAATGATAGCCATCAACTGAAACAAGTTGTGATGTGTGACCAAATGATGAGTCTGTGTTTGATTAGAGGCAGGTTTCTGTATGGTGAAACCAAAGAGAGAAGCACTAAGCTAACATAGAGAGTTTGGTTGAGGATCAACATGCGGTTAGGACTTCTGAAGATCAGAAATCCATCAAATCACTAATCACTGATCCCTTTACTCATGTGACTAAGCATATTGTATCCGGCTTTGTTAACCAGGAAAGTTTCAAATTAAACAATGTCATTTCGTAGGTCTGCACTTAAAGGGATACTTCACCTTAAAATACTTGCCCTCATGTCGTTCTGTTGAACATGATATTTTGCAACGAAAGTCACAATATTGGACACCACTGAGTTTCATTCAGTGAAGGAATTTGAAACATCCCTCCAAATATCTTCTTTTGTATTCCCACAGAAGAAAGAAAGTCAGTATTTTCATTTTGGGGTCTACTGTCTCTTTAAATTGTAGGCCAGAGTAAATTTCTACGCAATAAAACAGGCCGTTCTTCTCTGAAAGTTCTGTTTGATAATCTATTGATTGTTTGGTCCATTTAAACGTGACTCACCACATACGCCACATGCACAGCTGGAACTAATGCAAATGACACATTTTCAAGTTATTTCTGAAGTGCAGTGTGCAAAGCATGCAAATAAGGGTTCGTAAACTACATTTTATTGAGCGACCCCTGGCTCGGGTAAGTGTTCTCTTGAGCATTTATTGTGAAAGTTAGAGAGGTTAAGAGGTGCTTGTGTCGTCCACTGTGGATAGATAACACTCTTTCAGTCCCCACTCACAGGCCTGGCCCAAAGCCAACTGATAACACAGTCACATACCATCTTTATTAATGATTGGTCAAGTCCCGGGCCGGAGCACGAACCCCCCCCGGCAGGTAAAATGAAGGATCTTTCCGTAATGACCACGTCTGAGCTCCACCCAACAAAAGCAATCCATTCCAACACTGCTATGGCAACATTCCTTCAGGAACTAAAGAAAGCAGGCAGGAAAAAAAAAGCCTTTATAAGGAAGCTTACGTCACTAGGCATGGCATGAAAGGCACTCTAACATCTTGATAACATTAGTTAATTAGTTAACCTGCGGCATGACAACTGTAAAACACAAATTATGTTGAAAACTGGGCAATTTTTGTGGGTCTATTGGGTTTACTTATTTAGGGTGACCATATCTCTTTTTTTTCCTGGGCATGTGTTTTTTTTTTTTTGGACCCTAAAAGGCGTCCAGCTGGGATTTCTAATTTGCCTATAATGTCTAGGATTTGGCTTTGTGTTGATAGTGACATGGTCTTTGCATTCTATGCACACATAATTGAATTGCTTGTAGATGCCGCCTTCTTGTTTTTTAAATGTGACCTTGGACCACAAAACCAGTCTTAAGTAGCACGGATATATTGTAGCAATAGCCAACAATACATGGTATGGGTCAAAATTATCAATTTTTCTTTTATGCCAGAAATCATTAGGATATTAAGTAAAGATCATGTTCCATGAAGATTTTTTTCCATAAATATATCAAAACTTCATTTTTGATTAGTAATATGCATTGCTAAGAACTTCATTTGGACAGCTTTAAAGGTGATTTTCTCAATATTTTGATTTATTTGCACCCTCAGATTCCAGATGTTCAAATAGTTGCATCTCGGTCAAATATTGTCCTGTCCTAACAAACCAGACATCAGTGGGAAGCTTATTTATTCAGCTTTAAGTTGATGTTTAAATCTTAATTTCAAAAAACAGACCCTTATGACTGGTTTCGTGGTCAAGGGTTACAAATAAAGACGGAAAGAGTTTGTCAAAAGCTTGATGGTGGTGATGTTGAAGTCATGTGGTGTTTGTTTATAGCCCAAGTTTAAATTTTTACTTCTGCCAATTGTAAATGGGTCATTTCACAAAATCAGTGCCTTTTGCGTCCATAAGAAATAATCAAACATAGATTTAATATAACAACAAATAAATGTGCAATTTAAAATCATAACAATACTATGTATGCTATCATCAGTGTTATATCAAAACAGTCTGTTGAATATTATTTTAAATTATTTAAATAGCATTTATGCTGGTAAGGGTAAAGTTTTTGGCCTGTCACTATGATTTTATGATTTTTCTTTTTCAGCAGGACTTTTCATTTGCAAAATGACACATCACAATCACATTTGCATATTGTTCTAAATATATTATCATTGTTAAACAATGTTTACCAGGGCTGACAGGTTACATGACAGGTTTCATATCAGCCCTGGTACCCTCATCAAAAAACCCTTGTAAAACAATGTACATTCAAGGGACATCACTTCTAGGAGGTTACATCATCTCTCAACCAAGATTCTAGCACTTAAAACATGAGCATGTTTCTCTCACTCCTCTATAATGTTCTATATTTGATGAATTATGAGGCTTGATTAAGAGGGGGACCATCATGCAATGTCAATCCTGTTACCATTAATTAAAATGTAAATTTAAACAGTTATTTCGACGTTTAGTATAATCAATATCTACAAGTAAAATCCTTTCAAAGTATACAATATGTGCTTTTGTGAACTTGACTATTAGCTATCAATTAGCAAATTTGTCTGAAATTGTCAGACCTATTACTGTCATCCTGTTACTTTTTAGAGTAACAGGTTTTGACATGTGGGTAACAGGGATGACAGTGATTAGGTTTGATCCTGTGTTTAAAGACTGTCTGTAAAATTCAAACAGTTTAAAGGTCACCCTCTGTATATTATTGAGCTAATGCCTATATCATTCGGAGGCATATGAGTTCTAATTAAACTATAGTATCTAGTAACGCTTGTGTTGGTAACAGGGTTGACAAAAATACTAAAAAATGAGGTAGAAAAATAGTCATAAAATAATAAATTACATAGCCTGAGATGGTACAGTTTCTTGCCATTTTAAAGTGTCTTTATTTCATGGATTTAAAAAATATATATATTGATTAAACATTTTATTTTTCAAATTTTCCAAGTGGAAAAGAAATTTGATTTCGTGGATTGACCCACTTTTACATTCATTAAAGCTGTGTTCATTTGCAAAGATTATTGTGATGAACAAAATGTGTATGAATCATTAACTTTTTGCCGCAGAGTTTATTTTCTGCTGTAATTCAACTGTCAATGGTTGTCAAAGGAACCACTGTGATGTTAAATTACAGGATAGCCTACAAAAATATGTCATCACTGCAGCACTCTGTTGATTGATTATGAACAATGCCTGCATGCTATTGGACTTTTTAATACAGCATTAGCAATGTAAGCATAAGTGGTGTTTCATCCCAGAATTTGTCCCATTTAGCGTGATTAAAACTGCGTCGCTTAGCGTAAAAAGCATTGCATGGCTTCAGGTACAGTGGAAAATGACTTGTATTTACAGTGCCCAAACTAAAATGTAAATTCAAGGAAGAATGCACCAAGAACAATAACTATAAAGATAACTATATTAGCGTCCACGTCGTCTGTTTATTCTTGGTGTGTGCACTCCAAGTGCAAAGCAAATATTCTCAACACATTATCGCTCTAGATTACTTTCTTGATATTTTTGTATCACTAGCATGAATAAAATCATTGTGTAATGCTCTCCTCCATTTTCTGATACAACCAGTGGTGTCAAACTAGACGTGTCAGTATCTTCAATGATTGGCGTGCCCTTGAAAATTTTCCGCTCGGGTTAAAAAGGTTTCAACTTTCATGGAAGATGCAATTGAGGTATATATTCACAGCAATTGCGTCGCCAGATTCGTGTCATTGGTGTCGTCCAGCGCAAATTCTCGTCTGTTCACGTCTTTGCATTGACTTTGTAAGTAAACAGACACTCAACTGTCGCTTTAAATCGACCCTTCGCAAACAGCTTGACTGACAGGTGATCTGACCAGTCATAATGTCAAATCCGCCATTCTATCCGATGAACAAATCAGACAGCAGAATAGGTTAACTTCGGTGGACTAAAACTTGAAGCATTGTGTATTGACGTCTTTCTGCGGTTGAAATAAAATATGCTCTTTTGTTCATTCATGTTTTTTGTGCTTTAAGTAAAAAAGAAAAGACGAGCGGTTCACGCGTTGATTGATCTGGGCAATACACTGATCTGTCATGACACACTGAAGATCCACAAAATGGTATTTATTGTTTGAATTTCTTGAAAAATGACAACATTTTAAAGGAGAAGTTCACTTCCAAAACAAAAATTTACAGATAATTTGCTCACCCCCTTGTCATCCAAGATGTTTATGTCTTTATTTCTTTAATCATAAAGAAATTATGTTTTTTGAGGAAAACATTTCAGGAATTATCTCCATAGTGGACTTCTATGGTGCCCCCAAGTTTGAAATTCCAAAATACACTTTAAATGCAGCTTCAAAAGGCTCTAAAAGATCCCAGCCGAGGAAAACGATCTGTCATGTATTAAACAAACTGACCATTTATATATTTTTTAACCTCAAACGCTCGTCTTGTTTAGTTCTGCAGGAATTTTTTTCTGGCTCAAGACAATTAGGGTACGTTGAAAAACTCCCATCTCGTTTTCTTCCCCAACATCAAAATGCCCTACATCGCTGCAGAAGTACCGACCCAGTTTTACAAAGTGAACATGCAAAGAAGATTAAAACCCTTTACAAAAAAAGAGTAAAACAGCGAGGACGATTTTGAAGCTGAAGAAGAAAACGAGATGGGAGTTTTTTGACATACCCTAAATGTATTGACCCAGATTACACAGACTACACATGCGCGTCACAGATACAAGACAAGACAATCATTTGAGGTTAAAAGGTATATAAATTGTCAATTTGTTTTGAAAATGACAGATCGTTTCACTAGATAACACCCTTGTTCCTCAGCTGGGATCATTTAGAGCTGTTTAATGCTAAAAAAAACTATTTTACAAGGTGGCAATTTCAAGTTCGCATGATGTTATTTTAAGTAAAACGTATAGTGAAAAACAGAATAGGATTTACTTTGAGACAAATTTCTGCTCAAAATTGCTAGTAAATTTCACAAATAAGTAATTTATTTGAAGTAGAACATGTTTCTTTTAAAATATGTTCCAATAGGATTTGTATTTTTATTTACAACTTCAAAAAGTATTTTTTTTTTTGCATGAAGCTCCACCCCTAAACATAACAGTCTGTGGCACACAAATTAGCCACCAATTCGCAAAAACATAATATAGTTATGTATTGGTTTTGGCTGACCCCGGCTCAGCAGCTGCACTCTGACCCAAAACCCGTAACCACTGTACAGCCAAAGCCCGGACCGATGGCCTGCTATGAGTCTGAGTCTTCCAAACTCAGCTGTGTCTGTTGTGCAGGAGGAAATGCTGGTTAATGAGTAGCCTGTGCTGAGTTGTGGCCCTCTGTTACAGGTGTGGGGGCCAAGGACAGCAGCTGATAAGACTAGACATGACCGGGAGAGGGGGAAGAGAGAACAACCGCAAAACAGAGGGAGGATTGGAGGAGGTGTTGCACAGATATCAATAGCCTGGCGTTACTAAGAGACCAGCCTAGATTCATCAGCATATAACGGTATCTGGCCCACTCCTACATGCCTTTTACACTAAAGAGCTGTTGGACTGGAGATTGGAGAAGTATTTTAACATTGAAAAAATTATACGTCACGTTTAAGCACTCAGGTAGATAAGAGGGCTAAACGGAAAAACATTAGGCCCGATGGAAAGTGGAGTGCGTGCAACCCACTGAACTACGACTATAATCATTAGCATGACTTCAAGTACCTTTTATGAAATGGTTACTGCATAACAAAAAAATGAAGAACGTAAAACAAAAATTAAAGGGTGTTTCTGCAACTAATGGCACTGTTGGCCCTGTTAACCTGAAACACTCATATTTAATTTTTTTAGAAACTCATAAAAAACACATTTTCAGTTATGCTTTGAAAACTTTTAGATTTTTTTTTATAAATAATAGCAGAACCTTTCCAATGTGCTTAAAATAAATAAATAAATGACTATACAAACAAACATTTTTATTTATTTACCTTCTAAGATTATATAACAACAAACATGCTGAAATTCATTAAAAATCCCACTACGTCTACCATTATGTTTTGGAAATTACATTTTGAATGTTTTTATTAGTTATATTTTTTGATAAGAGAAGAATCAGGCTCATAAATAACTGCTCTGACATTTTGAGCAGTTTTGAAAAACAGGCTCCTTTGTCCTGCTAAGATTAATTTCATAGCTTTCATTTAATCCTAAACACACAAAGTTTTTGCTGTATCATGTGTTTAGCACATCTGGTGCTCTTGATAAGTTTGATAATGCATGTGATGGCATCTGACCTTTGAAAAACTGACTTTAAATGTGTGTATTGTGTGCATTTAACATTGATTCCACCTTAATTACAATTGCACTCTGCAGGTTTTTGAAGTCTGCACAGCTCTGTTGCTCAATCATGGCTTATCACTCTGTGTCATGGAGTGTGAGTGGGCCACACATTGAAGATTGGATCAATAACCAGGTTTCTGACGGTCCACCTCTTCCCGCACACCGTCCTTGTTCGACCAGGCAGGGTAATGAGTTACTTTTGCCACTCTGCACCTTCAAACCCCATTAACCAATCCACCTATACCCCATGATCCCTCCTCCACACTATGACCCACCTTGATCTTCTAGCCTTCACCCGGGTGAACAAACTGTTTAGATTCTCGTTCCCTCTCTTGCTGTCTGTCTTGCTCTCTGTTTCTTTCACCTACTCTTACTGAAATCAGCAGGCCCGCAATGTGTGATCCTGCCAGTATTCAGTTAGAAAATATGTTCAGTGTATACAGAACCTTCATAAGCAACTGAAAACTGAATTGTGAAGTGAATAGCTTCACATAATTTAGGATTATTTGTATAATACACTGAAAGAAATAATAAGGCTGTGAACCAGGCAAAAAAAAAAGTGCACCTCCATGACGTTCTTAAAGTGCTCTATTTTCACACACTAATTTTGTACTTAATATACTAAAAAAAGTATTCTTTAGTACTTCTTTAGAAAATCTTAAAGGGGTCATCGGACGCATTTATGTAGATCGGCGGGTGCATTTCCTTCAAAAACGAAAGTAACACTAATCCCCTGTGTCTTCAGTGGATCAGATGTCGGGAGTAAATGACGACTGCTATGTTCATTATTACATCCAACAACAAAACACCTAAAATGCTCAATTTCAGACATTCTTGTACTCCGAAACAATGACGGTCGGACTGTTTTCAGCTCACTCAGCTCACACAGGGCGTGTCTAAGGTAGGACAATTGTGTTAGTCAACTATCATGGGTTTTTGTGACGTCACACAGACAAGATGCTGAGAATGGCTTGATATTACTTATAAAGAATACCACTTGGTGAATTTTTATCATTATAGGGTGGTTGTGTACACGCAGTGCCAACACACATTAATGTTCAAACAACATGAAAAAGTGAGTTTTGCATCCGATGACCCCTCTAAGTGTACTTAAATGTGCTATTTTGAGACATGAAAATTAACTAAAATGTGGTTTTAACATACTATCTCTGTATTAAAAAGTTTATTTAGTTATTTAGTTAGTAGTACACTTAAAGTATGAATGATAGGTTCAAGTGTGCTAAGAATACTTTTTAATATATTAAAGTGCCCCTATTATGGATTTTTGAAAATTACCTGTGTAACACAGCTCTAAATGAATGAAAACATCCTGCAAAGTTGTAAATCTGAATGTATAAAGTTATCTTTCAAATCTTTCAAAAGAGAGTCGATTCTGAGTCATGTAAACAAGTTGTTTTTAAAACAAATACTAAGCTGTTTCAAGTTGACATCAACCTGAGACATCAGCATATTGCCTGTCCACTTGTTGCGCACACAGCTCCGGAATAACTGGACCCCCCTCTCCCTCAAACACCTTAGCGAATTCCTGTGGATAGCATCATGTCGAGAAGACATGAGGTAAATCCGTTAGGGTACAGTTAGGGTATGTCGAAAAACTCCAATCTCATTTTCTCATCAAACTTAAAAATCATCCTACATTGCTATAAAAGTACTGACCCAGTGTTTACAAAGTGAACGTGCAAGGAGTCAAACACCCTTTAAAAAAAAGGATGAAAAACAGCGATGTAGGCCGATTTTGAAGTTGGAGGAGAAAATGAGATGGGAGTTTTTCAACATATCCTAACCCTAAACACAGTGCAGAGTATGCATGCGCATGGCAGAGCTAGACAATATAAGCATTTGTGGTTAAAAAGTCTATAAATATTGATTTTTTTAAAGAAAAATGGCTGATCGTTTCATTAGATAAGACCCTTATCCCTCTGCTGGGATCATTTAGAGCCCTTTGAAGCTAAATTGAAAATGCATTTTTAACCTTCAATCCGTTGAGCACCATAGAAGTCCACTATATGGAGAAAAATCCTGGAATATTTTCCTGAAAAACTTAATTTCATTGCGACTGAAGTAAGAAAGACATTGATATCTTGGATGACATGGGGGTGAGTAAATAATCAGTAAATGTTTATTCTGAAAGTGGATAATCCTTTAAAATCTGTTGCTCTCACGTACTCTGTATCATGCAAAATACGTATTTAGTCGTGTGTGTTGTGGTCACTCTACACAGCTTGTAGGCCTCTGGTTAACCGGCTAACAGCAATATCTGTTCGCTCACAATTGTTTAGAAATGTGTCAATGAATAGTGAATGTTTGTCATTGTTATTACTTGGAGTTCTGATAAAGAATAGAGCAATACGTTGGTGTACAAACTGCAGTGCTTTATCAACATGTTTCTGCATTGGGCTAATACATATACCATGGCTGTTTGGGTGTTTAATGTAATGGTGATGAGCGTTCTGTTTCCAACATGCGCTGCATGCAGTAGACCAATCACAACAGACTGGGTCATCATACCAATCACCGCAGATTAGCTTCACGCAAAGAAGGAAATGAATCGTTGAGCGAAGCGTTTGGGCGTTGTTGAGCAAATAAGTTTAAAATAAATGCATATTATAGGAAAATGAAAGTGTTTTTTGACCTTGCATGCATGTCAACCTGTTGTTGGGGACTTACAAATCCAAACTATGAACGTTTCATAATCCATAAATAGGGGCACTTTAAGTTAATTAGTGTGTAAAATAGAGCACTTAAAATACATCATGGAAATACACTTGTCTTTTTTACCAACACTCTTAAAAATAAAGGTTTCAAAAGGGTGTTTTTGCATTGATGCCACAGAAGAACCGTTTTTGGTTCCCCAAAGACAGTTCTTAAAAGAACAATTTTGAAAAACATTTTAAAAATCTAAAGACTATGGATGTTCAAGGTTCTGCATGGAACCATCGATGCCAATAAAGAACCTTTATTTTTAAGAGTGAAGGAGTTCAATAGATTTCAGTTCAATTCAATTCAGTTAAATATGTAATTTAAGTTAAGAAAAACAAAATGGTAAATAGTTATCGTAGTTAATTTGACATTTTAAAGTTGTAAACCCAAGTTCAGTTCTATTCAAGTTAGGTTTATATATATATATATATATATATAATACTTGAAATAGGTTGTCTATATCACTTTAAAAAAAGGTTTTATTTGTTGACATTAGTTAGCATGAATCAACAATGAAAATATTTCTAAAGCATTTATTAATCTGAAAGTTAATTTTAACATTTGCATTTTAAAATCAAAATTTGTATCTGTTAATATTATTTATTTGGACCTGAGTTAACAGGAACTAACAATGAACAGTTGTATTTTTAGTAACTAATGTTAACAGAGATTAAAAAATACTGTAACATATTAATTGCTCATTGTTAGTAAATGTATTAACTAATGTTAACTAATGGGACCTTATCGAAAAGTTTTACTAGGTTATCAGCTGATTTTAGTCTTAATTTACTTTAGCTTAATTCAAGTCATTAATGACGTTTCATGTTTGTCTGCAAAAGTTATCAGTTGAATTAAGGTTATAAATTTGTGAGCCTTTAAATTCATGTCAGTGAATTTGATTAAAAATTCATTTGTGAGTAGATAAGCTATGATTAATTAAATCATAAAAATATAACATTTATTTTTAATGAATAAAATAAGAAAAATTAAAAACAAAACCAAAACAATGAAATATTTTGTTAACCTGCAAGTCATGTGACCTTTAATCAAGATCAGAGAACCATGAACATGTCAATGTGTTGTTATTGTCTTATTATATTAAGTTACATACATTGAAATATTAACTTCATAGCTCAGAAAATATTTTAGGTCAAACGGGTTTGGCTGACAAAAAAAAAAGTTTGAGAGAAGCATAAGAAGGTCATCACAGCTGTCATTTCATCACAATTCAATTTAGTATAATAATCACTACGAGAAACGTCAAGAGGTAATACTTTATTAAAGACTAAAAAAAGACTGTTGTAATTCCCTTAAAGCATCAGATCATTCAAGATCAGATCTCATTCAAGCAATGCCGACATTTCACCCGTGAGAACCGGACTGTAAAGATAAGCCGGGATGAATCTGTATTGGAAAGGGCGAGGTCTACCAGAGGCGGGTGTGTACAGGTTATGTCTGGAGCCTTTCTGTGCTATGTGACTTTGACAATGGCCAGCTCCGAGCCTCAGGATTACAAACCGCATCCTGGTCAGAAATGATGCAGGTGGCCAATGCAACAACCTGACATGCAGGTTATTTCACAGCCACATTTATAGCAGTGGGAGTATTTCAGAACAAACGTGGGCTGGTTACTTTCACCACACGTATCAAAAGAGTGTGATCAAATGCTGAATCATAAAAAGAATAGTTTAGAAAAGAACAAATTATATTGCATTAATATATTCAAAATATTAATAATGATTATTATATATTACACATTATATATTATAATCTATTATTATGAGAAGGCTATTATTACAAGCAGTATTTAGGTCACATAAAAGTCTTGATCGCCGTCTAAACGGTTTGTTAAACCATGTCAGATAGAGGATTCTTTCTTCCACTTTTGTGTTTATCATTCCTTCTTTTTATACTATTGTTCATTTACCAGGAATTGTGCTATCATTTATCTGCATATGATCCAAAGGTTTGGCCCTTTGCCACAGTTTATGACTCTGGGTGTGTCCTGGTTACTTCCGTGTTTGGGTGGTCATAGATGTAGGTTTCTCTCTTTTCCTTGATCCTGGCAGAAAACAATGACCAGAGACAAACAGGCAAAGGTGAAGAGTTTCCAAAAGCCCACACGTACGACAATACATGCCTACAATCACTCTCAGTCAACATTTACACCAGCCTGCGTGCGTGTGCGCCTGCTTTTCACGTTCGTTTCATCCAACCACACACAATGAGAACATACAGGTGACATTTATCAGAGATGCAGCGCCAGAGAGCAAATACTGGCCTGTTTTTTTTCTCTCTCCGCATGGGTTGTTTGAAGGAGACTTCCAATGGCTGGGTGGAGGGGGACTTATTTTCCAATAAAGTGTTTTTAAAGTCTCCTTTCATCTGGCAGGAAATTGCATAAGTTTTTGTGGGATTATAAGAGGCGAGTTTACGATGCAGGTTTCATTTTAGAACAGGTAAAAGCAAATGGGCAGGTGGGAAATGACTAACCTGGGTTTATGATGTGTATAGGTGAGTGAAACATGAGAATAGAGGAGAACACAGGCATTATGACGTGTACTGTATTATAAACAGTCATGACATGGTCAAAGGGAATATAAATATCACTTACAACTGCATTTTCATAAGAACAATCAATAAAATGTTTAGCTTTGTGATCAGAATGGAGATAACCAAACAGAGCTTTTGTGACTACGTTCTTAATCTTCAGTTGTTGTAAATCCTCCTCTGTGAAGTGTCTAGGTGCATACTAATGAAATAACCTGTTGTAATGTACACACACCATTCGCTCCATCTGAAACAAATAGACATGATATAGATGGTTAACTTACAACACTAAGTATTTTTAGTATTAATAATATTATATTAGGCCTACAATAACTAACAATGTCAATGAAAAAAAAAATGATCTTGTTATTTTCAGTTCCTGGAAAAAATTGCACTGGAATATATGAGCTGTACATGACAGTATTCAATTAAAGGAGGATGTGGGGTCATAAAAATTTAGCAATATGCGCATGTTGTTGATGGTTGGTCATTATTATGATCCACTTAGAAAAAAGAAAAGAATTTACACTATATAGTAAACGGAGTACAAAATTATCTTTTGTTAAACAAATATGATTATCCTCTTTCAAGGAGCTGTAATAAGGGGAGAAACCTGACGATAATTATTACAGTAGAAAATAAATAAAAATAAAAAATATTTTTTTGCCCGTTAATTTTTGAGAATATTAGACTGTTTTTGAATGCTCTCTGGTTTTTAAGCGTTTAAAAATCGTTTTAAAAAATTCTTGGTTGTGCGAACGTTCCATTTTGACATTTGGGAAACAAAATGTTATTTTTGAATGTTCTCTAAACACGTAGTAACTTAGTAAGTAAAAATGTTTTTTAAAAAATAAAACATTAGACGAATTCAAAACGGAAACGTTTCAGAGAAAAAAAAATCATGAACGATGTTAAAATACCATTTTTGTGCTAACATTTTGCAAACCGGATAATTTTGAAAGAGCGTTCTATAAATGTAACTGGAAGAACGTTTGTTCATAACGTTCCCTGTTAGCTGGAGGCCTTAGACTCATCCGTTAATGTCAGTGCAGTAACGTGAAGGCCTTTTTTTTTTTTTAAGGATAGACACCTGACTGCATCCTGGACAGGCGGCAGGTTCCTGACTCTCCCATAACTGCCGTACAGCCCGAAGGCAGATATACCGGTCTGAGTTAACATTAAAACAACGACAGACAAGGAAACGTTTCACTTAGGCATGTTTGTTTAATTTATGAATTATGTTAATTATAATAATTTTGACTTCCTCCAAGAATATACAATTCAAAAATGTGATTTAAAATATAGAAAAATATACATTTACCAAGATAGTCTTGACTGACAATTAATTCAGTCCTAAGTCTTACAAATTGAGCATTACCAAAGATTATATCTTTTAATTCATCTCTCTAAATGAGGTTTCTGGAGTGCCATTTCATAAACACAACCTTAATGTGGAATGGTGGATATTTCGTCTGCAACCTTTATGGTGAACTTTTATTTAAAGGAGCTGCCTCTGGAGATTAGCATGAATAAATAATTGAACACTCTCTGGCACCTCACCGCATTATTTTGGCATCGTAAACTAAATTCACAGTTACCGGCCTCACACTGTGTGTGCTGTTAGTCTGCAAATGAAATGTAGTCCCACATCGCCCTCTGCTGGAGGAAAAACATACGTAACTTATAAATAGACATTCACCTGTTCTACAAGTAGCGCGTTACGACTGGTTGTTGCGTTACTTTACCGCTTTAAACATTTAGCAGGGCAGTTTGTTTTCCATGGTCCAGAAGTCAAAAGTGTTTCTTTAAACATAAATGCATATGATTGATTCACGAATTGTAAATACAATATAGTATTTTTCATTATTTGGCACCATTTTATTATATGTACTTTTTTTTAGCATTTTGCACCTAAGGTGGGCAGTTCGCCAGTATAAGAAATTACCGCGTACAAACACTGTAGAACTGCAAGTAATCTTATTTATTTATTTTTTGGAAACATACGAACCAAAGATATTAATCTTAACTGACAAAATGTTAATTTATAATAAATGATAATGCAATTATACATTTATTTATAATGTATAAATAAAATATTAGTTAATATATTTGTATATATTATATATTAGTTAAAAAGTAAATACAGCAACATTAGTCGGTGTTGCTTTTAAGTTGGTCTTAAAAATGCTAAATAAAATAATGTGGCCCAAGAAAAAGCACAACTAAGCATGACCTTCGAAAAAGGAGGGAAATCGAAAATACTCTGATAACAACGATTAATATAACAAATTAACCGATGTCCTATTGTTTCTGGTTCCTCAAAAAATCCCTTTTATCAACATAATCTTTTATAAAACTGAAGTGAATTTTAACAGCCTACGTCACTCTCATGGCTTTCCCCCATAGGTTACTTAAAATGTGATCACGTGACTTACAAGCCAGATACAGTGTACTCGCTACGAGCTCAAGAACAACAACAGTGTGTACTGCAAACAGTAAACTGCAGTCATTGTTTACACCGATTTCACCTCGTTATTTTTAACAGAGAGCACTTGTTTTCGTCTGTAAATAGAGCTCATTGATAGCTGATTTACCGCTGTGTCTGAGACGGGATGGTTTACTTTGTGAGCTGTTAGATCACAGGTATGTCTTTTATTTCCTATACCTTTTCTTAACGTTTCCTTGAAGTTGCGTGTTGATAAAGGTTATGTGTGCGCATTCAGTATACAACAACTACAAATGTGTTCTTTACTGTGTGTACATTACACTCACGGAAGCAAAAATAGACCATGGCTGTGTGTCAAACACTAGTGAGCTGCCTATCTAGACGGCATTTTTGGGCTACATAGGCGCGTCCCAAAGACGCTATCTTGGTAACCAGCTCACTAGAGTTAGAGATACGGTTTATTAGGCAGGTTATATATGCCAGTAGTACAATGTTACAGTGCATTTGCAATTCTTTAGATGGCATTCACAAATCTTAGTTAAAAGGATATTTCAGCCGGTAAAGTTTTGTCATCAGTTACTCACACTCGTCTTGACCTCGTTTGTAGGTTGAATCATTCTTTTAAGGTTGCATAGTATGTTTTTTATTATGGAAGTATCTTCAGGACTCATGTGAGGACTTATTTTGCTCAAGAGACCATGTTCTTACTCACTTTTACAGTAAAAAAAAAAAAAAGTGTCTGAAAGAGTGAAATATATTGAAAATATGAAATATGTCAAAGTTTGAAACTTTTGTTCTTCCTTATTAACCCTGTAAAGCCTGACATGTGAAATAATATTGTAAACAATAATGATGTAGTTTATTATTTCAGTGAAATCTTTGTAACAGTATATCAGACTACTTACATAATATTCATGTAATTTTCAGTAGTCGCTCTTTATTTTCCTATAATATGTCTCATTAAGATGATATTTAAAGAGTTAGTTCACCCAAAAATAAAAATTCTATCATTAATTACTAACTTTCATGTCGTTCCAAACTAGGGCTGTACAATTAATCGAATTTCTAATCGTTACAGATGCCACAGTTATGTAATCGATCAAAGGCACAATTACAAAATAAAAAAAAAAATTCACATTATTCTGCTTTTTTAAGATCCAAGAAATCCAAGAGCTTTCTGACCCTGCAAAGAAAGCAATGCAACTGGCATGTTCAAGGCCCAGAAAGGTAGTAAGGACATCAATAAAATAGTCCATGTGACATCAGTGGTTCAACTGTAATTTTATGAAACTAAGAAAATGCTTTTTGTGCTCAAAGAAAACAAAAATAACGACTTTATTCAACAGTTTCTTCTCTTCTGTGTCATGTGTTCACGAGAGTATTCGATGCATACGTGTGGTGCTTCTGACGCAGGACTATTTTAATGATGTCCTTGCTACCTTTCTGGGCCTTGAACGTGTCAGTTGCGTTGCTGTCTGTGCAGGGTCAGAAAGCTCTCAGATTTCATCAAAAAGGTCTTACAGGTTTGGAACGACAGTGGGAAGTAGTCAGTGACAGAAGTCATTTTTTGGGTGAGCCCTTTAAAGGCTAAGTTTTATGATCAAAGATTGTGTGCAACAGGTTTTTCAGCACATCACAAACTATTACAGAAAATGCATAACTAGATCACGTTACTATCGGGAAGCTCAGTCACGTGACCCCTGTGCTCATGACTCTCATAACTCTGCACAGCATCTACATTTCTTCATTTTCTCTGTGTCTTCAAAAACACTTCCACTTTTAAATCAGATGATATCCCACAGCGCTCACTGCGTGTGAAAGATTTGCCAAGCTCATCAAGACTTATGTGTCAGTCACCTGGCTGTTCAGTCTGTAATCACAAATGCTGACGTCTGGCTCTTTCTGTATAATGAGCTGGCAAAAAGCCTGTGTCTATAGAACACAGGAGACAGAACAATGAATGGCACAAACACAAACGTCCAGTTTACATGCTTACATGAACACAGATTCCCTACAGCAAGACTAACTCATCTTTCATTTTATAGAATTTGTATTTTCTCGTAAGACGCTGGTGAACCTCAACACAATGAAGTCAGATATACCATACGAAAAGGTATGTTATACATTCCATGATTAGAAATTGATTCTGATTCTTCAGGGCACCTTGCTTTGTCTAGTGTTTTCATTAAAAAATTATGTGCAATCTTAAGACAATATGGTTAATTAATTACAATTCTTTTTGTTTCCTGTTTTGATCAAGATGGTTGACGTGGAGCTAAGCAGAGGAGAAACACATCTTGGCTCACAAAAGGTATTAAATCAGTCTATCATGATCATGGCATTCCAGTAATAATTATTTGTGACCCTGGACCACAACAGCAGTCATGAGGGTCAGTTTTTTTTTAAATGGAGATTTATAAAATATATCTGAAAGCTGAATAAATAGGCTTTCCATTGATGTATGGTTGGTTAGAATAGGACCATATTTGGCAGCGATAAAACTATTTGAAAGTCTTTAAAGTTGTCCAAATTAAGATCTTAGCAATGCATATTACGAATCAAAATTTTTTTTTATATTTTTATGGTAGGAAATTTACAAAATATTTTCATGGAACATGATCTTTACTTAATATCTTAAAGATTTTGGCATAAAAGAAAAATCAATAATTTTGACCTGTACAGTGTATTTTTGGCTATTGCTACAAATATACCCGTGCTACTTAAAACTGGTTTTGTGATCTAGGGTCACATTTGTTATTGCACTTAACTGACTGATAATAAAATGCTTAAAAAAATAAAGCAATTTGTTTTAAATGAGATAAAATTTAGCCCTTACAACATAATGTACAGTGTGGAAATAAATTTTATGAATTAAAATTTTAAATTAAAGTTATAAGTATGAATAAATAAAATGATTGTGTTATTATTTTATAAGCGTTTTTAAATATCAACTTCAAGTAAGCATTAGATGACAGCAAATGTTATCTGCATGTACAAATTTTCAGGGTTCCCACGGGTCCTTGAAATCCTTGAAAGTTTGTGAATATGAAAAAAAAAAATTCAAGGCCCTGAAAAGTTTTTGAAAATAAACATACATAGATACAGGTTCTTAAAAGTGTTTGAATTTATTTTGTGCAAGAAGTTTTCTAGAAAAAATTCCATATTATTCCCTCCAGTCAACTAATGTGTTATTTCACCAACACTTTGTGGCCTATGCATACTAGCTTGCTTGATTTACGTTAGTTACGTTAAGTAAACGTTACATGTGACTAAGCGCTTTTCATTAAAATTCATGCAAAATGTAATATCAGGCCATTTTAGGATACAGTATAGGATGTACCAAATATTGTTCAGATTTATGCAAAACAGAAATACAACAAATTGAATATCAGATCTCTGTCATGTCACAAAACCAGTCATAAGGGCCATTTGCACCTGAAAGATGAATAAATAAGCTTTCAATTGATGCATAATTTGTTAGGATATGACAATATTTGACTGAGATACAACTATTTGAAAATCTGGAATCTGAGGGTGCAAATATATTGAGAAATATTGATAAAATCACCTTTAAAGTTGTCCAAATAAAGTTCTTAGCAATACACATTACTAATCAAAAATGTAGTTTTGATATATTTACAGTAGGAAATTTACAAAATATCTTAAACATGATTTTTACTTAAGATCCTGATTTTTGGCATGAAAGAAAAATTGATCATTTTGACCAATACAATGTATTTTTTGGCTATTGCCACAAATATACCTGTGCTACCTAAGACTGGTTTTGTAGTCCAGAGTCACATGCCCAAAAATAAATGCAAAAGATGCTTTTTTGCATAGTTGTGTTTGACAGATGAAAACTGTAACAATGTATCTTACAAGGTAACACAATGTAACCTTGCTCTCACTTGAAATGTGTCCCCACATTAAGTACTTAAATTTGAGGGTATTGGACCTGGAAAGTCCTTGAAAGGGCCTTGAATTTGAAGTTAACCAAGGTGTGGGAACCCTGATTTTTTTTTTTTTTCTGTAACAAAAATGGTTTCTTCAAAGTGGTCATAGCATCATAACATGATTTTGACCTGATTTGAAGTCACATTGTTTAGATTTTTTTTTTTTTACCAGATGGCCATCAAATGCACGATACATTCTCATGTTTTCTTTGTTTGAATTAATAGAAATGATAGAAATAAACATTTTAAATAGAAATAAGGATTTTTACTGCAGTGTAGTTCCAAAGGTTTGTGTATTTGCTTATTGAAATGGCAGTGAAATAGAGAAATTAACAAAAAAAAGATCTAAACAAGATCTAAATAACCTAAAACCCCAAAAATGTGCCTAATTAAGAAAGAAATTAGTATTAATGCTTTCATTTCAAAAAAATCTACAGAAATGATCACAAACAGCCAATGCATAATTCATTTTGAAAATCTTCAGACAGTTAAATATACAGTATGAGCTGATATATGTCCAATATCAATGCTGTTAAATCAAAAAATAATCCCTAATATCAGCCAGTAACAGATTTTGTACCAATATATTTTGTATAATTACTGTTAGTTACGTTATACCTCATGTTTCACTACATGCTCTGTTTCTTCCTACTTGATAAAAAAATTCATATTACATGTCCCATTTATTTGATAAGAATCTGTGTAATCAGCTGGATAATTGGATTGTTGATTGGGATTGTTAGTATTTGAAGAGTTTATTTGCAAAAACATAACTCCATATATTTTTTTTTAATTTTCAAAAATCATGTTGTTGTTTTTTTATTTATTATGTTATCATGTTTTTATTGTGTTAGTTAGCTGTATTCTTTAGTTATATTTTACCTAATCAAAATAATCCAATAATTTTTTTGTTTGTTTTTGAACAACATGTTGAAAAATCCATTTTTGCAAATGAACTCTTAATTTGTTTTGGTAATAATGAGCCGTTTGAGCACACTACCTCTTGTATCTCTGTTGTTGCTCAAGGTTTTTGAATGTGTCCATCTCTGTGGTTAGTATTACAGGTGTCTGATCATCCTCACCAGTGTAACCACAGTATTGTTGATACTCCTGTCACTCCAAAGCCTGCTTGTTCCCACGACAACATCCTCCTCCTCCAAATCATCTGGACAGCAGGAGCATCTTCTAATAAGAGAAACCTGTACTGATCCCTGCAGGTAGATGCCCACCTCAGACCTTTATTTGAGTCACTTATAATTCTGTCACATGTCACTATGTTTTTGAGTGTTTTAGTGGTCGACTGGTAAGTGAGGTCAACCACAGTTTCACATCTGCATTTTCAATGAAGTCTGCATTTGTAGCTTTGTTGCCCTCTATTGCTTATGTATGTGTTATTTACAGGATTGTTTTAGTGGAGAGTATTCCTGAGGGACTGGTGTTTAACTCCTCAACCACTCACCAGTCCATATATGAAGCCTGGCTCAACCTTATATCTGGTGCTCAAAGCAGTCTGGACATCGCCTCTTTTTACTGGACTCTGACCAATGATGACACTCACACACACGAGGCCACGGCTAATCAGGTTTGGATGTGAAGTTTGCTGAATTCTCACTGAAAAATAGGCTGTATTAGTGACGTCTTATCCAAGTGATCTGTTCATTTTAGGGTGAGCAGATTCTGCAGGAATTAGGGCAGCTCTCGGGGAAAGTGTCTGTCCGCATTGCAGTCGATAAACCATCTGAAAAAAAACCCATGGATGACATTAAGTTCCTGACTGATTCCGGTGGGTCAACTTGATGTTGATATATTTAACAGCCATGCACATCAGTACATATTAAATAATGGCTCACTTTCTGCAGGAGCTGATGTGCGGATGGTGAACATGCGAGAGCTGACGTCAGGTGTGCTGCATACTAAATTCTGGATTGTGGATAAGAAGCACATTTACATAGGAAGTGCTAATATGGATTGGAGGTCACTAACGCAGGTCAGTCATATTTTTTGTCATTTTTTCCTTAGCTAGATAGTAGAAATACACTAAAAATCAAAGGTTTTTGAACAGTAAGATTTTTAATGTTTTTAAAGAAGTCTTTTCTGCTCACCAAGCCTGCATTTATTTGATCGAAAATACCCCAAAGGCAGTAATATTGTGAAATATATTTACTAATTAAATTAACTGCTTTCTATTTGATTATATTTAAAAATGTATTTATTCCTGTGATCAAAGCTATATTTTTAACATCTTTACTTCACATGATTCTTCAGAAATCATTCTAATATGCTGATTTGCTGTTCAAGAAACATTTATTATTTGTATTTTTATTATCAATCTTTAAAACAGTTGAGTACATTTTTCTTCAGGATTCTTTGATGAATAGAAAGATCCAAAGATCAGCATTTATCTGAAATAAATGCTTTTGTAACATTATACCCTATACCAGGGGTGCTCAACCCTGGTCCTGGAGATCGACTTTCCTGCAGAGTTCAGCTCCAACCCTGACCAAATACACCTGAACCAGCTAATTAGGATCTCAAGGAGCACTTGATAATTACAAATAGGTGTGTTTGATTAGGGTTGGAACTAAACTCTGCAGGAAAGTCGATCTCCAGGAACAGGTTCGGGCACCCCTGCACTATACCATTCAAAAGGTTTTTCTTTTATTTGGGAACGAAATTATAGAAATATACTTTTATTTAGCACGGATGCTTTAAAGTGATCAAAAGTGATGATGAAGACATTTATAATGTTACAAAAGATTTCTATTTGAGATAAATGCTGTTCTTTTGTACTTTCTATTTATCAAAGAAACCTGAAAAATTCTACTCAGCTGTTTTTAACAAAATAATAATAAATGTTTTTTGAGCAGCAAATCAGAGTATTAGAATGATTTCTGAAGGGTTGTGTGTCTGGAGTGATGATGCTAAAAATTCAGCTTTGAAATCACAGGAATAAATTCTGTTTTAAAATATATTGAAATAGTAAACAGTTATTTCAAATAGTAAATATTTCAAAATTTGTTTTTGCTGTACTTTGGATCAAATAAATGGAGGCTTGGTGAGCAGAAGAGACTTCTTTAAAAGCATATTAAAAATCTTACGGTTCCAAAACTTTTGACTGGTAGTGTATATTATTTTTTTATTCAAATTAAAACTTTTATTCAGTAGAAATGCATTAAATTGATCAAAAAAAAAATGTAATAAAAACTTATTTTAAATAAATGCTGTTCTATTAAGCTTCTTTTTTTTTTAATTCATCCTGAAGAAATGTAGCACAATTTTATAAAAATATTTAGCAGAACAAGGCAATCAGAAATTAGAATGATTTCTGAAGGATCATGTGTCTGGAGTAATGATGCTAAAAAAATCAGCTTTGAAGTCACAGGAATAAATTATATTTTAAAATATATTTAAATAGAAAGCAGTTTTTTTAAATAGTAAAAATATTTCAAAGTTTTACTGTTTTTGCTGTACTTTCGATCAAATAAATGCAGGCTTGGTGAGCAGAAGAGACTTCTTTTAAAAATATTAAAAATCTTACTGTTCAAAAACTTTTGACTGGTAGTGTATTTTATTTTTTATGATATTAGGGATTATTTTTTATTAAAATTAAAACTTTTATTCAGCAAGAATGTATTAAATTGATCATCCTGAAAAAATGTATCACAATTTTATAAAAATATTAAGCAGATCAAGCCAATCAGTAATTGAATGATTTCTGAAGGATCATGTGACACTGAAGACTGGAGTAATGATGCTGAAAATTCAGCTTTGATCACAGGAATAAATTACAATTTAATATTGTAATAATATTTCACAATATTACAGTTTCACTGTATTTTTTTATTAAATAAATGCCGCTTCGGTGAGCATAAGATTTCATTAAAAAGCATTAAAAATCTTATTGTCCCCTTGAATTGTAGTGTATATATGTATGTAGTGGATGTGCTAGTACCTTACTAATTAATCAGACTTTAAAGGAACACTCCACTTTTTTGAAAAGTGCTACCGCCAGACCTGGAGATCGGCTGAATGGATTTGAAAATGGTAAAACTTAACTGTTTAACTCTAGGGGAGTTGGACAATGAGCCTACTGTCAAAAAAAGTGGAGTGTTCCTTTAAGTAATCAGAAATAGCAACAATACTCCATATATTTCACATCTTCATAGGATCTCAGTAGTGTTGTGTATGTTTCCTATATCCGATATGTTGGCTCTGCTCAGGTAAAGGAGTTGGGTGCGGTTGTGTATGACTGCAGCTGTCTTGCTAAGGATCTCGGGAAGATCTTCGAGGCTTATTGGTACCTGAGTCAGACCAAGACTGTCCCTGCACAGTGGCCTGAAACATACTCCACCCTGTACAATAAGGACACACCCATGCAGCTGTCACTCAATGGGACCGATTCTAGCGTCTATCTATCAGTAAGAAAGTCCTGGCACACTGAATAAATCAATCTCAACCATAAAAGGGAATAAAACCAATGCACTGAATCTAACACTGTGTATTCCTGTCAGTGCCTTTGAAATTTTTGTGGCTTTCGTTGTTCCTTGTTGTGGTGGCGTTTGCTGAGCTGATTGCAGTTTTGTTTGGCATTATTGAGGAAGTTTTCCTCTCTCTCTGTCACAGAGCTCTCCTCCTTCACTGTGCGCTGAAGGCCGGACTCCAGACCTGCAGTCAGTCCTCAGTGTGATTGCTGATGCCCAGCAGTTCGTCTACATTGCTGTGATGAACTATCTGCCCACTATGGAATACTCCAGTCACAAAAGGTCTTTTATATTCCCCACTTCCTCCTTCACGCATACATTTCTTAACCATTCGGCCTAAAGCCACCTGTCTTCATTATGAAATCTGCTTATCATAGGCTTTTTGAAACATTTAGTTTTTTTTGGAATGTCGTTAGGAAGCTTAAAAGTTCCTGCCCAGTCCAAAAAAGGTTTGTGTTTATTGTGTATCAGAATGATTCCTGATTTCTGAATTCAGCGTTGTATCACTGGAATAAATTATATTTTAAAGAATATTAAAAAAGAAAGCTGTTATTTTACATTGCAATATTACTTTTTTTGTATTTTTGTTTAAATACATAGAACTTTGAGCAAACATAAATAACAAAAACATTTTAAAATTAATACAAAAAATTAATAAACAATTTAATTAAAAAAAAAAACATTAAAAATCCCAAACTTTTGAACAGCGGTGTTTACATGAGCAAAATGGTCTCAGTTGTCTGATCATTACACATTTTTAACCTTCAAAGTTTAAAGGAGAAGTCCACTTCCAGAACAAAAATTTACAGATAGTAAACACCCCTTGTCATCCAAGATGTTCATGTCTTTCTTTCTTCAGCCATAAAGAAATTATGTTTTTTGAGGGGAAACATTTCAGGATTTTTCTCCATATAATGGACTGATATGGTGCCCCGATTTTGAACTTCCAAAATGCAGTTTAAATATGGCTTCAAACGATCCCAAATGCGGTTGTAAGTGATCCCAACCGAGGAAGAAGGGTCTTATCTAGCGAAACGATTGGTTATTTTTATTATAAAAATACAATTTAAATACTTCTTAATCTCAGACGCTCGTCTTGCCTTTCTCTCCCTGAATTCTGTGTATTCTGGTTCAAGACAGTTTTAGGGTATGTCGAAAAACTCCAATTATATTTTCTCTCTCAACTTCAAAAATCATTTCAAAATCATCCTACATCACTGCAGAAGTACCGACCCAGTCTTTGCAAAGTGAACATGCAAATAAGATCAAACACCCTTAACAAAAAAGGTAAAACAGTGATATAAGATGATTCTGAAGTTGAGGGAGAACATGAGATGGGAGTTTTTCAACATACCCTAACTGTCATAAACCGGAAAAAAACAGTTCAGGCAGAGCAAGACATGACGATTGATTGACATTGAAAAAAGTATATAAATTGTATTATTTTTATGAAAATAACCGATTGTTTTGCTGTATAAGACCCTTCTTCCTAGGGGGATTGTTTACAACCGCATTTGGGATCGTCTGAAGCTAAGTTAAAACTCAAGGCACCATTGAAGTCCACTATATGGAAAAAAAATCCTTTTTTCAGTTTTCTTAAAAAAAACATAATTTCTTTACGACTGAAAGAAAGATATGAACATTTTGGATGACAATAGGTGAGTACATTATCTGTCAAATTTTTGTTCTGGAAGTAAACTTATCTTAACTCTTTAATGCCCATGATCACATTTAACCCTGGCTCTCCCTGATTTCCCACAGGTACTGGGCAGATATTGATACCCAGCTGCGGCGTGTGGCTTATGAGCGTAGTGTTCGTGTGCGTCTGCTGATCAGTTGTTGGGACAGCACCAACCCCATCATGTTCCCTTTCCTTCGCTCACTCGCTTCCTTACAGGACAAGAGCAAGCTGGACGTTCAAGTGGTGAGTGCCGTCAGAGGAGTTCTTGACGAGTTTCGTTGTCTGTTGTTATATATCACCTCAGAAGCCATGATAGTGTTGCATTGCATTTATGCACATTGCATACACACTCTTATTGAAGTCTGCGGTCGATTAGATTTTTAAAACGGTTTTAAAAGAAGCAACCATTGTTTTTAGGATTCTTGATGAATAGAAAGTTCAAAAGAACAGCATTTACTTCAACTAGGAATCATTTGTAACATAAATCTCTTAA
Organism: Labeo catla; assembly: GCA_012976165.1. NCBI lineage: Eukaryota > Metazoa > Chordata > Actinopteri > Cypriniformes > Cyprinidae > Labeo > Labeo catla. Next base: position 494,790 of record VONZ01000011.1, on the reverse strand, counting down.
AGGAGAAGTCCCCTTACATAACAACAGTTTACAAATAATTTACTCACCCCCATGTTATCCAAGATGTTCATGTCTTTTTGTCTTCAGTCGTGAAGAAATGATGGTTTTTGAAAAAAAGCATTTCAGGATTTTTCTCCATATAATGGACTTCATTGGTGCCCCAATTTTGAACTTGAGAATGTAGTTTAAATGCAGCTTCAAAGGGCTTTAAACGATCCCAGCTGAGGAAGAAGGGTCTTATCTAGCGAAACGATCTGTCACTTTTTTCCGAAAAGTAAAAATTTGTATACTTTTTAAGCACAAAAGCTTGTGTAGCACAGGTTCTGGGATGCGCGTCCACGATGCTACGAATTATTGATGGGTCGTTCTGAACAAATCTTTAATGTGAATCGGGAAGAACTAGTCGTCTCTCAGTCGCATATGCGCAACATCCTATTAGGTTCTGTACTGGAATTAGTTCACCTGTTTCGAGTCTTCGGGTTTTTTGAGTCATTCGTTCATCTTATGGTGGTGTCACGTGATGAACGAATGACTCAAACCCGAAAACTTGTCAGATAAGAGGTGAGGTGAGCTAATCATAGACTAAAGACCCAGGTAAACAAAGAATTCATCTTTTCTGTTTCTTATAGCATTATAGTTTTGTCTTGTTTGTAGTGTGATCAACGTTTGTGTAAGCAGTAGATGTGTTAGGGAAGTAACACGTAACATTTTAATTATGTTTTGCTAAAATGAACGAAATGACTCGGAAAAAGGTTTGTTCATTTTGCTGAATGAGACTCAAAGGTCCAAGTCTGTAAAATGATCCGAACTTCCCATCACTACTACAAATCACGTCTAAGTTCATCGTCTGTGTTCTCCGGCTCAAAAAGGTAGAGTATGGCGAAAAACATCTTATTTTTTCCTACAACTTCAGAATCGTCCAACATCATTGTACCATTTTGTTTGTAAACAGCTATTGACTTACGTGTGACCTTTCGAAGTGATTCAATAGTATGTAGCATCGTGAACGCGCATCCCAGAGCCTGTGCTTCATAAGCTTTTGTGCTTAAAAAGTATACAAATTTTTATTTTCCGAAAAAAATGACAGATCGTTTCGCTAGATAAGACCCTTCTTCCTCAGCTGGGATCATTTAGAGCCTTTTGAAGCTGCATTTAAACTACATTTTGGAAGTTCAAAATCGGGGCACCAATTAAGTCCATTATATGGAGAAAAAAATCAAAATGCTTTCCTCAAAAACCATGATTTCTTCACGACTGAAGACAGGAAGACATGAATATCTTGAATGACAAGGGGGTGAGTAAATTATTTTGTGAATTGTTGTTCTGGAAGTGGACTTCTCCTTTAACTTGCACTTCTGGATAAATTTGATAAGTGCTTGCTGAATGAAAAAACAGAATATGTCTGCAATGACCTAATACAAACCATATTTTCCTTTCACAGAGGATTTTTACTGTGCCTACCAACCCTCGACAGAAACAAATTCCCTATGCCAGAGTCAACCATAACAAGTACATGGTGACAGATAAAGTTGCTTACATAGGTACAGCTCATTTTTCTATTACTTTTCGTTTTTACATTCTGTTCTTCCTATGGCATTTCTCAAACACCTAAACCCTTCACAATTTATTTTCTAAAGACCTGAATGACCAGAAACTTTGTTTATAGTTAAATGCTATACTTTCTGCCTCCATACTTTCCAGGTACATCCAACTGGTCAGGTGACTACTTTGTGAACACAGCTGGATCTGCATTAGTGGTGAACCAAACTTCAGCTCAGTCCATAAACCCTACAGTCCAGGAGCAGCTACAGGCAGTGTTTGAGAGAGACTGGGAGTCTTCGTACAGCACTGACATCAACCACAGAACCAATCGCAAAGACATTTGCTAGGCACGGCTCTGCCTGTGCTGTGGCCTTCACACTGCAGGGGGCGCTGGAGAGCGCAAAACACTGTTCAATTTGCTGGTGGATGGTATTCTGGGCATGTATAGTGTAGAGTTAAGCACCATTTCTGGACTCCGCTTTCCAGACTATCTTACCATGAGCTACTTTTGCACTCATAAAAACATTTTTTTCAAAAACAATTATGCCACTCTGACCAGCTGCATATATTTTGCACAGAATGTTTTTAAATAACATGCAATACCTCTTAACAAAAACACCTTCCTTTTAATTGTTAACCTAGTTTCTCAGGAAAAATCACTGATTCAGTATGTCAATCATAGCTTCTTTCTCCTTCTAAAGTGATTTCATAATTGTTGCATTTAAAAAAATCATCTCAACAGCATTCATGTTTTTTAAAAATCAGATCCAACTCATCAAAGAAGCTTATTATCGGATTAATAACCGGTCTGTTGTCATGATTGTCTCCGAAGGCATTCTTGCATGTCTGAACGCAATTGATGTCTTGTCATCCCAGCAGAGTTTTTACTTGAGGATTTTCAGGGGGTTTTTAATGATTTCTATAAATCTGGAAGTGAAAATGTCATGGCGTTCATGATGACGAGTCATTTCCAGACATGTTTATAATTATAAAGAGGAATAGTGAGCAATAATGAGGGATGTGTGAGTCGCTTTTAAACTTTAACTTTTTTTTTATTTTTGAAAATAAGCACACTTTATTGGCTGTGAACATTAAAACATTTTCAAGGGAGTTCATTTTACGTTTTTGGGAACTGTGTGTTTTATGAAAGTGTAAACTGTTACAAATAAACAAACACTTGATATAATGCAACTGTTTTCTAATCATTTCTAAGTCATTTTGCATTTTTCATATGACTGTTTTAATGTCATTTGGTTAGTACTGCAACATTTTTTGTAGTAGCATAGAATGTATGTGATTCTGAAAATAATTATGGATGTTCCTGCACTTCCTTTAAACAAAACATTTATAAAGGCCCAGGTTATTTCAAATGATTTAAGAGACAAGTAACACATGCCATGAAATTAAAGGATTAGTTCACTTCCAGAATAAAGATGTCATGATAATTTCCTCACCCCCATGTCATGCAAAAAATTCATGTCTTTCTTTCTACAGTCGCAAAGAAATGCATTATTTTTTGAGGAAAACATTCCAGGTTTTTTCTCTATGTAGTAAACCTCAGTGGTGCTTGACCGATTGAAGGTTAAAAATGCAGTTTCAGTGCAGCTTTAAAGGGCTCTACACTATCCCAGATGAGGAATAGGCGTCTTGTCTAGCGAAATGATCTTTTTTTTTTTTTTAAATGTACAATTTATATACTTTTTAACCTCGAATGCTAGCTCTGCGATGCGCATGCGTACTCTGTGCATGGCGGTTCAAGACAGTTAGGGTATATTGAAAACCTCCCATCTCATTTTCTCCTCCAACTTCAAAATCATGCTACATCGCTGTTTTAACTTTTTTGTAAAGGCTGCTTAAACTTCTTTGCATGTTCACTTTGTAAACACTAGGTCGGTACATCTGCAGCGATGTAGGACGATTTTGAAGTTGGAGGAGAAAATGAGAAGGGAGTTTTTCGACCTACCCTAACTGTCTTGAACAGGAGTGCACCGATCAGTGTTGCCAAGTCCACGGTTTTCCTGCGGAATTGGGCTACGTCAACACTGTTGGTGCGGGTTGTTTTTGATGTCTGCGGGTTGAAGCGACCGCTAATAACGTCATATTTAACCCCTGAAATGTGAATATACCAGGGAAACCCCAACAAAAAAAGTGTATTTTATCCCCCGGAACACAATTTTTAATGGGGGACCTGCATCGAAATGCAACTGGGCTAGTTTTGAGTAGCAATTGGGCAGGTTTTGTTGTGAAAACCTGGCGACCCTGGCACCGAGTACGCATGCGCATTGCAGAATTAGACCAGCAGCATTTGAGGTTAAAAAGTATATAAATTGCAATTTTAAAAAAAAATAATAATAATAATAACCGATCGTTTCCCCAGAAAAGACCCTAATTCCTTGGCTGGGATCGTTTGGAGCCCCTTGAAGCTGCACTGAAATAGCATTTTTAACCTTCAATCCGTTGAGCACCATTAAAGTCCACTACGTTATATGGAGAAAAATCCTGGAATGTTTTCCTCAAAAAACGTAATTTCTTTGCGACTAAAGAAAGAAAGACGTTAACATCTTGAATGACATGGGGGTGAGAAATTTATCAGATTTTTTTTTTATTTTTGCAAGTGGAGTAATCCTTTAACAGTCAAATCATACCTACACACCTTTTCAACACACTCACTCTTCTTTATCACTTTCCCTTTGTTTTAGAACAGTGATCCTCAACAGGGGCGCGGAGGGATCGGAAGGGGCAAATCATGGATCGCTGAACCGGGGGCCGCCCGGGCCTGGGCGCTAGTAACTTTTGACGTACAAAAATACATAGGCTACAGACTCATGATTATCTCGATTCAAACACACGCAATCTTACTGCTATATGATGATGATTTCGCCATGCCTATAAAACCTTTGAAATCGCAATCACATCGGAATATTTAAACCTGCTTTCGCGCAACCGCTGATTCAGTGAGAGCTCTGCTCATGTAAGTTAAGCTTTGTTTGAACAAGCTTCAGGACCAGGATACACGGTATAGGTTACATGTCTGTGTTGCAAACATTGAATAATAATTAAAGTATTCGGATAAATGCTCATTAAAGCCCTGCACGGGCCTATATATTTCCTAGCCCGGCCCTTGTCCGACAGCTTATCAGAATTATCGGCCCGAGCCCGTCTTTTCCCCCCTTCTCCCAAAACAGCTTATACTACTCTTTCAACTATTGAAAGTTCAGTTTTGTATGTAATGGTAAAGTGATTTTATTTCGTTTCATTATTTTGTTACGTTAATTTAGAAAAACGTTTGGAGCATTTTTGTTCATTAAATATAGCCTAAAGTTTTTGTTTTTTAAAGTAAGGACTGTTTGATCAATTTTGCCTTCTCAAATCATCACGACTTGTTTAAAATAAAATCTATAGATATAGGCCCAAAAGAGTTCAAGTATAAAACAATGTTAGTTGCAATGTTAAACTTAGAGAAATATGTGCTATTAGACGCATACCCAAATTTGTGCGGAGAGCGGAAGCTAAAGGCGCATTGCAGGACATTGAGGCGCCAGCGCGATGACTTGCATTGTTTTTTCAGTGGAAACAATTTAAAATATTCCGTCATTTTTGCTCATAATACATCTTTCGCAACTGTTAAGGGTCAACTTTTATTTGTGTGCATTCACAGCATCAACAAAACGTTGCAAAAGGTGCTTTTATTAAATAAAGAAAACAAACATTATGCGCTTTCTGTTGCCTCAACAGGAGCGCTTCACAAAAATGAACCGAAACTCAGCAAATGCATACCTCACAGACATGATACATATATCTATAGAACGCTTGAAATGAGTAATTAACGAAATAAAACAAATGCTCTGTCACAAAAACTCTTTCTATATGTCATCTGTAAAGATGCATTTCTCTAAAGGCGCGTCCGAGTCAGGATCGGCAACTTCATCCTTGCTACACTGAAAACACTGGTTTATTAATGAATAATTCAAATATCCCCTTATTTCCCCCGAAACATTCATTGTAATTACGTTTGCTGGTGCTTTGTGGCATTTTCAGCCTATTGCGTGCTTGAACGCGGATCTTCCAGCTGCGCTGATTTGCTGCTGCTGCTGGCGGAGACACTATACGCTTTCCGAGTCGGTCTCGAAAGTGAAAGCAAAAGTGAAGTCTCGTGGTGTTTCCACCAGCGCGGAAATTTGTTTTCATCACCATAATTGGTGTATGTATAAAATATCAAAATAAGGAGAAGCCTAAAACAGACCCGAGGCCCGGCCTGAGTCTGAACTATAACTTGAAAATTGTGCCGAAGCCCGGACTTATTTATAACATTTTAAATGGACTAATTTATAAAATTAAATAAAATAATTAACTAATAACTATACTCTTAAAATTGTCTTAATATTAAAATGTAGACTAGCATGTAAAATGTACAATCTTACAGACTTTATAGACCCCCCACACCTTCCAAATTCGTATAACATCCGCCCTAAATAGTACTGAATATTATTTAGGGCGGATAGTATGCGTAAAATAATACTTACACGTTATTTAGCGTTTACACGTTACAACTTATAGGCTACTTTAAGTTCTCTTGTTCAAAATCTATCATCTATCTATCCTTTTATATAGTTTTATAAAACTCATCATAGTTATTTTAAAAGTCATAAGTTATGAAAAGTATAACAAAGTACAAAAATACAAAAAAAGTAAAAAAAAAAAAAAACAAAAATATCTATCTTCCTTTTGGGAGGGGGTGGGGGGGCGTGCCACATGATAGGGGAGGTTTGGGGGGGCTTTAGTTCCAAAAGGTTGAGAACCTCTGTTTTAGAACAAACTTATGATCTCATTTGCGATGTAAAATTGCGTTAATTGTATGTTAATTCTATTATATTGTATTTTTAAACTGTGGTTTCAGCATCTTTTTAAATGTTCGTTTTGTACAGAAACATAGACGCTACTAATCTGTATATAATTTTATTCCAAGTATTAATTATTATATCTATTTTATTCGGTGTATTCCCATAAATAGACACCTCTCGTGAACCTTGTTCTGTGCGTCTTTTTTTACCAACACGTCACGCCTGCTTTTGTACGATTGGCTAATATGGGTTATGTGTAGTCTGTGATTGGACAGTTAAGATGTCCTTCATAGAGCTTTGCCAACCAAAGCAAACCGTGATGAATCGAGGGCGGGACTTTACAGAACACTTGGAAAAAATGTGAATGTCTTTGGAGGCACAGCGCTCCCTGCCTGGCGTGTTAGGACATCTATATACATGCTTTTTCATTTCTGCATTGGGTATGAACACCTCCAAGCTCATTCATAAATAATTTACTATTATATGTCCAGCCTGGTCGTTTACGCGGAGAACCTGGAAAGTTTAGATTTTATTAAAGAAATACAATCATAAGTTAACACATGGAAAATAATAAACATTACACAATGGGTCTCAGTGTTATATGAGTGTTATAGCTCATCTCGTTTAATCTGACAGCAGTAAATGGGTATTGCTCATTATTTTATTTATTTATTTTAATGCACAAATTTTACATTCAGTGTAAAATTTGCGTATTTTTATGGCCAGTGTGTAATTCTTAAACTACATATTTCTGCCTCTATTACTAACATTATATATATGGATATATATATAGTATGGAAACACACACACACACACAGTTTATTCAAGATTATTTCCTTTTGTCCAGCACATAACTTTACACCAGAGGGCAGTATGTAGGCCTAATTCACAAATCTGACACCTTGCAGGCCAGTTATAAATGGCATTAACAGTTTAGATTCCGTTAACGATTTTAATACTTGATAACTGTTACAACTATATAGTTAAAAAGTATTTTACATATTTCCTTTTGTAACATTTTAATGTTTTAAATACTTTATATTGCTACAAAACCATTTTCAGAATGTAGGCTACTTTTGTGACAAAAAAGTATGGTTAATGTGAACATTTTAAAAGTGTATTTAAAAATTTTCAGATAATATAATATTAATGAAATAAAAGACAACTGAAGTTTACTTAAAGAGAGTATGGATTAAGTACACTTTTCAAAAGTGCACTTTGTAAAAGTGTCAAAATAAAAGTTTTACATAATGTTTTAAATCATTTTTTTAATTATTTTTTTTGTGCTTTAAAGCTCTTATTTTGTAGTGACCAACATACTAAAAGCAGATGTGAACTATTTGATTTGAATTCAAACTGTAGTGTGTTGTTCGATATTTCTTGTAAAGTTTTTAAATGAACCAAATCAACTTTATCAAACCTTATTATTACAAATGTATATCATGACATACAAGGCTGAATGGACCCATAAATCCTCAGCAGACTGCGGTACACTAACAATATTTGAAAGACAACAGAAGTAATTATTAAATTAAATTACATACAAAGATGTACTAAAGCCCTACTTGAAAGGATTAAAAAAAAACACTCTTAAAATAAATTTGAACTATAATACATTGTTAAATGCAGTTGAGTGTCAGAAAACATTGTTCAGTTACATTTAGGTATATTCTTTTATATCATATATTAATTCCTTAATAAATACTCTTTTTAAAGTGTACTTCTTTTTCAAAGGGGAATAATAACTAAATGTAATCATTTACTGTGAGTCTGTATTGCATTAGGCATAATGTACAGTTGGCTGTCATTACAAACTCAGAGAGGGTGATGCTACATCCTGCATCATATTATTTCAGGCAAGTTTTAAATGGTTGAAACTGTCCATATTTAGGCTAAAGAACACCATTTTCTCATGGTACCAGGACTGGTCTGTTTATTTTGCTGTGGAGCATAGCCAGCCGTGCCGCTGTACGTGGTCAGTCAGGGTGTGTCTCTGACTGGGCACCACCATGGAAGCCGAGGGTCACTGCAAGGACGTCCTGTGTTTATACACATGAGGAGCATTACCCTCCTTTTTAAATTGTCTGTAACTTGTAACAATTACTGATATGATTTCATTGAGGCTTTTGGACCTCCATGATGTCTCAGAGATCACAGAATTGACTATTCATTCTGTAATTTCAGTTAAAACGGAAGATGTGCATGTGGTTCATCAGCCTCTTTGCTGTGTCTACAGTCCACCCTAAATAAATCAACAAGTCACTATTGCTACTATGAAATTATTTCTGGAATAAATTACCACTCCAGTTTCCAGACCATTGTGGATCTGTGTATTTATACACTCAAAAGTTTAAAGTAAATTTTTAATGCTGTTGAGAAAAGTCTCTTATGTTCACCAAGGCTTCATTTATTTTATTAAGTAAAATGAGTAAAATTGTGAGATATTATTGCGATTTAAAATAACTGCTTTCTATGTGAATATATTTTAAAGTGTAATTTATTCCTGTGATCAAAGCAGAATTTTCAGCATCATTACTCCAGTTATCAGTCACATGATCCTTCAGAAATTATTCTAATATGCTGATTTGCTGCTCAACAAACATTTCCTTTTATTATTGATGTTGAAAACAGTTGTGCTGCCTAATATTTTTGTGAAAACCATGATACACTACATTTCAAAACTTTGAGGTACTTGAGATTACAAAGAAATTATGCATTTAACTGGTCAAAAATGACAATGAAGACATTTATAATGTTACAAAAGATATTTAAAATAAATGCTGTTTTTTTAAACTTTGTTTATCAAATATCCTGTAAAACTGTATCATGGTTTCCATAAAAATATGAAGCAGTACAATTGTTTTCAACAACGATAATAATAACCATTATTAACTGATCATCCAAATTAGCATATTATGGACAATTCTATTTGTGATTGTATAATTTAAAGTTGATTTAAAGGAGAAGTTCAGTTCCAGAACAAACATTTACAAATAATTCACTTACCCCCTTGTCATCCAAGATGTTCATGTCTTTCTTTCTGCAGTCATAAAGAAATTATGTTTTTTTGAGGAAAACATTCCAGATTTTTTTCTCCATATTATGGATTTAAATGGTTCCCCCAAGTTTGAACTTCCAAAATGCAGTATAAATGCAGCTTCAAATGCCTCTAAACGATCCCAGCCGAGGAAGAAGGGTGTTATTTAGCTAAATGATTGTTCATTTTCGAAACAAATTGACAGTTTATGTACTTTTTAATCTCAAATGCTCCTCTGTCTCGTTTTTGCGACGCGCATGCGTAGTCTGTGTAATCCAGGTTTATACAGTTAGGGTATGTCGGAAAACTCCCCTCTCCTTTTCTTCCTCAAAGTCAAACATCGCTGTTTTACCTTTTTTTTTGGTAAAGGGTGTTTCGTCTTCTTTGCATGTTCACTTTGTAAGCACTGGATCGGTACTTCTGCAGCGATGTAGGACGATTTTAAAGCTGGGGAAGAAAACGAGATAGGAGTTTTTCGACATAGCCTAACTGTATTGACTATATTGAACCGGAAAAAAAACAGAGTACACGCAGATTTAGACAAGACGAGCGTTTGAGGTTAAAAAGTATGTAAATTGTCAATTTGTTTCGAAAATGACCAACCGTTTTGCTATTTTAGACACTTCTGGGATCGTTTAGAGCCATTTAAAGCTGCAATTAAACTGCATTTTGGAAGTTCAAACTTGGAGGCACCAGTTAAGTCCACTAAATGTAGATAATTTCTGCAATTTTTCTTACTGAACAAACATAATTTCTTATCGACTGAAGAAAGAAAGACACGAACATCTTGGATGACAAGGGGGTGAGTACATTATGTGTAATGTTTTGTTCTGGAAGTGAACTTTTCCTTTACTGTGCACGTTTTATGCTGACATTGACTGATTTTATTCATCTAGCCAACGTTTTTCTTAATTTATAGAACATTTTACTACGGGAACGCTTCTATGTTAGCATCTACAATATTTTATTGGAAGCCTGTAGCTTTCTGTTTATGTGACTGTGAAATCTCTTGCACTTTAATTATCATCCGTACCTGTCGGTGGGCCAGGCCCGTCGCCAAGGGGGAGTTATTGGCCTCGCTGCACATGATCACGAACGAACTTACTATTGAGAACGAAAAACATTCATTGCTCTGATCTAGCATTAAATATTGCCAAACAAATCATTTAGCCTAAAGAACCACTAATCAGAAGCTAATAACTCAGTGTTTCCATCCACCTATTTTATGCACATTTTGGTATATTGCATTAAAAAAACGCTGGATGGAAACGCCAAGATGTGCATAAATTCTAAAAATGCGCGTAAAAAGCTCTCAACTAAGTGGTTAAAATTCTTATCCGGTAAGAAAACATGCATAAACGATGGAAACACCTTAATCCGCATTTACAAAATACATGTAACTTTGCGATGCGACAGCATAACTGGACTAACCAACGAACCGATCTGTTTTTACACCATCTGAAATGCTAGTTTTGTCATTCTGAAATGCTTGAGCAAAGTCTCGTCGAAGTGCTTCGTTTTAATTAACTCCCAGATCTGCGTTCTCAAACAGCAGGCTCCGAAAATAAGCTAACATGACCGCGTTTCATCTGCACGCTCTAAACTTTTTACAATTCCGAATAATGTCTTATTCTTATCTACACGACCAAACATTACATAGTAAACTGTTTCCGCTACTATAAGGGAAAAAATGTAAGCGATTGCGCCGGAGCCTCTCGTGAGAAATATTTGTATTCGTGCAGAATGAGAGATGTATCGGTGCAGTTTTTCTTTAAATTTGTTTTGGTTAGACTTGTATATGTTGTCTATTACGAATGCCATAATAATTTGTGTTTTATTTAATCATTTGTCTGTTTCTTTGCCGTTATAATTTGTGTTTTATTTTATAATTGTCTGTTTTTTAAATTCGTTGTGGTTAGCGTTTTATATGTTGTTTATAACTAATGCCATTATAACTTGTTTTATTTTATAATTTGTTTCTTAAATAAATTGGTTTTGGTTAGACTTTTATATCTTGTTTATAACGGATGCCATTCTAATTTGTGATTTATTTTATAATTTGTATATATAAATTTGTACTATAATTTTATAGCTGTGTCCCCCTATAAAAACACAATGCCCCCCCATTGAAGATTTTCTGGCGACGGCCCTTTGGTGGGCCGGTTTTGGCAGATAGAAGAGACCTCCAAACCTCGCAGAGCGCCTGTAACAGGCTCAAACTCCTCTCCCGGGGTCGCCTCGACAGCACGAGTGTGTGTTTGTGTGTGTTCTGGAGAGAGTGGGTGTGTGCGCCACCCATGGGAAGATGGGTGGAGGTGTGATGTTGTCATACACCCTCAAAATGACGCTATGAGAGATTCTAATCTAAATTGGGGGCCTAATTGACGTGTGTACTTTTGATAAATGATATACACTACCGGTCAAAGGATTGAAATAATTATGATTTTGGAGGAAGTCTCTTATGCTCACCAAGTAACCTTTTATTTGAACGAAAATAGTAAAATTCTGAAATATTATTACAATTTCAAATAACTGTTTTCTGTTTTCATATATTTTAAAATTTAATTTATTCTTGCGATGCAGAGCTGAATTTTCAGCATCATTACTCTAGTCTTCATTGTCACATGATCCTTCAAAAATCATAATATGCTGATTTGCTGCTCATTCACCATTATTATTAATTTGAAAACAGTTGTGCTGCTTAATATTTTTGTGGAAATTGTGATTATTTTCTTCAGGATTCTTTGATGAATAGGAAGTTCAAAAGAACAGCATTTATTTGAATGGAAAGCTTTTGTTACATTAAAAACGTACTGCCACTTTTAATTAATATAATACATCCTTGCTAAAATAATAATAAATGTATCTTGAGAAGGATCATGTGACACTGAAGACTGGAGTAATGATGCTAAAAATGCAGCTTTACATCACAGGAACAAAATGTATTTTAAAATATATTTAAAAACTTATTTAAAGTTTTTTTTTTTTTTAACTGTTGTAATATTTCACATTATTACTTTTTTTTACTGTATTTTTGATCAAAGGAATGCAGCCTTGAAGCATAAGAAACTTTTGACCGGTAGTCTATTACCTCAATATTTTTTCTATCTGTTATTCATAATTAATCAGTAACAATTTTTGTCTATTTTCTAATTTCATTTCAGGACGCCCAATGAGAACAGATCAGAAGTCAGCTTTTATAAAGACAAGGAAGTAGCTGTTTATATTACATATGTATTAGGGATAAACACTTAATTTTGATTTACTAGAAGAATGTAATATTTAATATACAAGAATGCCAGTGTAAATAAATTTTCCTGTTAAATAAATGCATTTGCTGTGCAGTCCTTGTGCTGCTGAAATGTTTTGATCATTTGTTAGTGAGTGAGCTTTGGTTTACAGGTAAAGGCTATAAAGATAGTCCACTGAGTGACTTGCTTTCATCAAAGTGGAGCAACGCTATAAATAACCATTTGATTCAGTTTCTGTTCATGAATAAACTTGATTTGAACAGTTAGACAGCATACTTTGAATACTTTATTTATTTATTTATTTTTGATCTGCACAGCAGATGAAGTATTTTTAATGCAGTTAGAAGGCTTTGAGTTCAACACAGTAGAATAATAAAGTTATGGCATGTGAATTATTAATATGTATCTCAAATGAAATATGAGCCTGGAGTCTGTGGTTCTAATGCGTGAAAAATGAAGATTATTCAAGCTTCTTCATCCAGAAAATGTTTGGGAGGCTGTTCATAATATGCCACATGTGCATTTTTGGGGTATTCCAAGACTGCTTTAGTTTTGCCTTGGATAAAGAAATCCATTATTACCACACAAACACACTGTTCCAATTATAAACATCAAAAATTATATTGTCATAAAAGGGAAGTCATGTTATACATTGTGAAAGTATTAATGAGTTTCTTAACACATAAGTACACTTTTAATAACTGCATTTTGTAATAATGTCATACATTATCACTGTAAAGTGTTTTAAAGAAGTACACTAATTTTGATGTGTTGACCAACATACTAAAGCACATGGGAAGTATTTAATTAGAGTGTGTTATTTGACATTACAATTAAACTTAATATGTTTTAAAGTAATAAATTGCAACTTCATCATTACAAATGTTTAATTACAAATATAATTAAATACATCACATATAACTCTATATGTTTAGTTTACCATAAATGCTTGACCGGCAGTACAACTGAACAATATTTCAATATTTCAAAGACAACAGAAGTAAAAAAGTAAAAAAAAAAAAAGCACTCAGATTTAACTAACTGCATTTAATACAGTTGATGTCAAAAGTTTACATACACCTTGCAGAAGTTCTGACCTGAATAAGATATTTCACATAAAAGACTTTTACATATAGACCACAAGAGAAAATAATAGTTGAATTTATAAAAATGACGTTGTTCTAAAGTTTACATACACTTGATTCTTAATACTGTGTTGTTACCTGACTGAGCCACAGCTGTGCTTTTTGTTTAGTTGGTCCTAAAAATTCCATCATAATCTATTTCTACCCGTCGTTTTAATTTTCATATTTGGCGCACTCGCCAACAACTGGACAGGGGTGGGACTAAAAAATGAAAAGGTACTATAAATGTGGAATTACAACCGTAGGTGTCAGTAAGCCACAGATAATAAGTGAGTCATTGCGATTGAACCGAATCATTTAAACGGTTGATTCATTCAGGAACGAAACACCGTCATGTTGTTTAGAGACGCAAAACAGTGCAGCGGCTGTGTTTGGAATGATTTTTGTTGGTGAAATAGAGCACAGATAGGCAATATGTTGTCTAAAACGTAAGTCTCTTAATATTAACTTCTAGTTTATTGTACTGTTGTATAAAATCAATATCACATTTGAAAAAAAGGCACTCTTCGTGTGATATTGATTAACCATATGAAATTATATAAATATATACATTTTCTGTCCCCATATCCTGAATTTTGGGAAATGCATTTTATTAGACTAAATCACGACGTGAAAGAACGCACTCTAAATGAGCACAGTCAGTCTAGCTAGTGTTTAACCACTCATAACTCCTCTTATAAGCAATGAAGCTGTCCATAAACTATATGATAAATAAATCTCTTACTTACATAGTTTGTAAATCTGCACTTTGTTGCTTATGATGAGGGAATTCGCGAGTTCAATCTGAACAAAACTGTTTGCATTCTAAACTCAACAGAGTCGTGTGTGATTGGATATAATGCGCAACGCTGTAAAAACGCGTAAAAATAAAATATGATTTAACGTGAGCAGGTTTAAATTTAATACAGCAATCGAATTTTTTCATTTTAATTTTCAATAGTTTTATGTTTTAAGTATTATATTTTTATTGAAAAACCAGGGGACCCCCCAAGTATATTTTTTGAGTGTTATGGGGGGTCCCTTAATGCTTATGGGAGGTCTGGGACCCCCCAGCCCCCCTTCAATTCGAACACTGGGTGTATGTAAACTTATGACCTCAACTGTAAATGTAAACAATACATTCTCATGTAATTATAAATAACATGCAATTAAGTGTCTTAACACAACACAGCCGTATGCACAAAAAATATGCACTACAAATGAAGTGCATGTCAAACTTCTACATGCTGTTTTGAACAATCAGGACTGGATCTATCCATTTTAAAATAACTACAATCATGTGGAAATATCCTTTGACAGTTCTGCCTTCATGGATGTAGGCCCTTGCCTCTTCAATCTGAGATTGAATGGCAGTGGGCGGCCTGTGTCTGTCCGGGCCTGTTTGTGACTGCGGTGAGGGAATGTGTTTTTCTTTTAATTATATTGTGGGAGCTGTTGAGCTCTGCCTGATAGAAGCCCTGATAGCTGTTTCTCACTAAGCCCGATAACAAGGCCCTGTTGGGCCGGGACTAAAGCCACGGCACTGATGAACAAAAGACAGGAGCTTTAGTCAGGGGTCTGCAAACTGCTGACTCTCAGTGCCAGCTAATGCAGCATTCTGTCCTGTCTCCCTGTTGTCGGCCTCTGTCCATCCTTCTCTTTTTTTTCCTCTAGTGCATTCTCGTTCACGTTTGACACCAACATGCCCCCCAACAAAGAAACCAAAATTCACACTCTCTGTGTCTACCCCTGACCCCCTCCTGTATCCGTTTGCCCTCTCTTCCCGAGTCAGTGACCGTTTCCACTTCATGCTCGCTGGAAGTGATCTGCTCACAGAACCCGGCTCAAGGTCTGACCCATATCAGTGGTGCATGTGATGCGTGTTCAGTGTGCGTAAGCGTGCATCTTGTCATCTGCCATGTGTGAGTGTCTTCGAGCGATCTTCCGTGTCACCTGGACACCCTCTTCAGATGCAGGTGGGTTTGCTGACATAACATCGCTTGTGAAAAAGAAGTGCTTAACTGTATTGAATGTTTCAGATCGTAAAAGTGTATTTTTTTAAAAACTATAATACTAATAAAATAAAAGGCCTCTAAAGTGCACTTAAAGACAGTCATTTTAATAACAATGTTTCTTAACACACTTAAGTACACTTTTAAGTAGTGCACATTGTAATAATGTCAAATTAAAAGCTTTAAAGTACATTTTAAATCATTGTTTTAATAATCTTTTGCCATGCTTTAAAGAAGTACATTTGTTAGATGTCCTGACTAACATACTAAACCACATGTAAAGTACTGTAGTGTGTTATTTGGTGTTACACTGTTCTCCAAAAGTTTGGAAATACCCCTAGCAAAGTGTGGTTTTGGACGATATCAGCATAAATCCTTATAATTTTTTGGTGCAAATACATTAAAGTAACTTGACATTGTCATTGAAGACCAGCAATAATAATTTTCATTTTGATTACATAATAATGGCAATATATACATGTCAAAGTCAGACATTACCCCTTTGCCAGCTGTGATGCCTGGTTACTGGATTAAACTTGGTCCAGGTTTTTAAAAGATTTTTGGGTCAGCACACCTTAATAGCTTCAACAATTGATTGCCAATTAAGTTTAGAATACAATTAATTTAGGCCCAGATGATGCAGAGCTGTAATAGCTGCTAATGGTGGATATTTTGATGAATTGAAAATTTACGTTTTTTCTATGTATAAACTGCGTATGTAATAAAATATGTTTTCGTAGTTTGTGTTGTCCCTTATCAGTGCAAAATTATCACAAATTAAAAAGGATTCATGCCAATATTGTCCAAACCCCCACTTTTCTAGGGTGTTTCCAAACGTTTGGAGGGCAGTGTAAGATTAAATGTACTTAAGTCACTTCATCAATACAAATGTTTAATAAAGTATATTTTAGTTCACCATAAATGCTTGTTGGTACTTAAGTCATACTTAAAAAGATTTTAAAAAGCACTCCTGTGTTAAATATCAGTGTATTTAATATCAATTTAAACTACACTGTAAAAAAAAAATACTAATTTGTTGAGTCAAATTAAAATATTTTGTTACCCTCCTGCCTTAAATTTTTAAGTTCAGTCAACTCAAATAAGTTTAATCAACTTGAAATGTTAAGTTGTAATAAGTCACAACTTAGATATTTGAGTTGACTAAACTAAAAAATTTGGTTTGTTAAACTTAAAAGCTGGGCTTGTTACCCAGCTGCCTTAAAATTTTAAGTTGAATCAACTCAAATATGTAAGTTGTCACTTAAGTTGTACAACTTAACATTTCAAGTTGACTAAACATTTTTGAGTTGACTGAACTTAAAATTTTAAAGGCAGCCTGGTAACAAATTATTTTAAGTTGACTCAACAAATTGTTTTTTACAGTGTATAATACACGTTCATTTAATTGTAACTAACATGCAATCAAGTGTTGAAAACATTACATTCAGTTCACACTTAAGCATATTCTTTTTAAAGTATTATTTCTATAATAAGTACTGTTTTTAAAAGTATGCTAAAGCGTACTTCTTTTTCACAAGGAACTGCATGTCTTAAATATTTGCCATGATAACGGTCCATTTAGTTACTATATAAAGGATCAGAAGTTCTGTTATTTTGTTGCTGTTTAACCTTCCTTACATTACTTTTGTCAAGCATTATTAACCCTTTTAATGCTCTTGTAAATGAAGATGAGATTTAGAGTAGACACTTACAGATGTCATTAGTGTATAATGGGCTTATTATGAGCATAATGCCTAAATGGTCAGAAAACTGAGGTTAGAAGTGTGTGGCTGTAGTACATCGTCTTTGATTTTATTTTCAAACTAATTTTATATGCTGAAAGTTGAAGATAGTGGTTACATTTCATGTCTTTTATAAGCTCACTTTAGTGGATCCAGTGATATACTGTTGGATCTGGATCAGCAGTTGCTTTGGTGGCATTTTCAGACTTCTCCTTAAATCAAACCAGTTCAGTTTTTTGTCTCACAATAACACATTTTCATTTAACACACAAGTAAGTGTCTGGAAACATTACATTCAGTTGATACTTAAGTACATTATTCGCATAACAAGTACGTTTTTAAGATGACTTGTTATTTAAGTGCATTTCTATTTTATATTTTTACTTTAATGTTGCTAATTATTACTTGAATTATTTACAATGACAAGAAAATCAGCAGAAAAAAAGAGTTAGCTATTGCTCAGTGAGGGATTGAGAGTTAGCTAATTAGTTAAGTTAAAGGTAACTTTGATGTTTTTTAATCATTACTTAATTGAAATTGGTTATTATACAACTTTTTGTAATTATATCAAATAGTATGTTTTTGTAAATGACATAAACCAATAAATATCACAAAACATCACAAAATTTTATAAGCTAATACTTACTGGTGTTTGTTTTGTTGTTTTCCTGCTGAAAATAATGTAACTTCCTCGTGGAAGATGTCATTAACCCTAGTAAAAAAGTAATAGTTTTAAAATGCATTTATTTTATATTAAGTATAGTTCAAGTCTATTAACATATCGTTCGAGTAGTAGTTAAACTTTATTTGGAGTACTACTTGTGCACAAAGCACATTTCTTAATATTCACCCTAAAATATGTTTTTAAATGCAAAATATTTAAAGTGTACCTAAAGTACACTTGCAATAGTTCCACTTTAGCACAATCAAATATACTTAAGTATATCTTTAGTTGGGCTTCAACACTACTTCCGCACAATTGAAGTGCATTAAATACAAAATTAGGTGTTTCAATTTAGCAGACTTTAAATATATCAGTTTAGTACTGAAAGTACAATTGCAGGGTATTTTTATTAAGTACATAATATGTAAATGTATTTGTAGTATACTTAGTATGAAATAAATGTATTTTAAATACATTTTAGTATATTTATTTTTCACTAGGTAAGGATCTGGGATTTTTTGTTAAATTGGTATTAAATATGACTAATGAAAAGTGAAACTGAGGACAGAGTTAATAATTCATAATAATCTAGTATTTAGCAATTTTTAATGTCAGAAGAACACAATAAAAACAGCAACATCTGCTCAAAATAAAGTTTTGAATTCAGTTATTTAAATGATTTATTCACCTCTATTTGTACTTAATTGTGATGAAGCATCAATTAATGATCCATATTTTGAACTCATTTAATTCATCTGCCCTCCAGCTTGTCAGCTATAAATAATTTTAAAAGGAAGGTGAACTTTAAAAAGGAAGTGTTTGAGATGGCAGATTTCTTCTTTCAGATATTTATAACAGCTTATCTGAGAAAGAAAGGAAGTATGTCAGATCTACATTTGCTTATCTTGAACAGGATTTTGAAGCGATTAATCAATGTCAAAGACTTAAGATATTGTGACGACATACACAAACATACAGTTTTCTTCCCTCTGGTTTGCTTTGTCATGTGATCACATTGCCTGTCTGTTAGTCCATCAGTGTCACATGACATCTACAGCCAACTGTCTGCTCTAGATTTTTGGCTGTCTGTTCTGCTGATAGGTGCATTCGCAACTAAACTGGACACCTCACCTTGTGCCAGGGAAGCCGCCCCAGCTCATTCAAATGCCTATCCTGGCATTATGCTGCTTATCCTACTTTTATGTATTTAAACAATGCAGGCATTACAACAATGTGAACATCCCGACTGCCGGGTGCCCGGCTAGAGGCTTTAAGTGCTATTTTGACCCTGTCGATCCACCTGCATGTCACGCTGTGGGGATAATGAATTTTGGCAGTGTCTTGTGACCTGTTGGAGTTGTTTGGGCACCACCCCGGCTCGGTTTCAACACGGGCAGGTTGCCCAGAAAACAAGCAGACACTCCTCACTGCTGGATAGAAAGCTACTTGTGCAAGCACTATCCTTAAGTCTGTGTTAAGCACGAGACAACAGCTGCCAGACCTCAGAAAAGTGAAACTGTAATTTTCCCTAAGAATAAAAACATGGGCTTACCATTCTGTCTTGTTTTTGGCTTTAGAGATCCAAAAATGCCTCATAACAATTTCTTTTCACTTTTCCAGATGTTTGGATTTTGTTTGTGAGTACAGTTTTGTTTGCATGTTACTGGTTGGCATAAACCTGCATTCAGTCCTACTGAGAAGTTCATATTTATGAGTTGGAAAGTCTTAATTACAACATCAGGTGTGCTTGAATCACTTTTTGAATGCGATTGACAAACTTTTGTACAAAAAAAAAATTCAGCAAGATTTTATAAAAACTCTGCTTCTACAAATGATACTTCTACTGATGAATAAAAAATTGTGCATCAGGTGGGGTTTTGCTTTTTCATGTATTTACACTCATTAAATGCTAGGTTGTTTCAATCCAGTTTTGGGTTAAATATGGACTAACCCAACTTTTGGGTTAAAAATTTTATTGAAATTTTTATCCTTAGTTGGGTTAGTCCATATTTGACCAAAGTTGGGTTGAAACAACCTAGCATTTTTCAGAGTGTACTTATTTAATAAAGGTGTTAAGTGCCAGGGTTTCTGCAAGTTTTATGAAGGTAAATATAAAACTTTTAAAAGATCTTAAGAACAATTTAATAAATTAAGCAATAAATGAAAGCGATCACAATTCATCAATATGAAAATGTTTGAAAATACAACTCCCAACCAGTGTTATTTTAGTAACATGGAGATACCATCCCTGATAGCACAAATGCATCACATAGACGTCTATTTGACGTCTGCATTTACATCTGCAAGACATATTTTTTAGTGTTTGCTCATCTGCAATATGTCTATAGGATGTTTCTTATCAGACGTCAAATAGACATTCATTATGTGACTTTAATGTATGTACAACATCTTACAGATGTCTGTCAGATGTTTGTACACAGCAGAAGCTTTCAAGATCAAGCGATTTTTAACATACATCTTGCAGATGTATGTGTGCTATTTTAGTTTTTATTCATATTTAGGTTATATTATATAATTATGTTTTATTTTTATATTCAAATTATAATTTTAATTTTGTTTATTAAGTTTTGTTTTATTATGTTTTAATTTTAGTAATCCGTCTGTGTGCTTCTGTCATTTTATTTCAGTTTTAGTTACTACATCAAATTCCCTTGGCAATAGATTTTTATTTTTTCACTTTATTTTATTTTATTAAAGTTAGCCCCCTTTTTTAAAAAAATTAACTATTAATTTGTGTAAGGGTAAATTTGAAAGAAAAGTCATGCAGAAACAAATATATTTATTAATAAAATGTATTTATTTATATTCTATCATAATTGTACAAAATGTTTTGTGCATATAACCTTACTAGTTTGATTGTAAATTATATATATATGTCATAATCATTAGTACATTTATCGTCAAACGCTGCATCTATGGCGTCTGACGTTTTCTCACTGACACGCCCACAATTCGGAAATCTGAGGTAAATAAAGTTCAGAGTTTCCCGCTTGAAATTACGACTTTGCGGTGACGTTATTGTCCGTTCAACACGCAAATACGATCTTTTTGACATGACTCGAACTTACCATCAGTCCAGACTCATATTCCTCTGTGTTATGATAGTAAATAGTTCGTTTCCGTATAAAGACTGGCAACTGAGACGCTACTCCGGGACCTCACCTCCCGTTCCCGTTCCCTCCCTGCTCTCCCACCCTCTGTATATGGGGCATCCCACTGGTTTCATCCAATTGGATTGCTGACCGCCTCCTCTAACAGAGACCATAATATTACTGCAAATGTCCCTGTCAGTGCGGGTCAGTCAGAGAATAAGCTGGCCGAGAGTAGGGGGGAGAAAGAGAGAGTTTATTACTGAGGGAATAATTGATTCTGCACAAGGAAACACTCAATAAAGGTGAGTAATAGATGACTTGTGTTGGGTTTTTTGCTCTCAGTGACTTTCAGATTAAACTTTAGTACAGATGTGTAGATTTAACTTAGTAAATGGAGGATTTGCACAAACCTGATGAAGATTACTTGTAGTTTTTCTTAAAATTTTGGCGCTTTTCATTGTTTTGTGGTAAGACAGCAACTGCTGTAAATGTATTTAATGTGATTTGTGCTAAATCAGGTTTTCAGTAGTTCATAATAGGAGAAACTATGAGTGCTGACCAGATGAAGCCTTCCTGAGCGTCTTAATGTTCTTCCTTGTACTGTCACTCATACTTGCTGAGGGCACTTAAATGTTGATTGGCACTGAAGAGAAAGAGTGTGTGTGTGTGTGTGTGTGTGTGTGTGTGTGTGTGTGTGTGTGCGTGTATGAGCCTCCTGTATTAGTCTTACACAGTTGCGACAGCTGCGGCCCTGGTCATAAGATCAGTCTCACGGTACTCTGTGGAGTTTGTGGCCCAGCATGCCATAGTTCAGATAGCAGCATGTGATGAAATATAGTGGGAGTTAAAGGGATAGCTTACCCAAAAATGAAAATCCTGTCATCATTTAGACAACCTCAAGTTGTTCCAAACCTGTAAGAATTGCTTTGTTCTGCTGAAAACAGAAGAATATATTTTGAAGAATGTTGGTAACCTGTCAACTGAAAAGATTAATCATATCTCTAAGACATCTCTATGCCAGAAATATCTACGCTCTAAACCAGTGCGGAATGAGTTGTACATTCTGTCAGCGATGTTTGGTATGATTTGATAAACATTGCAGGTGTACTTCATGTGCTTCATTGGAAGCGATAGCCCTCAGCCAGCTCCTCCCAACATGAGTATGGGAATAATGTCTGTGTGTGTGATACTAGTGCCATTCCTGGCACGTTTCAGGAGTCAGATGTGTTAATGGGACACCGTTGCACTGAGGAGCGGGTCGGGGTACGGGGGGCTCGGAGTTGAGACTTGTCGATGTCGCTATAGATAGGCTGTGATGCCGCTGAAATATGCAGACTCTCTCAGATTCTGAGGGGAAGAAGAAGCTGTTGTGGATGAGACTGTCACATGTATTTAACCTATCTAGCTAATTATTACACACAGCATTCCCCAAAAAAATTATATATGCAATGTCACTGCAGAAAGCATCCAAATACTTTTTATATTTTAATTTTGAATTTTTTTAGCTCTTTAATGTTTTCCTTAAAAAGTGTTTTAATATTTTGTTATGCAATGTAATGACATTTAGACATTTTGGCTTGAAGTGGCTTACCTGTTGGGGACACTATATCTTAATACAAACAATGAACATGAAATGCTATGAAGCTGTGCAAATATTGCACAATTCAGGTAACATATTGCAGTGGATGAATTATACCATGCTATGCCAACAGTAAAACAGCTTCTGAAAAGTCTTCCAGAATAATTACAAATGCAAAGTTCACCTGTCAAGTGTTTTTAGAAAGTAAAATACTTAGAAAAAAATTAAAGCTTACAAATTGCAAAATTTAAGATAATTAGCTTTTACACAGTTTTTAATTATATGTGACCCTGGACCACAAAACTAGTTGTAAGTAGCACAGGTATATTTGTATGGGTCAAAGTTATCGATTTTTCTTTTATGCCAAAAATTATTACGGTAGTAAGTAAAGATCATTTTCCATGACGATATTTTGTAAATTTCCTACCGTAAATATATCAAAACCTAATTTTTGATATTCAAATAGTTGTATCTCTGGCAAATATTGTCCTATCCTAACAAACCATCCATCAATGGATAGCTTATTTATTAGCTTTCAGATGATGTATAAAACTCAGTTTCAAAAAATTTACCCTTATCACTGGTTCAGGGTCGCATATATTAGTGATTGATTTATAAAGAGCGGGAACACATTCTTCTGTTGTTGTTATTATTATTATCATCATCAGGTTGAAAATTAAAGCCCAAAGGGAATGGGTAATCATGCTTTCCCATAACAGCGCTGATGCATGTGACATAATTTTTGATTGACTGGACTTACTAACTACCAACTAGCCTGTTTTCTCTCTCAGATTTGGTGTTGGTTGTTATTTTATCTCAGTAAATATCCAAGTTTCCTGTTTAAAGGAAGGCATTTCCTCCTTGGCTTTACACACCCTCAGGAGAGCTGATCTATCATGTGTTTCTCCCCTGAGTCAGGACGTACGTGCTGAGTAAAAATACTAAATTTTGACAAACAAAGAATGAGAGATGTATTCATTTCCACTGTAAAAGCTACTTTCACCCACACAGATAACAGTGACTATATTTAATGAATTAATAAATGTATCTGTTTCTCATTTACCTAGGGACAAGAATCTTGAGAAAATGTAAGTCGTGCAGGATGAGTCACCAATATGTTTGGTCTGTTTTCCTGGAAGACAGAAACTGTACTTTTTAAATGAGTACATCGAAGTGAATTTAATGAACATCTAGGAACATCCAGGACTTACTAATGAACTCAAAGCTAACAAACACAGGTATTCACTGAAAGACTAATGGATATGCCTGTGAAATTGGTTTGTGTTGGCATTAGGAACAAATTACATTGTCATACTTTTATTTTTTATAATAGGCTCTCAGTTTTGCAAAATACACAAACGGTCACAAAAGAGAATTTTCAGAGATAAACACTTTAGTACATGCATCAAATTATCAATCAGAACCAAAAATTATCTTCTGAGCACCTGGGTTAAATCTCCAGACAGTCTCTGATCATTTCTGAGAATGTCAGCAAGGCTTCCCCTCATTGTCCTCTTATAAACAGAGAATTGACTGCCATCAGTGACCTTAACTCAGCATTTGACGTGGGTTTGTTTTTCAGAGGATCACAAAATTAGGATATTTTTGTGACCCTTTAGAATTGGTTATTTTGGACCATTGTATCTCATGACACATACTTATCCTTTTGTCTTTGTTTGGATTAGGGATTCACAAATACTCATGTGGGTAACTACTGGGGTCAGGCATTGGTCCAGTTGTAAGTCTTGTGTCATTATCAAGTGCCGATTCTCATACGAAATGATCTTGTGACTGTATTGAATCAACAGCAATAGAATTACGTCTCTATCCTCTGCTGTCCTTGTAAGTGGCTGGCTTGTGTGTTCAATAGGACATAATTGAACTGTGGAGGTTGAGGCAGTTGGTTTGGATCGAATGCTAACTCAATTTGTATTAATTACATTACACGGATCCAGTGCTTTAAAAGGTCTGGTATACCCTATCACTCATTGTTTAATCAGACTTTTTTCTACATTTCTCCAAAAATAACATAAATGGAAGTATGGGAATTATGAACTGACCAAAAAATAAAGAAACAAATAAAAAAAATGATACAATAAAAATATTTAAAGGATTAGTTCATAGGGTTGGCAAGATAAATCGCTGCAATGCGAATCGAGAAATGATTCAGCATCGATTCGAGATTTTCCGAACACATCGCGATTCTTTCTCAAATCAATTCTGAGTTTAGTTTTGAACAGCAGAGGCACTGCTTGCTTTAAAAACAGCTGTGCTCTGCTTGTTTCAAAATCCTTACACACACTTGAACCTAAAATAATCATTTATACAATTTGAAAAGGTTGAAGCGAATTAAAAGTGGGCTGTGTTTACAATAATCTTGCATCATAAAAGCATTCTGAGCCGAGGTGAAATTACATGACTCAACCAAACACATTTGAGTGTGCGGATAAAAACTAGATTAGAGCGCCAACTGCTGTTAAAAGCTAAGCTCAGAATCGATCAAAAAGAATGGCGATGCATTCAGAAGATCCACGAAACAATTTATTGTCCCATCCCTATTAGTTCACTTCCAGAATAAAAATTTCCTGATAATTTACTCACCCCCGTGTCATCTTAGATGTTCATGTCTTTCTTCAGTCTAAAAAAATTAAGGTTTTTGAGGAAAACATCCATATAATGGACTTCAATGGTTCCCAATGGGTTGAAGGTCCAAACTGCAGTTTCAGTGCAGCTTCAAAAGGCTCTACACGATCCCAGCCGAGGAATTAGGGTCTTATCTAGTAAAACGATTGGTCATTTTCTAAATAAAATTTAAATTTCTATACTTTTTAACCACAAATGCTCATCTTGCTTTAGTTCTGTGATGCTTGACTTCATGTATTACGCTTTTTGTCTGTGTACTCCATTTCAAAAATCACCCAACATTGTTTTACATTTTTAGTAAAGGGTGTTTGACTTTCTTTGCACGTTGGCTTTGTAAACACTGGGTCAGTACTTCCGCCTACGTCATGCTTGACCTTTTTAAAGTGATTATGTAATGCGTGAGGTTGGGTTGGTGCAAGACGTGTATTTGTGGTTAAAAAATATACACTTTTATTTTTTTAAGAAAATTACCAATTGTTTTGCTAGGTAAGACCCTAATTCCTCGGCTGTAATTGTGTAGAGTCCTTTGAAGCTGCATTGAAACTGCAATTTGGACCTTAAACCTGCCGATCCACTATATGGAGAAAAATCCTGAGATGTTTTCCTCAAAAACAAATTTCTTTTGTGACTGAAGAAAGAAAGACATATAAACATCTTAGATGACATGAGAGTGAGTCAATTATCAGGATATTTTAACTCATTTTAACTTAATCCTTTAAAAAGTAATAAATCAAAAACAGATTATTATACATTATATGCAAATAACAATTTGTTAAATGTAGCTCTTTAAATCAAAACTGTTTCAAGATCATATATAACAAATTTAGTAAGGAACTAGGGAAATCACATTTTAATTTCCCTCTCTATCACTGTTACGCATCAGTACCCATGAATCAGCTAGAGCCATTAATCTCCTGAACTTGTTTTAAATTGTATAAATAAGCTTTTCTTAAAGCCAGACAAACTTTTAGTTTCTCAAGCACATCAGGTAAGGATTATATAATTCCAGAGCGTTCGTAAACTGCCGTTGAGTTTGGCTCATGTGTGCCCAGCTTGTCTATTACTAGGCAGTATTTGTAGGAGATCTAGTGTGAACAGCTCTGTTATTACACACAAGCACATGTAGGTCAGGCCAAGCGCGTGTTTATATAAAGATCAGATATGTGCAGCTCCATTCCAGTCCTCTGTCCCCTCCTCTGGACACACAAGCATCACTAGGGAACAGCTGCCTCTTTCACTCACAAACACAAAAATATACACACAGACATCCATCCATCCATCTATCCATTTTCTAAACCAATTGTCCTAACGAGGGGATGCTGGAGTCTCTCCCAGCGTTTCAGGTTGTAGACAGGGAATGGATAGTCCTGAATGGATGGCCAATCCATCCCAGACTATCCCAGACCAGCGTTATAGTTAACTTAAACTAAAACTATTATAAACAATTTTGTTAGTTGAAATAAAGCTGAAATAATTCAAAATAAATAAATATTTCATGAAAAACGTTATTAAAATTAAAAATGTTTTGATGGCAACCAACTTAAAATTAGTTTGAGTTGAAACACTGAAGTTACTAACTAAAAAAGAAAAAAAAAACTGAAACCAATTAAAAAAATTTGAATAAAAACCATACAAAATACTAAAATAATACTGTTGCAGACACACAGACATGCACATAAAAATGTTTTTTTGCATAATTTTTCCAGTTCCTTTTAAAAGAAAACAAAAGTCTTCAAAAGTTTTCAACCAGTGTCAAGTGTTTTTATTTTATAAAAGTGAGTGTAAGGCTGACGGACTGTAAGATGTCTGTCATTTCGACGAACAGGGTTGTAAAAATAGTCATAATCTGTTACTACCCCTCAAATTTAATTTTCATATTTTAATTATAATAACACTTTTAATTGATTTATTTTTTTCACATTTTTAATCATGAACTTACAGAACATGCATATAGGTTTACGGATTGATTTATTTATCAAAAAAAAGAACAGAGACTGTGTGTCACTTTTCAACACCACACACTGCAGTGACAGCAGAGGCCACTAAAAACAACAAAGTACACTAGGTTTGGTTAAAAAATATATATATATATATAGTATATATATATATTTCTCGATATTAATAGATTCTCATTTTTATGAACCAATATCAATTCTTAAATCCCAATTAATCTTTTGGTTTATGCTGTTTTCAGATGATGAATGAACAGTAACATTAAATAGTGCACCTCCAATACAATAAATCACAATAGGCTAATTAAGCTCTGAGCTTTGTTACTTTTGATACGAGAGTCTCCGATTTCAAATTCTGTCCATTTCATTATGAAATTCAAGCATTAAATAATGTTACTGTCTTGGCGCTCTTTAATGCGGCGTGATAGACTTGCGTGTGCATAATTAAATGCATAGCAAAAGATTTGTGACAGTTTCATTTTTGTTCTGGATCCTGTGCTCTGTTGCCACACTGAAGCATCACATTAAATGTAATCTGTCAATCTGCGCTCTCTGCTGTAAGTTCATGCGTTCACCAAAGCATTTTAAGCCAGTTGAATATGCTCTTTTGAAAACTGCCAGCTGTGGATACTTGAGACTGCTTTTGAGGTGTAGCATTAGGCTAGACCCATAGTAAATAAAATGTTCTTCCAAGCATTATTTTTTCATATTAATATCACTGCATACCAGATATGTCATCTCTGGTAAAGAAACTGGTATGGAAACTCAAGATATCAGCAATATTTACTACTTATCCACTGTTGTTCAGCCATTGTACAATGTGACGGTTGGTAATATTTGTACTGCCCCATGTGTCCCACCAAAACACCGTGCGCACAGCCTTGTCATGTGGCTACCTTTTGTAAAAACATGGCCATCTAATTGAAAACAATTGAAGAAAATGTGTTTTGGTGGACACATGGCCTAACAATATATATATAAAAATCACACTAAAAGATACACAGTGTAACATGAGTTACACACATTTTATTGTCTTGCAGTCTTATTGATGTGTGGTGCTAAATAAGATAGAAAAGGTCAGGAAACACGGTTGTACGCAGCTGGCACAGCACAATAAAAGAGCACCTGCTAGTATTATGTGTGCCTGTCTTGTGTAACAGGTTATCCAGTGTGGGTGTCTGAGCCCATTAGAAATTACCCGCTCGCTAGTCTACAGATCTCTCTTAATGTTGGTTACACACTTCTACGACAGACACTGATACCAGACACCGCTGCCGAACGAGGAATGAGAACCATGCAGAGAGAGGACACCGTTTTGCAGGCCTACTAACCTGATGGCAACTTGATCTATGGTGGAACAGGATTTTTTTAGTCTCATAGATAACAGCACAGTTGATGTAGTGAGGTAGGTTAACACTGTAGGCAAAGCTGGAGGCCTTGTAATATCATTGAATGAGTTTGAAAAGTTAGAGGATAAGAGGATAGTGAATCATGAAGTACAAACTTTTTTTTTTACTTTTTTTTCTTTTTTAATGTTTTTCTGCTTATCACAAGCATGCAGCAACACACCAAGTGATGTATGCAGTCATGAAATTAGTGCACTTTCCCATGAAATTCAAGCACATTTGGTTACACAAGACACATTTAAGATGCATTTACAACCAGTTGTAAACTGTGATGTGTGGTCAAATGTCATTTGATCACATAAAATGCTTCTTAATATTCTTGTGCTTGATTGTATTGAATTTGTACGTGTACTTCAAACCTTAAAAGTGTATTTTTCTTTAAAAAAAAGTACTTTTAAAAAGTGCACTTTGTAACAGTGTCAAATTAAAAGCTTTAAAGAAGTACACTTATTTTGAAGTGTTGATTAACATACTAAAGCACATGTAAAGTACTTGATTATAATTTTAACTGTATTGATATTCCATTTAAAGTTAATAAATGCTTGTCAATATGTTCGGCAGCACACTCGAACCATATTTCAAAGACAACACAAGTAATTATAAAATTACATATAAAGATGTCCTTAAGTTTACATAAGTGGGTCAAAACTTCAACTAACTGCATTTGATATATTAATATAATATTAAACTATAATACAATTTAATTTTATTGATGCAATTACTGTAAGTATCCGCAAACACTCTTAAATATACATGACCCTGGACCACAAAACCAGTCATAAGGGTCAATTTTTGAAAATTGAGATGTATACAACATCTGAAACCTGAATAAATAAGCTTTCCATTGATGTATGGTTTGTTAGGATATGACAATATTTAGCCGAGATACAACTATTTGAAAATCTGGAATCTGAGGGTGCAAAAAAATCTAAATATTGAGAAAATCACCTTTAAAGTTGTCCAAATGAAGTTTTTAGCAATGCATATTACTAATCAAAAATTAAGTTTTGATATATTTACAGTAGGAAATTTACAAAATATCTTCATGGAACATGATCTTTACTTAATATCCTAATGATTTTTGGCATAAAAGAAAAACTGATTATTTTGACCCATACAATGTATTTTTGGCTATTGCTACAAATAAACCTGTGCTACTTAAGACTGGTTTTGTGCTCCAGGGTCACATATTGTTTTAAATGAAATTTCCATAACATGTATTTAAAAGTATGCTCAAGTGGATTTAGTTGTAGACAGGTCTAAATAGGCCTAAATGCATTATTACAGTCAAGTCATTTTGACTGATGGCTCCTGACATTGTAAACCTGCTCTAATTTCAGACTCTGACCGAGAGGACAGTCATGGGAATCCGGAAGCCAGAGATTCACCTGTAGGTTGGCACTTGTCAAACCACTACAGCTTAAAAGCCAACAAAAGATGGCTGTTTTGTTTTACTGATCTCATGTCAGCTTTGTTTGCCTCTTTACAAATAGGTAAACAACAAAAGACGCTCTCCCCCCTCAGACAGGCCTCCCTTTGGCGCTCATCTAAGTACACACCACAGCATCTCTGCTGATGAGCAGGACAGCCCAGAACGAATTGTGAGTACTACAGATGTAATCTGTGAGCCCCAACTTGTGGAGATGTGAATGTCAGACCTCTTTCGATTTTAACTCCAAATGTGTTTTCAAAGGTTCAGAAGGAAAAACTCCATGCAGAACTAAAACAAGTTTTGAGTCAGAAGAGAAGCCTGCATAGAGACACCCAATCCACCCTCACAGATATGGAGGAACCCCCCAAGACAGAAAATAAGAATGAGGTAAGAATCAACACATCCTACAATATAAACTGCTCTCAAAATGATTAAAAACACCTTTGTGGAATATAGTATGAACATGCATGTAAAAATAGAAAGGTACCTCTCAAAGCTTAATTAAGTGTTATGTAAGATTAATAGCTTTTAGAAAGTCATAGATATCTGTTTTGAATTGAAATGACTTGTTTGACCATCAACCTTCATCATTGTACATTTTAATTATACTTACATTTTAAAATGTATTTCAGTACTGTACATATTATAATCACCTAGTATGTGTGTGTGTGTTTGTGTGTGTGTATATATATATATATATATATATATATATGCCGTATACCTATTGTGTATGTGTGTGTGTATATATTTATGTAAATATACCCCTTAATCCATCCTTGGTGTATATGACTTTCATCTTTCAGACAAATAAAGTTATATTAAAAATGAGCTATATTAAAAAATAGAGCTATATTAAAAAAATGTCCTGGCTCTTCCAGGCTTTATAATGGCTGTTGAGATTTTGAAGCACAATAAGGTGCATGTATCCATCATAAAAAGTGCTCCACATGGCTCCAGAGGGTTAATAAAGGCCTTCTGAAGTGAATCGATGTGTTTGTGTAAGAAAAATATCCATATTTAAAGATGTAATAGGAGATCTTGGAAAATGCTAACTTTAGCCTGGTAGCACTGAAAGCCAACGTCCCACCCTCCCTGCAAATCGCTGTCCAAAGCCACGCCCCCTGAATGCATCTACACACACAGACCAGACGACCAGAGACAAGATTACTGCAATACATTGTAACACTGAGCTGAAATGTTCAACAGACCAGATAGGAAAACTGTGTGGTTCTAATAATGCATGAGAGATAAGAAGAGTTTAATAAAATGCCTCATGCACTGATTCACTCATCCACAAACATGGGGATCGAGCGAGGAAAAATGTACACAAGCATGCATCCAACTCAGGACACAAACAGAAAGGAAATAAATAACATAAAGAAAGACAGATTCAAACAGGGTGTGCAGAGGTATACAAATAGGCAGGTACGACAGCCAATCGTAATGTTCAGACTAAACATTTTGATTGGACAAACATTTCTTGGTCCTATGCCTTCCAGAGAATATATAAATACATTTAGACCACTTAACTTAATGATTGCTATCGGAAGAGTGAAGAGACTTTCAATCAGCATAACAAAAAATTTTTCTGAAGACCTACTGCATCTTTGCAACTTTATAAACCATAATCTGTAGCTTCCGCTAACTGTCGTATGCACATTCACAGGAGAGTGGTTTTCCTGCGGATGACGTAGGACGTAGGGTAGAGTAAACTCTGGTGAGAATATGCTAGTCTTGGCTTCTATTGAAATCCTCCAATATTTTTCTTTACAAATCCTCGTTTTGTACTTCTAATTCATGACCGGTGTTTTGCTCTCTCCTCTGCGCTTCCACGTTTGTTACTTCTCACAGGAGCTTTCGCAACGACTATGTCATATGTCATCCACTGGAACGCCAAACGCGTGAATGAAAGTTAGCAGAAGCTAGAGATCAGGGTTTGTAAAGTTTTAAATATGGATATTTTTCTTACACAAACATATCGACTTGCTTCAGAAGGCTTTTATTAACCCCCTAGAGCCATGTGGAGCACTTTTCAAGATAGATGGATGCACTTTATTGGACTTCAAAATCTCAACAGCTTGGAAGCTTGGAAGAGCCAGGACATTTTTAATATAACTCTGATTGCATCGTCTGACAGAAGAAAGTACATACACATAGACACCTAGGATGGCTTGAGGGTGAGTAAATCATGTCGTAATTTTCATTTTTGGGTGTACTATCCCTTTAACTGTCTAACTATTTCTATTCTGTGTAGGTTGTGATAAAATTGTCTGTATTTATTATAGAGATGCACCGACTGCAATTTTTCTTGACTAAATTATAGATATTCTCTATAAATGCATTTACACTGCAAAATTTCAAATGCGGAAATAATTTTATAAATTTATGTTTTAAATATTTTTTAAACATACAAATAAGAAATGTTGTGAAAAATGCAATGATACTTTTAAATATGAAACCAAAGCACCAGTAGGTGGCAGCATAAGACTGTTTTAATGAGTGAGCCATTTAGTCTTTATGAATGGGTTTCTGAATCATTCAAAAACGTGGATTCATTAACAAAACACAGCTGTGTTGCTCAGAGACATGCAGCAGTTCTGCTGTGGCTTTGATTGGAACTATTTTCTGCAACAAAATTGAGCAAACACTGTCAATATTGTGTCTAAAATGTAAGTCACTTAACTTAAACTTCTTGTTTATTGAACTACAATCGTATAAAATCAGTGTCACATTGCAGTCGTGTTGATATTTGCGGAATCATTGTGGTCATGCAATGTTGTGTACCTAAATCATATTATAAATATATATTTTTCTACCGCACTATGTATTTTTAACTTTCTATGAGTGCTGTTGCGCTTATTTGTTTTGATTTCTGCACAAGTCCCTCTCACATACTCATTTAAAGCTACGCAAGCTTCATCTGTCACAACATAAAGACATTATACGTCGCCGTTAGTATGACGTCAAAGCGGATTGGCTCAGAATCGTCAGACTGACCGGCAGACGATCGATCGTTGCATCTCTAATTTATTACCTGTATTTATTGTCCATATTTACTGTTTTCTTTTAGTCCTCATGCTGCTGTATGTGTCACTGTTGTTTTTTTGAGAAACTGTATTTTTTTTATCCATTGCCGTGCAAAGTGCTATTACAAGGCCTCAATAAAGTTGATTTTGTAAACTTCATGAACAGGTGGAGAAGGACAGCCAGTTGTCAGAGCTTGTGGAAGTGGTTGTTGAAACACAGGCTGAGGTTGGAGCTAGTGGGTACAGTGTTGTGGGTGGAGGGGAGCAAGGCATCTTCATCAAAGAGGTCTTGAAAGACTCCCCAGCAGCGAAGCACCTCAGTCTACAGAAAGGTACCAGGGGACTGTATTTTACATTACAAAGTGCAATGTCAAATACTGTACACTGTAAAGACTTGACCCAATGTCTTTGAAGAGGCAAGCAGAAGAAACAACTTTAACCTTATAATCATTAATGGACAAAATCTCCTTGCTGAATACCGGTGTACACTATTAATTTAGTTTCCTGATGTACTAAGAATACAAAGACAAATCATGTGTTATAAATAATTTCTGATGATGTGTTATTGCAGGAGATCAACTGCTAAGTGCCAGGGTGTATTTTGATAACGTCAAATATGAGGACGCATTAAAAATTCTTCAGTGTGCAGAACCCTACAAAGTGTCCTTCTTTTTGAAGAGGACTGTGCCAGGAAGTGAAGTCAGCATACGTCCAGGTGCACAAAATCTTGAGCTCAGAGGACCTAAGGCCAAGATGCAAAAAATGGTACATGCTGAAATATTGCTCTACAGTAGAAATTACTTTTTGAACTTCCACAGTATTTCTCAAGTTATTTCATTTTAACAGAAGTACTTAAAACTGTAGAAACTAGAAGGAATGATAACCTTTGTCTTGCAGAGCGTCAAAAGCGTGAAACCGTTCAAAACCAAGAAAAGGAGAGGAGGAAGATTTGGATTGAAAAGACTGAAAGAGAACAAAAATGCAAGAGCACGGGCAGAGCTGGACATTGAGGGCTCACCTGGTAGATCAGACCTCAGTCCTGTTGATGTTGAGTTTGTATTCCCCAAATTCAAGTTGAGGAAAGGTGGGAAGGCAACTGGAGACAGATCAGGACATCTGGAGGGCGTTATCACTAGTGCTAAGAAGAAGAGGAATATCAGATTTCCAAAGATGAAGGCCATGGATTCTGCTGTCGGTGAAGGGAATGTCAATGTAGATGTTTCAACACAGGAGAGAGAGGCCGCTGGAGCAAAGCTGAAAGCCAAGATGAAAGGTCCAAAATTTGGAATGAACTTCCCTAAAATGAAAAAGTCAAAGTTAGACGTACAATCTTCAAATGACAGTTTTGATGTGAAAGAACTAGAGGGCAAATTTAAGCCTCCATCAGTGGAGTATGATCTTAACATGCCTCAGGGCAAAGCTGAAGCTAATGTTCCTAATCTTGAGGTTAGTGTTAAAGGAAAAGGAGAGGGTCCTGAGATAAAAATGCCGAAGACAAGTCTGGATGTCTCCGATACAAAGGTGACAGTCCCAAAGTTCAAATTGCCGAAGGTAAGACTTTCTCGTCATTCAGATGAAATTGATGGAGAGGCAAGTAAAGAAACTGATACATCTGGAAATAAACTGAAAATGCCCAAGATTGACATCAAAGCACCAGATGTGGATTTGGACTTGCATCTCCCAAAGACTAAGGGCAAGGCTGAATTCAAAGATGTTGAAGTTCCTGACTACAATGTAAAAGGAATAAAAATCAACACTGCCATGCCTGACACATCATTGCCAGTTCTAAACCTTGATGCAAAACAAAAATTTGGAGATGACATTGATGGATCGGTGGACCAAAAGCATATGATTTCCCTCCCCAAACTTGACCTTGCAGTGCCCAACATGGAGACATCAGAAGTGGACATTGATATTGAAGGGCCTAAGGTCGACATTTCTTTGCCATCCATTGATACGTCATTACCACAAGGTAAAATAGATGCTGGTGTTGAGGTCGAGGGTCATTCTGGAAAAGCAGACGTGCCCAAAATTGATCTAAAAATGTCACTGCCAGAGGGTAAACTTGATTCTCAAGGTCCTGATGTAGGAAAGTTTAGCATTCCTGGAGCTGATATTTCATTACCAAAAGGAAAAACAGATAAACAGATTCATCTTGAGGCTGAGATAGGAGAAAAGTTTCAGATTTCTGAATCTGATATAAGTCTACCTAAACTCAAATCAGGAGAAGTTGATTTTGATGTTCAAAGAACTGACAGGAAGTTTCACATGCCAGAAATTGATATTTCATTGCCACATAGGAAAGACGAAATAGATATTAGTGTGGAACCTTCTGGTAAATATGGCAAGGTTGAAATACCAAAAGCTGATATCTCAAATGCCAAATTTCAAATGCCAAAATCTGACATTAATTTACCACAAATAAAATCAACAGGGACTGAAATAAATATTGAAGGACCGGAGGTGAAGGGTGGGAAGATAGATATGCCAGCTGTTGACATTTCTCTTCCACAAGGAAAGGTAAAGGGAGTTAGTAAGGGGGGAAAGTTTTATTTGCCTCAAGTTGATTTGTCATTTCCAAAGATTAAAACAAGACATGTGGACATCAATGTTGTAGGACCTGAGGTAAAAGGAAGCAAAGTTCATACACCAGCCCTTGACATTTCTTTGCCTAAAGATAAAATTGAATCAAACATTGATATAGAAGGAACAGGAAGAAGGTTTGAAATGCCAAAAATTGATGTTTCACTGACAAAATTAAAAGCTCCAGAAAGAGAAATAATAGCTGAATCTCCTCAGATTCAAGGAGGAAAGTTAAATATGCCATCAATTGAAATGTCCCTTCCAAAAGGGAAGGTTAAAGGAAACATTGACCTTGATGGCAAAACTACAGGGGCAAGTAAAGTTCAGTTGCCTAAATTTGATATTAGCTCACCTAAAATTAAATCTTCAGAGGGAGAAGTCAATATAGAAGCACCTGATATCAAGGGTGGACAGATTCACATGCCCTCTGTAGATATCTCTCTGCCAGGAGGAGGAGCAGGAGCAGATGTAGATATTGAAGGACGTTCAGGAAAAGGAAGAAAATTTGAAATGCCTAAATTTGATGTTTCTTTGCCTAAATTAAAAACATCAGGAGGTGAAATCAATGTTGAAGGTCCTGATATCAAGGGTGGAAAGTTTCACATGCCATCTGTAGATATATCTCTGCCAGGAGGAGGAGCAGGAGATGTAGATATTGAAGGACAAGCAGGAAAAGGGAGAACATTTAAAATGCCTAAATTAAAACCGTCAGGAGGTGAAATTAATGTTGAAGGTCCCGATATCAAGGGTGGGAAAGATTCACATGCCCTCTGTAGATATCTCTCTGCCAGGAGGAGCAAGAGGAGATGTGGAAATCGAAGGACATGAAGGAAAAGGAAGAAAATTTGAAATGCCTAAATTTGACGTTTCCTTGCCTAAATTAAAACCATCAGGAGGTGAAATCAGTGTTGAAGGTCCCGATATCAAGGGTGGAAAGTTTCATATGCCCTCTGTCGATATCTCTCTGCCAGGAGGAGGAGCAGGAGGAGATGTAGATATTGAAGGACATGCAGGGAAAGGGAGAAAATTTGAAATGCCTAAAATCCCTAAATTTGATGTTTCCTTGCCTAAATTAAAACCATCAGGAGGCGAAATCAATGTTGAAGGTCCCGATATCAAGGGTGGAAAGATTCACATGCCCTCTGTAGATATCTCTCTGCCAGGAGGAGGAGCAGGAGGAGATGTAGATATTGAAGGACATGCAGGTAAAGGAAGAAAATTTGAAATGCCTAAACTAGATGTTTCCTTGCCTAAATTAAAGCCATCAGGAGGTGAAATCAATGTTGAAGGTCCTGATATCAAGGGTGGAAAGTTTCACATGCCCTCTGTAGATATCTCTCTGCCAGGAGGAGGAGCAGGAGGAGATGTAGATATTGAAGGACATGCAGGAAAAGGAAGAAAATTTGAAATCCCTAAATTTGATGTTTCCTTGCCTAAATTAAAACCATCAGGAGGCGAAATCAATGTTGAAGGTCCCGATATCAAGGGTGGAAAGATTCACATGCCCTCTGTAGATATCTCTCTGCCAGGAGGAGGAGCAGGAGGAGATGTAGATATTGAAGGACATGGAGGTAAAGGAAGAAAATTTGAAATGCCTAAACTAGATGTTTCCTTGCCTAAATTAAAGCCATCAGGAGGTGAAATCAATGTTGAAGGTCCCGATATAAAGGGTGGAAAGATTCACATGCCCTCTGTAGATATCTCTCTGCCAGGAGGAGGAGCAGGAGGAGATGTAGATATTGAAGGACAAGCAGGAAAAGGAAGAAAATTTGAAATGCCTAAATTTGACATTTCCTTGCCTAAATTAAAACCATCAGGAGGCGAAATCAATGTTGAAGGTCCTGATATCAAGGGTGGAAAGTTTCACATGCCCTCTGTAGATATCTCTCTGCCAGGAGGAGGAGCAGGAGGAGATGTAGATATTGAAGGACATGGAGGTAAAGGAAGAAAATTTGAAATGCCTAAACTAGATGTTTCCTTGCCTAAATTAAAGCCATCAGGAGGTGAAATCAATGTTGAAGGTCCCGATATAAAGGGTGGAAGGATTCACATGCCCTCTGTAGATATCTCTCTGCCAGGAGGAGGAGCAGGAGGAGATGTAGATATTGAAGGACATGCAGGAAAAGGAAGAAAATTTGAAATGCCTAAATTTGACGTTTCCTTGCCTAAATTAAAACCATCAGGAGGTGAAATCAGTGTTCAAGGTCCTGATATCAAGGGTGGAAAGTTTCACATGCCCTCTGTAGATATCTCTCTGCCAGGAGGAGGAGCAGGAGGAGATGTAGATATTGAAGGACAAGCAGGAAAAGGAAGAAAATTTGAAATGCCTAAATTTGACATTTCCTTGCCTAAATTAAAACCATCAGGAGGCGAAATCAATGTTGAAGGTCCTGATATCAAGGGTGGAAAGTTTCACATGCCCTCTGTAGATATTTCTCTGCCAGGAGGAGGAGCAGGAGGAGATGTAGATATTGAAGGACATGGAGGTAAAGGAAGAAAATTTGAAATGCCTAAATTTGACGTTTCCTTGCCTAAATTAAAGCCATCAGGAGGTGAAATCAATGTTGAAGGTCCTGATATCAAGGGTGGAAAGTTTCACATGCCCTCTGTAGATATCTCTCTGCCAGGAGGAGGAGCAGGAGGAGATGTAGATATTGAAGGACATGGAGGTAAAGGAAGAAAATTTGAAATGCCTAAACTAGATGTTTCCTTGCCTAAATTAAAGCCATCAGGAGGTGAAATCAATGTTGAAGGTCCCGATATAAAGGGTGGAAGTTTCACATGCCCTCTGTAGATATCTCTCTGCCAGGAGGAGGAGCAGGAGGAGATGTAGATATTGAAGGACATGCAGGAAAAGGAAGAAAATTTGAAATGCCTAAACTGAATGTTTCCTTGCCTAAATTAAAGCCATCAGGAGGTGAAATCATTGTGGAAGGTCCCGATATCAAGGGTGGAAAGTTTCACATGCCCTCTGTAGATATCTCTCTGCCAGGAGGAGGAGCAGGAGCAGATGTAGATATTGAAGGACATGGAGGTAAAGGAAGAAAATTCGAAATGCCTAAACTGGATGTTTCCTTGCCTAAATTAAAACCATCAGGAGGTGAAATCAATGTTGAAGGTCCTGATATCAAGGGAGGAAAGTTTCACATGCCCTCTCTACATATCTCTGTGCCAGGAACCACAGAAGGGGGTCTTGATCTAGATGATGATGTTAAAAGAGGTTTAAGATTTCACATGCCCAGTGTTGATATCTCTCTCCCAAAATTGAAACTAACAGATCGGGAGCTAAAAGTTGGGTCAGAGAAGAAAGACATAGACATCTCAGTACCTAAACTGACTCATGATTCTGATATTGAGACCAAAGCTACCGGTACTAAAATTAGTGATTTAAATGTCCCTGAGGTAACTTTGGGTGGGAACATCAAGCTGCCAAGTGTAAAAATACCAACTGTTGACATATCTGCTCCTAAAGTTGACCTAGACTTTACTCTTCCAAAGGGAAAGGGCAGCGATAGAGAAAACATTGAACTTCTTAAGGCGGAGGGTGGAAGGCCATCATCTGGGGCAAGTTTTGATGTTCCAGAGGTGTCTGTAAAAATGCCCAAAATTTCACTTCCTAAATTTGGCAGAAAATTGAAAAGTGGAGACAAACTAGAACTAGAGAGTCCTGACTTATCTATAGATTTGGACATGGAAAGAACATCACCATCAGTGGAAACATCTAAAAAGGATATTGAAATAACTGGCCCTGAGGCTGAAATAAAGATAAAAGCAGGTGCTGGAGAAATTACAAAACCAGAAATCAGAGCAGAGTGTCCTGATGGTAAGGTCAAATACAAGCTCAAATTCCCCAAATTTAAGACACCTACTCCAAAAGCAAAGCTCAAAGATGTAGAAATGGATATGCCTGGATATGTGGAAAACAGAGGAAAGGTCAGAATGCCAGCAGTTGAGATATCATTGCCAACAGCAAATATTCCAGAATGTGAGGTATTGCTTCCTAAAACTGAGGTTGATGTATCTGAAGCAGATATCAGGGGTTATGAGGGCAGTTTGAAAATTCCTAAGATGCCAACAATTGACATATCAGTTCCAAAAGTTGATTTGGATGTTTCCTTGCCTAGGGTAAAACTTCATGAATCAGTGGACTCTTCTGACTTAAACACTGATAGTAGCAAGGGCACAGTAAATTTTCCCCATGTCAAGATCCCTAAAGTGGACATTTCACTTCCTCATGGAAAAACAGGTGACACAGATAACCATGACGTGGAGATTGGACAGAAAGGTAAATTAAGAATGCCAGAAGTGGAAATATCATTACCACATGCAAATCATCACACATCTAGCACTGACACTGTAATTAAAGGTGAAAAGCTCAAAATACCAAAAATTTCAGTGCCCGGTGTTGATATATCATTACCTCATGGGAAACCAAAAGAAAATGATGATCCTGAATTAGAATTTGGAGTGAAAGGGAGTAAATTAAAAATGCCTGACATTACAGTGCCTAAGATAGATTTATCACTACCTCACAGAAGCAAAGAAGAAAGTCACTCACCTGATTCAGAACTAGAAGGTGGAAAATTAAAGATGCCAACAGTTGATATATCCCTTCCTAAAATAAAATCTAAAGATGTTGAGACTTCAGTGTCTGTGGAAGCAGAAGGTGGACAATGTAAAATGCCTGATATTAAGGTACCACAGGTAGGCGTTTCATTACCAGATGCAGACATGCTAGATCCTTCTACTGATTCACAAAAAGAGGGTAAAAAGATGAGGATGCCTAATGTGGATCTAGAGCTAGATCTTGGCTTATCAAGAGAAGGAAAAAAGAATAAAAAGAAGACTGATCTTCCTGATACTAATCTGGAATCCACCACACCAAAAGAAAAAATAAAAGGGCCAAAACTTAAAGGTTCAAAATTTAATATTGGAATGCCAAAAGCAAAAGTATCTGGATTAGAAACTGACATAAACAAGTCTGGAAAAACGGATGCTAAATTTCTAAAAGGAGGAACTGATGAGAACTTGAACGCTGATTTACAAGCACCAAAGATTCCCGAACTTGACTTTGACATTGAGACTGCCCAAGGTGACACTTCTGAGCAGACAGGTAAAGTCAAAATTCCAAAGTTTGGGATACCTCTGCCTTCTTTAACTTCACCTGAAGCCAACATCAAATCATCTCAGGGAAAAGGTCACTCTATAAACATACACTCTGAGGTAGAGTATGAAAGCCCATGTATGCCAAAAGTAACAAAAGCTGTATTTGTTATGGTGAATACACAAACGGAGAACACTGCTAGTGTAGGTGGTGAAGCAAGTGCAGAAATTGGACATGAGAAGCTCAAGCAGCCAAAGATCAAAATGAAGCCGAGTTTTGGCAAATCTCGATCAAATGAAAAGGGGAAAGCAATGTATTGTGAAGATGAGGTTGGAACTGAGGGAAAGTCAAAAACTGCTAAGCTTAAATTGCCCAAAGTCACGTTTTCGTCTGGGCACAGAGGATCATTAGATGTAACACCAATCGGGTTTGATGATGGAACAAGTCCAAATCTAAATGGCGACAAAGATGAAAAATCAGTGTTCGGAAAGCTTAAATTGCCTAAATTGGAGTTTTTCTCACCATACTCAAAAGATGCAAATGAGGAAGAGGAAATGGAAACAAGCATGAAACTCATGAAAGAGACCTCAGCAGAAAGCAAAGAGAGCAAGGAGTCAAAGACAATATCAGGAGAAAGGTCTTTCTCAGGTCTCAAGAAGACAACTGAGAAGAGTGAGGAGGTTAGAAAGATTAGTACTATAGTATCCTCAAAAGCAAGGACTGAAATGTTGGAAGAACGGGAGGGATCTGAGTCCCCAGTGCCCACAGTATCAGCTGGATTTGTCTCTGTAATGAAGAGTGAAGAAAAAGAGGAGACAACATGGTTCAAAGTACCCAAGGTCACCCTCAGTCCCCATTCTACTGGCATCCTTCATATCACACCAGAAAGCTCTCCAAAAGGAAGCAGGTCCTCTCTTCCTTGCTCCAGTGAGGAAGCCTCTGGAGGTTTCTATGTGAAGATGCCAAGCATAGAATTTTTGACCCATGAAATGCCCTCAGAGCATCTGATTACTAAAACAGAGGGAACTCGTACTGTAGTGACTAAGACGACAAAGTATACAGAAACAAAAAGTACCAGTTCGAAACAGTAAGAATCTCAGTTACAAAACTGTCACATACAATTGGTAGTGGAATTCTTTTTAGGCCCAAATATGTTTATATGTGACAATTATGTCACTCTTGCGGGTTTTATTCTATTTTAAGTAAAGAGAAGTATTTTCTCCAGCTTTTGCAACAAAAACATAAAATACATAATGAAAATGTGCTACAGAAAGAATATTATTTATTTATTGTAGACCTTATTTTCATGTTTTGTAACTTGCCACTCTGTATGACACTTTGAATTGATATATTTGTAATTATCACATATATACACACACAAAAACATTTTGTTGTAGATAAAAAAAAAACGTGCACAAATCTGTATAGCAGACAGATAAAGTGCAAAGATATTTAAAAACATTACATTTATTTTTGTGTATGCTTATGCTTTTCTCATGCACAGAATGAGATTTATACTGTAGAATTTTACACCATTTTGGTAATATTGCTTTACTTTTTCGATGCCTGGTTTGTCTCTGTGGTTTTTGGTTGTTATGGAATTGTGTTTATTTTAGATACTATTAGAAGTACATGTACTATTTTTACATATTTATATGCATGATCTGTACAGATAAGACACATACAGAAACCTTGTAATGTTGTGTTTATACATATTTTTGTGACTTTTAAGAACAATTTAAACAATATAAAGTTTTTTTTCCTATTCACATTTTTCTTAAGGATTGTGACATGCTGCACCAGATAGCATTTCTCTGTTCATGAGAAAGGCTCTGAAATCTTGTGAATTGAAAACACTGAGTGTGAAATGTTTTTCTTTTATTTTCTTTTTAAAATTAACTCTTGTGTTGGTGATGAAATTAGATTACATGCAAGCAATACTGTTGTATATGTATTATA
This sequence comes from Labeo catla, assembly GCA_012976165.1. Taxonomy (NCBI): domain Eukaryota; kingdom Metazoa; phylum Chordata; class Actinopteri; order Cypriniformes; family Cyprinidae; genus Labeo; species Labeo catla. The sequence continues at coordinate 451,780 of VONZ01000011.1, read as the reverse complement.
TTTAAGGCAGGATTAAGTACTGAACTGCATGTTTGTAATGTGTTGCCTTTTTTGAAACAGTCATTTAGATGATGCTTATCTCCATCTAATGCAAAAATAGAACAGTCAAATAAAATATTAACATTCTAATTAGTTGTACCTAATTATTTCCTGATGTTTTTCACTGATTTTCTCATAATCCGACTAATGTAGCAGCACTAACGAAGCAGTGGTCCAATTCTGACACTGACGTGGCAAGAAAAATTTGCAAGCAACAGCAGGCAGCCTTCCCCAAGACTGCAAGATACAGTACAGTAAAACTGAACACATCCAGAAATGTTTTATGAATGATGAAACTTATATCCAGATGAAACTTCACAGTTAAAAACATTTTTTTCTAAATTACTTTTGGTGATCATGTCATTCCAAATCCTTATTACTTACGTTCTCCCATGAAAACATATGTTTTGAAGAATGTATTGGTTGTTTTCGTCCAAGCAATTACAATGAAAGGAGGCTGGAGCTTTCAAGCCTACAACAGAACACAAAAACACCATTAATCATTTAAGTGTAAAATAATTAATAAAAAAAATATATATATTGACAAATATTAAGCCTGATTTCTGTTACATACACTCTAAAAAAATTCTGGGTTAAAACAACCCAATTTTGGTTATTTTGGCAACCCAATGTTGGGTCAAATATGGACAAACCTAGCACTGGGTTAAATTTTTGACCCAACATGCAGAGTTGTTTTATTTTACTCAACTATTGATTAAAATTACATTTCTGGTTAAAAACAAACCTCAAAATAGATTTGAAAATAATTATAATAATAATGAAAAATCACACAAACTAGGGGCTGTGTTGTTTTAACACAAATATTGATTGAAAATGACCATTGCTAGCTTAAAAATGAAAAAAAAAGAAGACACAGAATTACTAGAGGCAACAGTAATAATCAAAAGGTGAACATTTATCAGTAAGTGAAAACACCCATGGACAAAAACTTAAGACAAACTGAATTATACAGCATATAGCTTTCAATAATGCATACAATTAAAACTGTTCAACAAGTATTTTTGTACATTTAAAAGTTACATTTTAATTAAAGTGTATAAAACTGTTTTTTTTGTTCGTTTGTTTTTTCGACTGAAATATTACCGATTCTCGTGATGGTGTTTCACCGAAATCAGAGCCGGTGCTGGGTTGCTGTTAAAGGAGAACTCCACTTCCAGAACAACAATTTGAAATAATTTACTCACCCTCTTGTCATCCAAGATGTTCATGTCTTTCTGTCTTCAGTCGTAAAGAAATTATGGTTTTTGAGGAAAGCATTTCAGGATTTTTCTTCATATAATGGACTTGATTGGTGCCCCAATTTGAACTTCCAAAATGTAGTTTAAATGCAGCTTTAAAGGGCTCTAAACGATCCCAGCCGAGGAAGAAGGGTCTTATCTAGCGAAACGATCGGTCATTTTTTATCGGAAAATAAAAATTTTACCGACTCTGACCTTTGAGTCTCGTTCAGCAAAATGAACGAATCAGACTCGAAACAGGTGAACTAATTCCAGTACAGAACCTAATAGGATGTTGCGCATGCGTGACTGAACGAATCACTCCCCGAGACCACTCGTTCTTTCCGAGTCACAATAAAGATTCGTTTAAAAAGAACGCACATCCCAGAGCCTGTGCTACACAAGCTTTTGTGCTTAAAAAGTATACAAATTTGTATTTTTCGAAAAAAAATAACCTATCGTTTTGCTAGATAAGATCCTTCTTCCTTGGCTGGGATCATTTAGAGCCCTTTGAAGCTGCATTTAAACTACATTTTGGAAGTTCAAATTCGGGGCACCAATCAAGTCCATTATATGAAGAAAAATCCTGAAATGCTTTTCTGAAAAACCATAATTCTTTACGACTGAACACAGAAAGACATGAACATCTTGGATGACAAGGGGGTGAGTAAATTATTTGTAAATTGTTGTTCTGGAAGTGGAATTCTCCTTTAAGCGGGGGGAACTGCAAACCTCAAATCGCCGCCTTGCGTTTCATTCTTAGCTGAAAGCTGCCTTGACTGGCTTCATAACCTGCCCATAAACAAACAGTACAGAGTGATAGAGAGCATATTTTAATATCCGAATTAATTAGAATCAGTATTACTACGAATAAAATCAGTTATGCAAGGCGTTTCCATCATGTGAAACGACCGTTGCTGACGTAGCTGACTGACATCTTGTCCCTTGATTGTGTTGGCTAAAATAAAATAATTTACAGCACAGTAAAGACTTTATAGATTAAATAAAACGTATACAAAAGAGGAAGAAAAGCCCGCGCTCTGAACTCAACTGTTCAGCTGGGTTGTTTCGTCGGATGGAGGGGGAGGTTGTATTGTTAACGGCTGGGTTACACAAAACTTACGTTACCCAACACAGGCGTAAGCCAGCAATTGGGTTAAAAAACATAACCCATTGTTTTTAGAGTGTACACATTAGTCTTCTGAAAAATAAAAGCCATTTCTCATTGAGTCAATTATGACAAATTTCATTTTTCTAGTGAAATGTGTATTATACAAAAGTGAAAATAATATAGTTAGCATATGAATGATGGACCTTTCTCACATTTCCGGGTTGCTCATAGTTGGGTAAAATCCGATAGCAGTAAATGGGAGAGTAAGTTACCACAAATATATTTTTTGCATTCCTATTTGCTTAAATAACAAAATAAAAACTACACGATAGTGTTTTCACGGCTTTCATTCAGAGGAAAAAAATTGAGAGGGAGAACAATGTCAAATTTACCGTCCCTCCCATAGACGCGGCATTAGAAACACCCTCCCATAGCCTTAACTAGTTTTTTGGTAACTTGATGAAAAGGTGGTATAATACAGGGGCGTCGCTAGGGCTAATCATTCGGGGCTCAAGCCCCGAAAGTTTTTACTCCAGCCCCGAATGTTTTTTTTGTATGGCCCTATGATTTCCATGGAATTTGTCAAAGTTTGAATGAATCAATCAAAAGTTGGTCATTAAACTTAAATCAAGTCGCGATATGGACTAGTATCTGTAAATATTATGCCGCAAAAGACTATTTAAATATGAATCCTGCATGTCCTGCGTGTCTTTTTATGAATGAACGGCGCGGATGTGCGGTTTCGTTTCCTACGTATGTAATACTGACACGCGCAGTGATTTCAGCGTCTGCCGTTTCACTAAATGAGGACATAACTACATTAACAACATCTCCAGAACTGCTCTGAGAGTCACTTCATAAGCACTTGACTGTTTCATTTGAGTAAAACAAGCGTCAAATATATACACAGAAATTTAAATGTATTCACGGCAACCCGTTAAAGTAAAAGTTCGGTTTAACTTTATTAACCATTCAGTATAATGTATGTGCCTACTACTACTACTACTACTACTAGTAATTAATAAAAATTTATACAAAAATTTCACACAATAGTTCTTCCATGTTTTACATTTTAATAGTAAATCCCCTTTATTTGCCAAAAATAAAATATAATTTTCATTAAAAGATCAATTAAATCAATATTTTATACCTTCATTTGATAACCAGAAAAATACACAACACAGAATTCCATAAGGCTATTGTAAAAATAAATAAAAGTTGTTTTTATGCATTCAAATAAACATACATGCTAAAACATATTTGGTAACAATAAAACGTAAAGTGAGAAAAAAAAATTAAACATTTCATAGGGTCCTAAACATGTAAAAAATTTTAACTTTTGATAAATTGAGGTAAATTGTATAAGATTTGTGGTTTTAATTAATTACACATGATTAAATACATTTTGATTAATTAAGTTAAATTTGACCATTAAAAAGAAGACCTGAAAAATGAAAACAGAATTTGAAAATAAATAAATAAAATAAAATAAAACGGAATTTGGGGGAAAAAAATAGGGCCCTATTTTTGCATGCAACTATATATTTGTTACAGTTATAAATACATTTTCAAATGTATTATTTTATTTGTCTAACAAATTTTTGTAATGTTGTAATTTTGTTATAATACTTTGATATGTTTGCTATTTGCAGTGATTAATATTTACTCTTGTTAATAGTGTGACAAGGTTTTTAACACCCAGCTTAATTGCCCCCGGACCCACCTAGAAGGATCCAGGTTCAACCACTTGTGTCTAACAAAATCTTATGTGAGCATGATGTGAGCTCCCACCAACTACCACTAGCCCCTGATGTTTTGGCACCAGCCCCGGATGTTTTAAAATCCTAGAAACGCCCCTGGTATAATACAAAATATAGTGTTATAAATGCACATACATATTTTTAAAAATCAAAATATAAAAAAAGTTTAAAGGATTTATGATGATGATGACTGTTAAAACGCGTCATCACAGGCTTGTGAGAAGGGTCCATTCTCATTAGAATTAAAGTGCCTACTGTACTGTATAAACATAAAACAATGTTATTGACACAAAATTCTCTTTGTATTGAGTTTTTACTACCAATTATATGGCTAAACGAAGTCTAGCAAAAATACTGTGCAAGAGGGTTTCAAAGGATGACAACACAAGTTAACATATACTCATCAGAACTGAATGTAGGTCTAAATGAAACGGCTATAATGAAGTAATGTGTTCGCGCCTGTGCGCGTCCTCCGTGCGTAAGCGTAAAAGCTCTGCACGCTCGGCTATTGGTCAGCTGAGTGCACGCACTAGATTGCGGAGGCTCTGCGTTGCATTGCCAGTGAAAGCAGCCTGCGCTATGAGGAGACACGGAGGTGTAGCGTGACGTTCACTTCAACGGAGCACATGAGATGTACATGGAATGTAATAGGCTACACTAGAAACCTTCGGTGGTCTGTATTCGGATATGCTGTCTTAAAACGAAGTGGTATGATGGATATCATAATTTCTAGACGGTCCAAAATCCTCATGAAGGTTAAAGCCAAAATCCTTCAGCCCAGCAGCATCTTCACAACGTACGACAGCTGGAATTGTGTGATTCGTGACATCGCATCGGTATGAGGAAAATGACTGGCACAGTGTAAAGGTAAGAGGATACAAAGAAACAAAGATGGGCTATTTAGGATTCAAAAAGATGGATATTGTCTTGTCAAACCACGAAAAGAATCGATGCAGAAAATTTTTCCCTCCCCGAGGTTACCTCATGTAAGATACATCTGTGTGGGCAAGTATTAGTTAATGATAGACTCCCGATTTGGTGCAAGTGATGTGATCACGTATTGTGTGTGTAGACTACGTAACGCGGCGTCCTCTGATCATCATGACACAGTTTGTGACACGCGAAATAAAACATGAGGGGGAAAAAGAATTATACAACATACATTATACAGTAACTTAAAATATTAAATATACTATTTACCCATTATCAAATAAAACAATCATGTATATACATTATGAAGTAGTTAACTACATATAATAAAATATAAGAACACTCATCTTAAAATAAGTCGAAATAGAACGAAGAAAGAACTATCTTTTGGTGGTTTGATATGACAGTATCCGGCTTTTTATTATAGTTTCAATAATTTTATAAAAATAAAATACATTATAAATACTGAAAATGTATTTTGTCGAAAATCATTGTATTTCATAGTTATCACAGCTTGTACATAATTATAAAATACATTAAACTACAACAAAAATATAAACTACAAAATGATAGTATTTACAAGTAATTATATGCAAATTGAAGTATATTACAGTATAAAAACATTAAAATACATATTACAGCTTTAAGAAATGCAAGAGAATTTAATATTTGCAAGTCATGTGTGTGTAATATGTAATATCATGTATATAATATTGTATGTACACACATTCACTGTCAATTTCATTATAAATTCATATATACATATAAATCATGATTAATCGCATCCAAATCCAAGTTTTTGTTTATATATGTGTGTGTACTGTGTACACATACAAAAAATATTTAATAATAAAAATGTATGTGCATATATTTATATTGATATAATATTTAAACTTCTAAAAACATTTTTTTTCTTAAATATATAAAATATATATATATATATATATATATATCTTAAATATATATGATATATTTTGATTAACTTTATTTATTTACTTAATTATTTATCATTTATATATTTGTTTTGTATTGACCTTTAATCAGGTATTGCACTCAAAGATACATGCTTTTTGCGTTTTATAACTGATTGATAAATGCTGTGCTCTAACAGATGAATTTCAAAATTATGACATCCTAAATGTCATTCTTACCCACCACAGCATCTGATATTATCCCCCCAAGAAGAATGCTGCAACAGAACAACAACAATAATTGCTTGGACATGGCCCATCGGGAGCTGCTGCATGAATGCCGAAGAACCAACGTCTCATTTGCCAGTGCCCTTGAGTTTGGAGCCATACCCCTGATTAAAGGCCTGAGAGCATGGGCTGTGAGTGGCGGCTACTCTAAAGCCAGGAGAAAGGCTGCTAATGGGCCACGGGCACAGGGCACATGCCAACAGCCTCCTGAAACCAGGGTGGGGCAGAGAAGCTGGTCAGGTCAGGTCAGCAGCGGCTACGGGCACACACTGGACAGCACAATTAGTGCAACGAGAACTCCAGGGGTCAGGCCAGGCGGTCTTGGCGCTCTCGTAACTGTGGCAACTTTGAAAGGCACTGAGGCGGGTGGCAGGCAGACTCAGACACGCTGCCTGTTTCTCAAAGCCCAGGGAAGGGGCAGCTACATCTGTGCTGTTGGAAACCGCGGGACTGGGGTGAGAGTCACGGGTCCACGGACTCACACTGTCATTCTTGAGGGGGCGAAGGAAGAGCATAGATGTTCCAGTAAAGGGCCAAAGCTGAGCCAGGATGGGACAGACGATGGTGGACTGTTCAAGGCCAAGCCCAGGGCCATACGAAAATGGAGGAAGTGTGGTAAAACAACAGGCTTGGTGGAGAAAAGAGCAGCAGCTCATGGCAAAGGGGAACATGGTGATCAAAAAAATGCACAACCAGTTAACGTAACACCAGATAACACAATAACACAATGCCGGAAGGGTAGCAGTGCTAGCTATCCAAATCAGGATGACTTAGAGTTGGGCAAAGATGAAAGGGCTCATTCCTCCATATCTGTAAAATCTGTCACACCCGAGAGCACGGATCCACAAACCTGCTCCTCTTCTGCCAAACCATGTGCCAAACCAGGTGAGCAGGTTGAAGCTGAGATGAGTATTAATCAATCCGATAACTGTTCTGAAAAAGAATCTAGTTGTGCCAATGCTGAGGTTACTAAATGTGACATTGACCTTGATGCAAATGATCGCCAGGACATTATTGCTGATGTGCCAAACCTAGGATCATCTGTAGCATCTGAGACTAACTTTGATAGCCTAGGAATCAAATTGACCACAACAAACTGCAATACTGAGCCAAGGATTGATTATTCTCCCATGATAACTCCCTCTGAAGTCCCTGTCAGCATTCGGAAAAATCAAGAATCCAGGCCAGACGAGCGTTTACTGGACCGTGAGAATCTAAATTCGGTGGAGCCCAGTGATCTTACAACAGAGAGAGATGGGACTCCAGACACAAAGAATAGAGTTGTGCCAGAGGCCCGCACTCCAGTGGGTGTTGAATGTAGCACTACAGAAAAGAAGAGGAGGCCGTCCATGTGCTCACCTCAGCACTGGGAGGAATTAATCACAGAGCATGGAGAACTTGAAGTTCAGCAGTCTGACAAATCCTCTTCACGAGGCTTTAGCGCACCAACAGCCAATATAACTGTAACCACTATTCACTCCCTGCCTAATCCTGCCCCTACCACCACCGCAGCCATAGCAACAGCCATCCCAGCATTAAGCAAGGGGGAGGTGGGAACTAGAGGTGGAGACTTGCTGCCTCCGGTGAACTCAGAGTTGCTATCAGAGCCGGCAAGAGTTGACGACAAGGACAAGGTGGCCGCTGACGAGGGGTCTCTTGATGTGGGCGACGAGGAGGAGGAGGATGAGTTTGGGGCTTTCATGCAGGCAGGTGGAGAGCAGCTGTGGACGGACGGGTTCCAACAGTTGGCTGCTGGAGAGGAATACAATTGTGGTAAGTACGCTGTCTTGAAAGTAGCAGGGTAATACATTTTGTCACATAAGTCGGAAAGAGCAGTAAGTTCTCTTCTGAAGCTGGAACCTGGCTTTGTTTGGGTTTGAGTGAGCAGACAAACATGCAGTCCCAATGTACTAAATAGTCTGTCTGGATTGACCTGGATTCCTGCAGACCCCCTCGCTTCCCCCGACCTCATGTGAAGATATTAATTATTTAAAGCACTGCTTGGAATTTCTACACCCCCCTCCAACCACTCACTCCTCCTGTTGCTGTGTAGCAGCCTAAGGCAGGAGGCAACATTAAAAAGACATGCAAACACAAGGCCATTGGGACAAGAGGAGAGGCCATGGAATGGCTTGATCAAAAACACTATTGTTTTGTTGACAAAAACGCTATTGTTTATTCATCTAGTACATCTTCTGACTATAATTTTTGATCAAAAAACACTTTTCCACATAATTTTATGGATTTAATTCCATTTTTGGCAGTCACTGCGTAATTCTAATCCGCAGGATTAATCCTGTTCTCTATAAAGGTGAACACCAGGTGATTTAGGTAGTGAGCATAAACAGGTTTAACCTACTTTTATATAGTTTTTAATTTTGAAATGACATCACACAAGTCTTTTTCTTTTTCAATTAAAATAGTTATTTCTGGAAGCCATTTAACATTTGTTTATGGTTTTCCTGTTGCAACATTTCTTCAAAATTATATTGACTTGTTTCTTGCACATTTTACAACACTTTTAAAGTTAAAGGGATAGTTCACCTAAAAATGAAAGTGAATTTATAAAAATGACCCCATTCAAAGGTTTATATACGTTTGATTCTTAACACTGTGTTGTTACCTGAATGATCCACAGCTGTGATTTCCTTTTGAGTAGTGATAGTTGTTCATGAGTCCCTTGTTTGTCCTGAACAACTGCCTGCTGTTCTTCAGAAAAATCCTTCAAGTCCCACAAATTCTTTGGTTTTTCAGCATTTTTGTGTAGTTGAACCCTTTCCAACAATGACTGTATGATTTTGAGATCCATCTTTTCACACTGAGGACAAATGAGGGACTCATATGCAACTATTACAGAAGGTTCAAACGCTCACTGATGCTTCAGAAGGAAACACAATGCATTAAGAGCAGAAGGGTGAAAACTTTTTGAATTTGAAGATCAGGGCAAATTTAACTTATTTTGTCTTCTGGGAAACATGTAAGTACCTTCTGTAGCTTCTGAAGGGTGACAAGTGTGAAAAGTTGTCCTCAGTGTGAAAAGATGCATCTCAAAATCATGCAGTCATTGTTAAAAAGGGTTCAAATACACAAAAATGCTGAAAAAAAAAAAGCAGAATTTGTGGGATCTGAAGGATTTTTCTGAAGAGTAGCGAGCAGACAAACAAGGGACTCATGAAATTACTAAACAAAACAAAACAAACAAACAAACAAAAACTGTGGATCATTCAGGTAACATGCATTTTGTATAACCCCTCTTATTTTGGTAAAATAATCAACATTTTTAGTTATTCTGAAAGGGGGATATAAACTTTTGACCTCAGCTGTATTAAGCTAGTTAATTCATTTACAAAGTGTTCTGAGGTAATAACAAGTAGCCACACAAAAATAAGTCTTTATTAATTAATAATCTGGCCCAGTAATCATAATTTGTGTGAAAAGAAATGTTATTGTTTTACTGCTCTAGTGAATTGAATGTATAAGTACGTTTTGCAAAAATGTACTGTAGGTAGAGGCACATCTAATAAGCCTATTTTGTACCTTTCCATCATGTTCTATAAATAACACACTAGGGTTTTTTTTTTTTTTCTCTCACAGAGTGCACAAACAGAACTGAAGTTTGGTTAAACACTTTTACCACTTGACAGTTACTGCACATGTTTTAGAGTATGTAAAACCTTTCGACCACAGAAAGCAGAACATCTTTCTAATAACATAGCACCTAATGAAGAGTTTTTGTATGAGAGCCTTGAAAATGAAACTGTAAAGACTTACATGAACCTTTATGTCCTCTCAGAGGACCACACAAGTTCTGCTGATGCAAATGAACCCACATCCTGGGCATCCGATTGGACGGCAGTCCAGTCATTCCAGCAGTCAGAGAGCACATGGACTGCCTTCAGCCAAGAGACTGTGGAGCAGAAGATAGTACCTGGTGGTCAGTGGTGGCCTTCTACCGAAAAGCCAAACCTTCCCCTTTCTCCTCTCCATAATGTGGTAAAGGTTTATGCTCTGTTATAAAACTTTTCATTACTGTTGATGCTCTGATGATTAGTGATCCTTACTGTATGTGTGTGTTTGTGTAGTCAAATGTGTTTCTAGAGGCCTTTCCCTCAGAAAAGTCCCCCTGTGAAGATCCTGGATACATTCCTACACTAAAACAGCTTCTGCAAGGACCAGCTGAAAACAGCAATACAGGGGAGAACAAGTATGTTGCATTGTATTTGGGCTGCATTAATTATGACTTAGCATTACTTTTATGAATTTATAGAATATGTTTATTTAAAGACATACTTCAGGGGTTTCAAGTTGTTGCTGGAGCCTTTCAATGAATCCACGTTTTGGATGCCTCCCTTTTATCACAGCTGAATTAACTTGTCAGCTAATAAGGAAAACATCCAAAATGTGCAGCCAAGGGTATGAAAACTCTTGCCATATATTATATATCTTTTACTGCCACCTTGTGGTGATAGAAAATACTACTGCATTGCGTCACATAAAGCACAAAGGGCTGACTGATGTGCATGAAATTCTGTATTTCATCCTCTTGAACTGACTGAAATTGAAAGAATAAATCTTTCTTTCATAATTTAATGTACAATAACGGTATTTGTTTTTCTTGTTACATGCTATAAAATTCAGTGCTAATCATTTTGTTTTGGCTCAAAGGGAGCAGAGCTTACTTGATGGCCTCCAGGATCTGGACAGGATGATTGATGTGAAATATAAGAGGGCGGAGTCTCTGTCCTGTAAACTTCTCCTTCAGTCACTGCATTTGGAACGTCCCAGCTCTGTGAGTTTGCTGTAATGAAATAGGAAGCCACCACAATGATATATAATGAAACTTCCTTGATATTAAAACTTGCAATATTATTTGATTTGGCAAATTTATTTATATGCTATATATTTACCATACATAGAGCTTGGTACTCGCAAAAAAAAAAGGATTAGTTCTCTTCCAGAACGAAAATTTACAGATAATGTACTCACCCCCTTGTCATCCAAGATGTTCATGTCTTTCTTCAGTCGTGAAGAAATTATGTTTTTTGAGGAAAATATTTCAGGATTTCTCTCCATGTAATGGACATCTGTGGTGCCCCCAAATTTGAACTTCCAAAATGCGGTTTAAATGCAGCTTCAAAGGGCTCTAAATGATCCCAGACGATCTTAGCAAAACGATCAGTTATTTTTTTATTACAATTTATATACTTTTTAACCTCAAACGTTTTTCCCCTTCTAGCTCTGTGTGAATTTTTTTTCCAGTCATGACAGTTAGGGAACGTCTGAAAACTCCCATCTCTTTTCCTTCTTCAACTTCAAAATCATCCTACATTGCAGCAGAAGTACCAACCCAGAGTTTACAAACTGAACATACAAAGAAGATCAAACACCCTTTACAAAAAAAAGGTAAAACAGCAATGTAGGGCGATTTTGAAGTTGGAGGAGAAAATGGCACAGGAGTTTTTAGACATACCCTAACTGTCTTAACCTGAAAAAACAGTTTACACAGAGCTAGACAAGTGTTTGAGGTTAATAAAAGTATATAAACTGTAATTTTTTTTAACCGATAATAACTGATAGTTTCGCTAAATATGACCCTTATTCCTCGGTTGGGATCATTTAGAGCCGTTTGAAGCTGCATTTAAACTACATTTTGGAAGTTCAAATCTGAGGGCACCATAGAAGTCCATTACATGAAGAAAAATACTGAAATGTTTTCCTCAAAAAATATAATTTCGCTACACCTGAAGAAAGAAAGACATGAACATCTTGGATGACAAGGGGATGAGTACATCATCTGTACATTTTTGTTCTGGAAGTGAACTACTCCTCTAAGCATATGTTTCACAATAACCAATCATCCTTTTCTACCTCAGGAACGTGCGACAGTTCGACTGAAGACCAGTGCCAGATTTTCTCCAAATCTCCCAACGTCCAACCAGCAGTTAGCTGCAAGTGCTAAGAGAAGACTGTCATATGACTTCAACAGAAATATCACGACCTAGTCTGTATATCTGTTGAAACACCATTGACCTATGCTTCCTTGAAAACAGGAAATACAGGGCAGAAGAATAATACATGCTGAAAAACTGAATTGACTTTTATTCAAGGTTTATTTAAAGTGTATTTCTTCTTTTAGTGTCTGTTCTCATTCAGTGTCTGGTAGATTCTGTTTCTCATTCAGCTATGTATCAAGACACACAAGACCTATGTTTAACCAAATGTATGTTTTTCAGTATTTCAGAAATCTGGGGTTGAATTAGGACAAATGTACTGAAATGTCAAGTTAAAAAACCCTTTGGCAAATTGTTTAGGTGTAAGGAATGAGTCTGGTTATTGGACCCATTTGACATTGTGCTAATCAGATAAGAATATGTCGATATGCATTGGTGTTTTACTTTTAATTATTGCTATGGATTATATTTGTTGAAATAAGATAATTTTTTTGCAGCCATAGCAAATTGGTTAGTGCACGTTCTCACAAGGATGTAGATTCAAATATGGCCCCTAACTTTCCTTCATACTATCTCACGTGATGATAGCAAAAAAAAAAAAAAACATAAAATTAAAGAAACAGTTATTTATTGTTTAGGGCGGATTAGGATGATTTTCTGCTCCCTGAAAGCTCTCCTTCGCCTGAAAATTGTCAAAAGCAAGCAAATGTCCACAAAATGTATTTTCATACACCACCTCACAGAGAAATCCATTTTCTTGTTTCCATGTCTTTTTTTTCCCCTGTGTTTGAAGTACTAAATATGACACTGTAGTGTGCCATTTTTAACTCCTGACGAATAGAGACCATATTTTCAGAAGTGTTTTAAATGAATGTTAACATTTTAAATTGAACCTGTACGCTTGTTTGTTGATTGACGTAATTAAAACATCTTTGAAAAACTGATTGAAGTGGACAAGTGAGGGATCAACCATTTAACATTTCATAAGAGACCTGAGCAGAAGTGCTAAAAGCTCATGATTTATATGCACAAAATAACTTCAGGCACAATTCAACTATCTAAACAAATCTATGTGATGTTTTTAATATTTCACAAAAAAAAATATTTAGTTCCAGACATGCCGTTAAAACATTTTAAAAAAACCTTGGCTATGAATTGGTTAACTTGCCTAATCTGAGTGAATTGGCTGCTTGTTTACCAAGATAACAGTTCACCGTCTCCAGCTGTTCACACTGCTGTCCTCACACACCCTCATCATGAGTGTATATGGCAGTGAGGACTGTTTACTTAGAGCGGACAATGTGAAGAGAAAAGCAATAAACTGTTTTGACAGAGACTGCAGCTATTTCTATCCCCTCAGTGACATGTGACTCTCTCCCTCACTTCATCTTCACAACTCCATCATGAGTTTGAGGGTTTTTTTCTGTGTTCGTTTGTATTTCACTAGAAAACTTCAAAGTGAGGGGATATCATGTAGGACAATTTTGATAATTTTATTTTTTAATTAATCTGAACAAAGTGTGGTTGAGCCACAGTTACAGTGCAAAAATCGTCTAATATTACTATAATATATACAGTATGCAAATTAACCCAAATCACTGCATCAGTACATACAGTATGGCACATTAATACACATGTACAGCTTAAGTGTAAAACTAGTGAAATAAATTGAAACTGTGACTTTTTTCCACTCAGACTTCCCACCATTCAGACTTTTTTCTCACAGTTCTGAACTGAGATGTAAACTCAAAATTGTGTGATATAAATTAGCAATTCTGAAAAAAAATCTGAATTTTGAGATATAAACTATAAAATTACAACAACAAAAAAAGTGAGATAAAAAGTCCCAGTTGTCTTTCTTTTATTTATTTATTTTTTTACTCCATAATGTAAAAAAGAACTGCAGTCAGATTTGTGAGATGTAAATTCGGAATTGTGAAAAAAAATGTCAGAATTCTAATTATGAATTCTAAGTGATTTTTTTTCTCTGAATTCCTAATTGTGACCCTTGACCACAAAACCAATCTTAAGCAGCATGTGTATATTTGTAGCAATAGTCAAAAGTACATTGTGTGTGTCAAAATGATCAATTTTTCTTTTATGCCAAAAATCATTAGGATATAAAGTAAACATCATGTTCCATTAAGATATTTTGTAAATTTCCTACTGTAAAGAGATCAAAAAATATTTTTTAATTATGAATATGCATTGCTAAGAACTTCATTAGGAAAACATTAAAGACAATTTTCTCAATATTTGGATTTTTTTGCACCAGATTTTCACATATTGTCCTATCCTAACAAATCATCAGTGGACAGCTCATTTATTCAGATGCTTTCGGATCATGTATAAATCTCAATTTTAGAAAAAAATTGACTCATGACATGCTTTTGTGGTCCAGGGTCAAAATTTATTTCACAATTGTGTGTGTACATCTCACAACTGGAATTGCAAGGAAATGTGCTGCATAACAGAAATCACCTATAACTGTGACCCTGGACCACAAAACCAGTCTTAAGCAGCACGGGTATATTTGTAGCAATAGCCAATAATACATTGTATGGGTCAAATTATCGATTTTTCTTTTATGCCAAAAATCTTTAGGATATTAAGTAAAGATCATATTCCATGATGATATTTTGTAAATTTTGTATATTTCGATTAGTAATATGCATTGCTAAGAACTTCAAAAGTGATTTTCTCAATATTTTTTTTTTTTTTTGCACCCTCAGATTACAGATTTTCAAATAGTTGTATCTCGGCCAAATATTGTCCTATCCTAACAAACCATACATCAATGGAAAGCTTATTTTTCAGCTTTCAGATGATGCTTAAATCTCAATTTTATAAAAAACTGACTCGTGACTGGTTTTGTGGTCCAGGGTCAAAATTTATTTCACAATTCTGTGTTTACATCTCACAACTGGAATTGTGAGAAACTGAAAAAAAATAAAATAAAAAGTCACAATTACCTTTATTTTATTTTATTTTTATTGTGTGGTGAAAACAGGCTCCCATGCACCATGGTGGAGTCCACCATGTGGAACAAAAACAACTTCACCTAAAAGCCCTAAGTACATCATTTAATGATATCTCCCCAAAAATACTATTCTTTTCTGTAGGTGTAAAACTTTTTTAAGGACAGAGTACACCTTTAAGACCTTTGGCACTGCAATGAGAGCTTTTGATAGTAATCACACTTTAAGTATAATGCATTTCTCAGTTAAGTGTAAATGAAAGCGCACGTATGAGGAACGAAAAAGTTGTGCTGCACTTTACAACTCAAAGTATCACCCATGTGACTGAGTAAACGGGTTATTTCCTGGCCACCGTGGCCAACTTTTGTCAGAGGGTGGAGTTCAATCAGTCGAAGACATCACTGCAGCAGATTAAGAATCGTTGTCATCGTGCTGCTCCCAAAATTCACCATGTCCACGGCGTTCAGGTCGTGTTTTGTGCTCAGCGGCTTCATATTGGCGTACTTCACTTATTTGTTATTGGGAGCGCTTGTTTTCTCTGCTATCGAGCGGCCCGTGGAAGAGACCCTGAAATCAAACCTGGACTCCCTGAAAGCTGAGTTCCTCAACCTGAGCTGCATCAACGCCACGGCTCTTGAAGCGTTCTTGGAAAAAGTTTTAAAAGCGAATAAATACGGCGTGTCGGTTCTTGAAAATGGCACACTCCATACAAACTGGGATTTGGCGTCCTCGCTCTTTTTTGCAAACACAATGGTGACGACAGTGGGTGAGTTTCACAGGAACAAAGTTTAACGGATGTTTCGCGATGTTTGTTTGTTTGATGCTGCTCGTGTCTGACATTTATATGTTTAGTAGCCAGTTTTATCTTTAAAATGCACTCAGTTCCTCTCAGAGAACTGTACAAACATTACAAGTGCTGCAAAACAAAGTAACAAAGTTCCAAAGTTCGCCAGAACTGAACAAACTAGTAGCTACTGTAAGCAAGTGTAAACACTTAAGAGTGGAGTCGGGTTTATTTCTATTATGCAGTGCATTTGAACTTGAATATCTTATAAACATGCTTAATAAAAGGACGTAACAGACTTTCAGAAATCTGCCTAAAGGCATTTTATCACTTAGGCCTATAAATCTATTTGCATAATGGCAAGATAAACAGGATGTTCAGCATGAGGGAAATGTTGACAAACAGGGCTGTGTTGAGGAACACTTTCTAAAATATAAAGGCAGATACATATTTTCATGTGTAAAAATTGTACACTAAAACCTAGACTGCTCATTAAAACAAAATTGATTAATCTCATGCTTTCTGCTTAAATAGCACAATAAAAACCTTAGATCAGGGATCCTCAAACTTATGTCAGCTGACATGTTTTGACCTTAAATATTTACTTAAAGATTTAAGGTTAGTATTTTAATAAATTAAATCACGTGTTCTTGGCTGTCTGACGTCAGTTGTCATAGCATGTAGGCAAACAAGTAAAATATTTTGTCTTCTAACATCATATAAGTATTGGAAATATATCAAATTCATCCCTTTGTTCACTTAATTGTGATTAAAAATGTGCTGCATAACAGAAATCACCTATAACTGTGACCCTGGACCACAAAACTAGCCATAAATAGCACGGGTATATTTGTAGCAATAGCCAATAATACATTGTATGGGTCAAAATGACCGATTTTTCTTTTATGCCAAAAATCTTTAGGATATTAAGTAAAGATCATGTTCCATGATGATATTTTGTAAATTTCCTACTGTAAATTTATCAAAACTTAATATTTGATTAGTAATATGCTTTGCTAAGAACTTAATTTGGATAACTTCAAAAGCGATTTTCTCAATATTTTGAGTTTTTTTTTTTTTCCCAAATAGTTGTATCTCGGCCAAATATTGTCCATCTTAACAAACCATACGTCAATGGAAAGCTTATTTTTCAGCTTTCAGATGATGTATAAATCCCAATTTTAAAAAAATTGACCCTTATGACTGGTTTTGTGGTCCAGCGTCACAAATGATAGCAAGTGGAGTAGTTTAGAGTATGATTTCAAATGAGAAGTTCAGTCATTTTCCCGTAAAGGAACATCGCAGTCAAACTAATTTTTTCAATGTCCAATTTTGAGTGAATGTAGGGCTTTGTTTCTACCCAACCTGATTCACGATGTAATGGATATGTACGGAAGTGATGTATTGCATCCAAGCCTTACAAACAGCAGGACTTTGTCCAGTAATTGAAGATTGTTTTGAATATTATTGTTTTAGTGACATTTAAGGTCAGCTGTGTTTAGATCAATGCACATGATTGTACTGCTAATGTAATTAAGCTAGGCAGTATTTGGAGTACAGTGTGTACATAGTTAAAATAGTTTTTATGTACTTGTGAGGTGCTTAATTAGAATAACACGTTTTCATTAAATTTAATTTTAGCTTTCATTTGCAGCTAGCTGTAGTTTAAACAAAGACCTCATACAGTTTCTCTGTTGATTTGGAACGTTCTTCAAAAGTCTTAACATTCTCTAAACTGTAAGTGCAGTTGTCAAAACTGTTTGCTGGAACATCAGAACTCTGTTGCAGGTCTGCAAAATGTAGTTCCCCAAAACATTTAAATTCATGCTTCAAAACCTAATTATTGTATCAGTAAATTGGCCACCAAAATAAAGTGTTTTTGTTGTGGTGTGAGCCACATTGGTTAAAATAACCATATTTAAACATGGTTAAAATGTTTAGATGTTTTTTGCACCATGGAAATATTTGTTATATGCAAATGTCGTGGGTTTTCTACTTTTTTTTTTTTTTATTTTTTTTTATTTTATTTATTTTTTTTTGACAGTGGCTGCTTTCTATACTATACAAGAATATCAATGGAGAGGAAACTAATTGTTCAGACATTTGCAATGAGCCAAAGTGATTGAGAAAAACGTATAGGTTATAAATGAGGTTATAAATGACTTTCTTTTTGAGTAATGGGTTTTTCCTTGTCATAGATTGGGATTTGCATGCAACGCAAATGTGTGCGGTAACATTCAAATTGTAGTGTGTCTGAGTTATGCATTACAGCTCTTGTCCGTAAAAGTTATTTTAAGGTTATTTGATTAAATTTGTTTTGTCAAACCCACATATTACTCTTTTACTCTTTTGAATATAGGCATAGCGCAAGCTTTGTTTGCTTTAAGTGTGTTTCTCCGTTTAGGTCCTGCAAACAGTATCATGGGAAATCAATCCTTTGACCTGACTATCTGTATAAAGCTTTCCTTTCTGTGAGCATGTTAACCTGTGTATCTGACCGCTGCTCTGTATTAGATTACACTAAAAGCATTATGCTGTCAGGAAATCATGTGCATTGTATAATTGGTCAGATATTTTTTTTCTCAGCCAAAAATAAAGATTCTGTCATCATTTAGTGACCCTTGTGTCATTCCAAACCTTTACAACGTCCTTCTGTGGAATACACATAAGATTTTTTAAAAATAATTCTTTAATTAATACAGTGGAAGTCAGTGGGATCCAAAGTTGGTGTGGACTTCATTGACTATCATTGTATGAATATACATATTTCAAATTATCTTTTCTGTTCCACTGAAGAAAGCAAGTCATACAGGTTTGAAATGAAATGAGACTTCATCTGTGAGAATCCATCTATCCCTGATGTAATGTCACACAAAAACTCACATTAAAATGCAAAATCTTTACCAAGAAGATATAAGCAATTTTCAACCAAAATGTTTACTGTGATACAGTATACAGTAAGTTATTTTTAACCATAGTAAGAAATTAAATTCATATGCTATATTTGTTTAAATCTGATTAAATGACTGCTAATTTGATTTGGAAAAAATTTAACTCACATCAAACTCTTTGACAGGCTACTGTTTATATCTTCATTGTTTTTTGAGAAGAGCTTTACTTAGAACAAAACTGACCATTATCTAAATCCAATTCCGAAAAGGGGATTTCACAGTGATTATATAGAAGAACTATTTTTGGTTCTCCAAAGAACCTTTCAGTGAACAGTTCTTCAAAGAATCTTTTTTTTTTTTTTTTCTTAGTGTGAAGAATTATTTTTAAAGGAACCAACAATGTCAATAAAGAACAGTTAATTTTTAAAAGTAGTTTTAAAGCCATCAGACTTTTCGCCTGCAACTTTTTTTTTTTTTTTTGAACAAAACCGACTAACATTAATATCTCTCTGATATCTTTTTATGTGTTTTGGCTGTATATTTACATTACAACAGTGTTTTGGGTGCCTGACAATGCAAATTTTTGAAAATAGCTTTCAGAGTGTACAAAATCAAAAACAAAAATTAGTGAAACTGGAGATATGTATGTATATATAATGCATATGTGCATAGATGCATAGTGTTTTGTTACAAAGTGCCATCGCCACATACTAGCCTGGCATGCATATGCATTATAGACATAACATTGTGAAAAGTGCTTTGCAAATAAATTTGACTTGAAGCATTTTGCTTTTAGAAATACTCCACTCAAAGTATTTTCTTCTTTACCTCTCTTCTAGGATACGGCCACACTACACCGCTCTCAGATGGAGGTAAAGCCTTCTCCATCGTGTATGCTTTAATTGGAGTACCCTTCACCATGCTAGTGCTCACTGCCTGCGTCCAGCGCCTCATGCACCCACTGACCTACGGGCCGATCTCCATGTGCCAGCGGAGAGCAGGCCTGCAGCCACGTGCCGCCAGCGTGGTGCACTTTATTGTACTGCTGGTCCTGGTGGTGCTCTTCTTCTTTGTGGTGCCTGCGTTGGTGTTCAGCACCATAGAAGAGACCTGGTCTTTCTTAGACTCCTTCTACTTTTGTTTTATATCCCTCTGCACTATAGGACTGGGGGACTTTGTGCCAGCGGAAAAGCCCGGACAGAGACTCAGAGCTTTGTATAAGATATCAGTCATGGGTAAGAGAAGCAACTTTACAGTTTCGGTAATGCTGGTTTCTTTTAGAGAAGTTTTGCTTGTGCGTAAGGAATGATCAGGGTGTATAGGGTTAAAGTGGCTTACAGTTAAATACACACACATACAAACACACACACTATATATATGTATATATATATATGTGTGTGTGTGTGTGTGTGTGTGTGTGTATATATATATATATATATATATATATATATATATATATGTATGTATATGTGTATATATATATGTGTGTGTGTGTGTGTGTGTGTGTGTTTTTAATAAATATACACACACATTTTTTTTTTCAGAATTGATTAGCTTCTAGAGAATAACCTAGAAAATTGTATAATTGTTTCTTTATTAAGCTAACCATAAGATATAAACTCTAAAATAAAATATATTATATTTAATATTTAAAATTATATTTATGAATTTATTTAAAGTGTATAATAAATATTTTTACAGTTATCAGCTTCTAGTTTTAGCATGACCTGTACAGTAATTTTCATCTCTTAATATGATTAGACCTTAAGATTAAGTTATGAAGGCCTTTCATGACCTAAACAGTCATGCAATGTCCACTTTTTATGTCATTCATAGTTTTTTGAAGTCACTTACTGTTATGTGAAAAATACAAAATGTCTACAAAATGGCGGCAACAACAAACAAACAAAAAAATAAAGAAATCAATTTTTTAAATCGTTTTAGGTGATAATGTCAAAATCCCATGTAATAATAATGTCATGATTTAGATGGTAAAACCCAAATAAAAAAATATTTGCAATTGTTGTCTTATGTTAAACTGCTTTAAATTACTTTTTTCCCACATCAATCTACACTCCATACACCATAACTACAAAACAGGTTTGTAATAACTTTGCAAATTTATTAGAAATAAAAAACTTAAATGATTCCATTGCATAAGTATTCATACCCTTTTCTGGGACACATTAAATTTAGCTCAGGAGGATTCATATTTCTTGAAGATGTTACTTCACTTTGAGTGGAGTTAAACTGGCAATTTTTTTTTTTTTGAATGAGTATGATTTGGAAAAGCTCACACCTTTCAGTAAAAGGTCTAATAGTTGAAAATGCATATCAGAGCAAAAACCAAGCCCTGAGGTCAAAAGAACTGCCTGTAGAGCTCTGAGATAGGATTGCGTCAAGCCACACATATGGGGAAGAGTTCAGAAAAAAAAAGTTTTGCTGCATTGAAGGTTCACAGAAGCATGTAGTCTCCATTACCCTTAATGGAAGACGCTTGGAACAACTAGGACTCTTCCTAGAGCTGGCCTCCTAGCCAAACTGAGCAATTGATGGAGAAGGGCCTTGGTTAGACTGGTGACCAAGAAACTGATGGTCACTCTGGTTGAGCTTCATGATCATAAATGCAGATGGGAGAAACTTATAGAAGGACAAACGTCATTGCAACGCTCCACCGATCTGGGCTTTATAGCATTGTGGTCAAACTCAATCCTCTCCTCAGTGAAGACACATGAAAAAAACAACTTGGAATTTGCAACAAAGCACCTAAAGAACTCTCAGATTGTGAGAAACAAGATTCTCTGGTCTGATGAATTTCTGATTCCAAGCATCATGTTTAAAGAAAACCAGGCATTGCTCATCACCTACACAGTAGCATCCCAACAGTAAAGTGTGGTGGTAGCAGCCTCATGCTGTTTTTCAGCAGCAAGGTTCTCATCAGAGTAGAAGGAAAGCTCAACACAGCAAAATATTGAGATGGCCTTAATGAAAACCCATTCCAGAGCATTCAGATCCTCAGACTGGGCAGAGGGTTCACCTTCCAACATGACAATGACCCTAAACACACAGCAAAAGTGGCTTATAGACAACTCTGTGAATGTCCTTGAGTGCGACAATCAAGCATTTCTAGAGAAACCTAAAAATGTCTGCTAGCCCCCATCCATGCTGACAGAGGATGAAGTGAGGTGAAGGATGGCAGATAATTGCTAAATGCAGATGTGCAAAACTTGTCTCCTCATACTCTAAAAGACTTGAGGCTGTAATAGTGCTTCCTCTAAGTACTGAGTTAAGGGTATGAATACTTATGCAATGTACTTTATTTCAGTGTTTTGTTTTTAATAAATTTGCGAAGCTGTCGCACATCTGTTTTGTGCTTTGTCATTATGGTTTATGGAGTGTAGACTGATGTGGTAAAGTTTAACATAAGGCTGCAACATAAAACATCATAAATGAATGCTTTTGCAAGGAATGTAGAATGTACTTACTGTTATTAATATTTTACCCCTAATTGTTGTCCAAATTATTTGGTAACAACGGTTCTCATTCTTTTCTCTTACAGTCTACCTGTTTGTGGGTTTGATGGTCATGTTCCTGGTTCTTCGTACTTTCCACAAGCTTGCAGATGTGCACGGCTGGACTGCTTTCTTCCAGCTGCCAAGCTACGAGGAGGAAGATGAGGATAAAGAGCCAATAGTAGAACGAGAGCCTGATGATGAATCACCTGAGGCTGAGAAGGCCTCAATTAAGCCTCAGGATCCCAGCTCTCAAGTGTCCTACAACTCCATCAATAGATAAAACACCAGATCTCTCCACATTTAGATAAGGCCACTTATTTTCAAAGTGTCCTGAGCTTGTAAATTGTCTGGACATGTGACACCAACACGTTGCAATTTAACACCTCAAAGGTCAAGACAATGAAGTATGAACATGTGCAATACAGTACACTGCTGCAGATGTTTAGTAAAAATTAAGCATCTGGGCACAACATTTTCATTAACCAAATGATGTTTTGTTGTTGTTGTTCTTTTTGGAGATGCCAAATCTGACCTTCAAGTCTATAGGGATATTGCCATTGCTGTAGGAAATAGAAAACTTTCTCATTGTGTCCTAAGTGTGAATTTTCTGTAATGTTGTTTTGTGTAGGATTGGTAACTGATGATGATGATGTTTTCATATTCAAATGTATTGTCAGATTATTAAATGCCTTTTTTGCATGAACCAAGACTGCTCTGGAATCAGGAAGATAATGCTGCTGCTTGCCACTTGTCCAATACTGTTATAGTGTGAAATGAATTGAATCATTTTTTTATAACTAGTTAATGGTGGTTCTTGATGTCCAGACATGTGGAGAACTTCAGATGCACTTTATAATTGGCTTTTTACTTAGGTTGGACAGCCAGCGGTTATGCTCGACACAATCTTTTTGTCTTTATTGTAGTACTGTACATTCATTATATATATAAATATTCTTTGTATCATTGCAATTGTATATTCAATGTTGGATGGTAGGGAACAAAAAAGGTGCCTGGTATTTACTGTCAGAGAAACAAAAGGTGTTTTAAGAAATGCATGCACAGAAAAATAAAATAAAAACTGTTTTGGTACTTTGTGACTTGATGCATTTGCATGGACAGGTGTAGCTGTGGAGTTAAAGAGGTCATGAACTGCCTTTTTTTAAATTATGTACTGTTCTCTGAAGTCCATTTATAATGTTAAGATTTGTACATTTAAAAAAAAAACAATTTAGAAGTAAAGGTAATAGGTTCTTTTCTGTCCTCTGGTGTTTGACTTGGAAGTAAACACCCACTGCTAACTGGCTAACACTTGGTATGTTTGACAGCCTACTGTACATCCTTCATAGATGGATGCTGCTGTGATTTTTAGGTTAAAAACGCATAAATACTCAGTACACTGTGTCTAAATTGTATCTGTACTAAACATCTGTACTAACAGACAAAGCAATAGTGAGCACATAATAAAAACACTCACACTTGTGTGGTGCAACATTACTGGCACAGTAGGGCTGTAGCTATAGATTATTTTAGTAATCGAGTATTCTACCGATTCCATTGATTAATATATATATACAATAAATAAAAATACAAATATCAATTTCACATTACTTCAGAAAAAGGTAAGCATTACAACCTAAAACTAAGACATAAGTCAAGAAATTGAGGCATTTAGATGTAGGCCTATTTACACACTATTTAATTCAGCTCAAAGGGACATGAATGCATTTAACTTGAAGTTGCAAATGCATAAATATTTTGTTATTTTAAATAAAATGGTGAATACTAATTGTATGTATTTTTAAAATTAAGGTACTTTAAATGTGAAATCAATACCGCCAGTGGGCGGCAGCAACACACTGTTAAATAAGTGAGTCATTGCGATTGAACTAAATCATTTAACGGGTGATTCATTCAAGAACGAAACACCTTAATGTTGCTCAAAGACGTAAAGCAGTGCTGTGGTTGTGTTTGGAATGGTTATTTGTTGGCGAACCAGAGCAAAAACAGGCAATATGCTGTCTAAAACGTAAGTATCTAAACATTAACTTCTTGTTAATTAATGAACTGTTGCATAAAATCAGTATCACATTTGTAATCATGCTGAAGCACTCTTCGTTTGATATTCACTAACTTTCTGTGTGTCACAAAGAGAGAATGAGACAATCAACATAAATGCCACTTAGTCTTCCACGAAACATAGCCAACTTTGGTACATCATAACTAACCATCATTAATTAATTTATTAATTTATCCAGCGTTTATCGGTTTGTGCGTCAGTAATAATGGTCCGTGGGGAAACACAGTGTTCCGTGTGTAGTTACAGTAAATGGACTAAACAAAGCCTCGAGGCAAATAATTTGCCTTGATGATTTTTTGTATTCGAGTTACTCGAGGAATCGTTTCAGCCCTACGGCACAGCAGCGCCTTTTAGTTTCAGTCTTTCTAAAAATCCTGCGTCGAATGGCTGCACTATTACATCATAGAGTGGCACATTCCACAACCTGCTGTTTTGGCAGACTGGCTTCAATATACGTTGTTTTTAGACTAATGAGAAGGTTCTGAGTTCTGAAAAGTATAGAATGTTTTGTAGTACAATGACCTCTAGTATGCCAAAATATCAAGGGAAATTTGGTTTCTCAGTTCATGACCGCTTTAAAGGAAGTTTGTGCTTTACACATCTGTTTTATCTCTCTCTTTAAATAGGTTTCAGAAATACCTGCAATAAACTTGTCAGTACGTAGATAAGTTTAAAGAACCTATCACAAAAAAATAAAAAAACCTTATCTCTCCCGTAAGCGGAATAAACAAGTTTCCTGTCACCCATTTTGCTTCTGTACATTTTAGGACTAGTGTAAGTGAAAAATAAATCAATATTGTAGTGACAAAGTTCAAAATAAGTAATCTTTCCTGTAGACTTTTTAAAGGCTTATCCTTTTTTATGGTTTGGTCTTGTTTTGTAATCTCTTGGATGTCTATCCTTTTAACATTCTACAGAATTGGTGCTAAGTCAGAGTTGGAAACATCTTGAGAAAAATGTCTTTTTCTACAAATTTTGTATGTATGCAAATTGTATAATATCCAAGGTACACATTTCTAGTAAGTGAGCAGTGAATTCTTATATTGTATTTTCAGAAAGTTTTGGAATATTTGTCCTTTTCCCAAATTTGTCATTACCAAAACACAGTAATATGTAATTTAATAAGAAGGTAAATTGACCTATTAAAATTTTGCTTACATTTTTTTTTTTTTATTAAAAAATAACAATTATGATCTTAACAACATTTCAAGTGTGATTTATGAGATTTGTTGTATTTCGAATAAAATTTTAATTAGTTTAAAATTTAATATACATTGAACCAAACACTATCATAACATCTTACCTATTATACCATCTAACATCTTGGATGATAATTCAGTATACTTTATTTTTGACAAAACATCTACATTTCAGTTAGCGACCACATCACATTACAGAATTTTAAGCCACATATTAAAACACTACTAAAGCATACTGAAATACTACAACTTTGCATAACTGTACTAAAAGTTTATTTCCCAGCCCAGTCCTCAAATAGGACTATATATGTTTCCTTTTGTCACTACTGAAACAATGATGACACGTTTCAGTCGTGACTGTTACGTTAGTGACAATTTTATGGGATAACACCCCCCAAAAAAACCAAAGATATCACTACCAAAACTTCAACAAATTTTAGATACTTAGATACTTTGAACTGGGGAGCTGCAGTTCATTGAGACATTTCTGAAGCAGAACATGATGCCTTCCCTTCAGAAACTGGGCTGAAATGCAGTTTTCCAACATGAAAATGACCCCAAACACACCACCAAGATGACAATTGCCTTACTGAGGAAGGTGCAGGTGAAGGTGATCTGACCTGAAACCTAATGAGCACCTATGGGGCATCCTCAAGTGGAAGGTGGAGAAGCACCATGTGTCAAACATCCAGCAGCTCCATGATGTCATTATACAGGATTTGAAGAGGATCCCAGTGACAACCTGTGCAATTCTGGTGAATTCCATGCACAGAATGATTTAGGCAGTGCTAGACAACAATGGTTTGACACAAAATACTGACACTTTGGACAGTTTTGAGAAGTTCACTTAGGGTGTACCCACTTTTGTTGCCAGTTGTTTTGACAAAAATGGCTGTATGTTGAGTTATTTTTAGGGGGCAGTAAATATACACCGCTATACAAGCTGCACATTGACTACTCTAAAATATATCCAAGTTTCATTTCTATACTATTGTCCCTTGAGAAGATGTACTAAAATGATTGCTGAAATGTGAAGGGTGTACTCACTTTTGTGAGATACTGTATATATATTTGGCTTACTGATATTTTAAGTATTACTGTAGGTTTCAATAGATAATAAAATAATCTTAGTAAACATCTAAGATGTGAATACCTAAATGTTTACATGTTTTTTTGGTTGTGGGACAGCAGTTTGCACAAGTACTGTGGAATGGCCCATATATGAAATCATTGTCCCCATTTATGGCATTCTGTCCAAACAGCCATTTGACACCCTCTTAAACATAATTCCTCTTTTAGCCACTTGATGTCACCAAGTACCACTTTATTTAAAGTACAACAATAGAATACAAAGTGTGATTAATATTCATAATTTCATACTGACATAGTAAATATTTTGCATAGGCATCTACATGTTCATCTGCTGAAACAGCACCAGTATATTCATAATGCTCATGTAACATTTACTGCACATTATAATATACACAATTTCATTTTAATGACCTTTAAATGACACTGTTAATGACAACTTGCAAACTATGTAAAGATACATTATAAAATTTAAGGATTTGATTCAATGAAAAGTGCATATTTTAGGGAAAACCATTTCATAAAGTAATAAAAAAAAAAAAACACAAAATGGCACATTTGGAAGGACTTGCTTCATAACAACAGGTGCTGAACTTTGTTAAATAATTCTGCATGAACGCCAATTTCTTGAAACTTGAATTTCTTGAACCATAAGCTGACTCTGAGATCAACTACTTTGAACATGACAAGTTGTTAAACATGAGGTAGCAAATCATAATCAGTCTTGTTCAATCCCTTGTGCTAGTGGAAATTTCTTCAGTGCACCTTTATAAAAACTGTTTACAACCTCAATGTCAGGAACATGATGATATCTAAATCAGCTTTGCGGGTACGTTCGCATGAGGATGTCCATGACATGCTCTATCTCCTGGATTTCCCATGTGGCCTGACCGTGAGAGACTAAAGATGAGGAAGAGGGCGCTGATGGTGATCTGGACAGGGATGGAAGATACTTCACTAGATCGTCGGCCGTGACGGAAAAACCTTGCAGAAGGTTCACCTCCGGCTCAAACGCAGACGTGTCGATGTCTAGAAGAAGTTTGTCTAGAGCTACATCCTGAGAAAAACCTGGACACATGGCCTCTGTTTTGATGGACGATGCCATGTCGGACGTTCTTTCAGTCCTCTGAGAATATTGAGTTAGATTCTCTACAGAGCTGAGCGGAGCCCGTTGAGATGCACAATGCCCTTGACCGGCGTCGATGACTGTATCTAGATCTTTGAGAATGGCAGAAATGGCTGAAGATAAGGAGAAATCCTCCTCTGAAGTCCAGGCCATGAAATCATCCTCCATATTTTCAGTGTTCAGTGAGAACAGAGGTGTATGAGGCTCGGTTGGAGGGGACAATTTAGGTTGTGGATGCAGCCCGGTTTGATTTTTTGTTTGTGTGGGAATTTTTACAGCGGACAGCGATTCGACTTGTGCCCGGACCTCGGACTGAACCTGCCGCAGTGTGTTGTTGATCAGAACCGACCGTAATAAGCAGGGCTCCACGAGAGCCTGGTCACGGTGGAACTTATCCATGGAGATGTCCAACACGGATTGGAGCTGACTTTCCCAAGCAGATCCTCCTCCCTCGTCCTCCCTGTGGAGTTTGCGCTTCTGTCCCTTGGCCACCATTTCTCACACTGCAAAACAACAGTGAGTTTGAGTTAAGACGGCTCTTATTAGGAAATGTTTTGGTACTTCCAAAACAAAACACACACTTCACACAGTAGGGTAAAGAATGATGGAAAATTATTTAAAAAGCCATCTTACCACACTATTTGCTGAAGCTTTACAGAATGTATTACTGATTTTTAAATTATATAATTCATATAAAATCCCAGTAAAAGACATTAATCTGAATGTAAATTTATTATATGACTTTTATACAGTGATATGAATATATAAATATTTAATTTCCGTATTTTAACTGAATATACACTACCAGTCAAAAGTTTTTGAACAGTAAGATTTTTAATGTTTTTTTTTTTTAAAGAAGTCTCTTCTGCTCACTAAGCCTCCATTTATTTTATTCAATAAACAGGGGGAAAAAAAAGTAATGTTGTGAAATATTTTTACTATTTGAAATAACTGCTTTCTATTTTAAAATGTAATTTATTCTTGTGATCAAAGCTAAATTTTCAGCATCATTACTCCAGTCTTCAGTGTCACATGATCCTTCAGAAATCATTCTGATATGCTGATTTGCTGCTCAAAAATTATTATTATTATTATTATTATTATTATTATTATTGTCAGGATTCTTCGATTAATAGAAAGACCCAAAGATCAGCATTTATCTGAAATAAAAAGCGTTTGTAACATTATACACTATTACATTCAAAAGCTTGTAATCAGAGTATTTTTTATTTATTTTTTTAAAGAAATTATAGAAATTAATACTTTTATTTAGCAAGGATGCTTTTCAATTATTCAAAAGTGATGACAAAGACATTTATAATATTACAAAAGATTTCTATTTGAGATAAATGCTGTTCTTCTGAACTTTCTATTCATCAAAGAAACCTGAAAAAAATCTACTCCACTGTTTTCAACATAATAATAATAATAATAATAATAATAAATATTTTTTGATTAGCAATTCAGAATATTAGAATGATTTCTGCAGGATCATGTGACTGGAGTAATGATGCTAAAAATTCAGCTTTGAAATCATAGGAATAAATTAATATATTTTAAAATATATTCAAATAGAAAACAGTTATTTTAAATAGTAAAAAAAAAAAACGTTTGACTGATAGTGTATGTCAAACAACAACACTATGAATGCAAATTGAATGATTTCTCTCAATTAACCTAAAGACTTTAATAAACAGATCAGATATCTGAAATGTACAATGTGCTCACTGAATGACTCAATAATAACCCCATGAAGTACAAAAATATTACATTTTAAAAATATTACATTTTAAAACTATTAAAAAAAATAGCATCTTACCCCAAGGGTCTAATTTTACCTTTTTACTTTTAAAAAATGTTTTTGACTCCACAATTCCTCATTAAAAATAAACATAAAACAGTATCAACTAATTCAAAAAATGATATTCAGCATTTCAAGGTCACAAATCACTATTTTCTAGAGACAGAAAAATAGCTCAATTAGTTCTCTGACTGACTAAATCTCACACGTTGATATTCACGTCAAATAAAATAATAAAAAGAGGAAAGCCATTCGTTAAAAGAGTTGAGATCGGATTTTGTGCCATCTTTCATCAAGAGGAAAAAAAATAAGGTAGTAGGAATGGTAATATTTAATATAATTACTTAAATACACGCCTAAAACTAACTGATAGAAATGAGGCCAGTTGTTTTGCAAACTCTAGATAGGACTTAATGTATCATGTATAAAGCTTGAATTGTATCTATTTCGAAGACGACATCGGCCTGTATGAATTGCGACAACTTGATAATCATTTTTAACACAGAAAAAGTCATTAGTTAGAATTAAACTACGCATACTTACTGTATTAGCCTTCTAGAACAGCAACTGACTATTAAAGTAACATTATAAATCGACACAAAAACAAGTATACAATGTATCCACAAGTTTGTGGAGCAGAAATCAGTGCGCTAGCTTAGCATGTTAACTATCCACTATTACTTCATGAATGACATGTTTTACTCACCTGTAAGGTATGTAAACTACCTCCAAACTCGCCGTAACTCTTGTAAGCTTATATATTCATTCGACTTGTATAAATCAAATAACTCTGCTGAAGCGCCGGGTGACTGGAATCGTTTGGTGGAATTTTTTTGTCCCGCCAGTGATTCAATCAGTTCTGACGTCAGGCGCGACAGGAATGCCGGGTATTGTAGTTGCAAATAAGTACCTACTAGTTGTGTATCCAAAAAAGAATAGTTAAACAGGGTACATAATAGGTTTTACACCATATAATATACTACCCATGTAAACGAGAAACAATAACTTTGTAAACTCACATCTTTATTTAAAAACGGAAAATAAAATGATTACATTATTAGGCAAATTACATAGTTTTTTATTCAATGATTCTTAAGGCAAAACAAAACTGTGAGGAGTTCATCAGTCCAACAATCTGTTCTAAACTATGATTAACTATAGGTGTTTTTATGAAAAAAATATTATAATAAAATCAGTAATCTTAAAAAAAATTGTTATTTGACACTTCTGGTTGCAGAATTCATCATGTCTGACTGTGAGTAAAGCATTTCTACAATGGCATGAGTAGCAAAAATTAAAGTCATTTTGTCCAGTGCAGAATAAAGCAACAATTACTAAATGTCCCTGAGTAGATTAACTATATTCTCCACAAACTCCAACTGTCTTTCCATCCCAATCAGAAATGGAAAGGCACTTGACAAAGAAATGGCCCAGGTCATATTTGGAGATAACTCTTCCTTTCAACATGTTCTCAGTCACAGTGTATTTTTCTGTCAGTGGTTTGTCACCTAGAAAGAAAACAATGACATAATTTCTTAAACATACAGTAAAAGTCTTGGTCGAAAAATAATCAAAGCAGACTAAACATTAATGAAATCCATATTTTTAGGGATGTTTTAGTTCTCATTACTTGCAATATGAGGAGGCATGACCGCAACATAGTCCAATCCTGACTCCTTCAAGACAGTGTACATTCGGTCATGATCTTCAGTGACCGGCACCAGACGAGGAGGAACTTTGGCACGATCCCAGAGGAGGAACGCTGTGCAAAGTAAAAGAGACAGATACAGCAGTTTCTTCATATGTCAGTATGTGCTTGCACGCTAATGAAGTAGAAATACAGCTCAGACATCGATACCTGACATGCATGCAATAACTTTGCGGATTCCACGGGCTTTCATGACTTCCAGAATGTTCCGGGTTCCCTCAGACATCATCGTTGTGGGACCAGTAGACAAAATTTCAGAGAACAAGTAAATGAAGTGCACTTAGTTCACTGGTAGATAAATAATACTTGTTTAAAATTACTAGTAACATCAAGCCCTTTTGATTTTCACCCACTAATTTCATTTTTTTATTCTGAATTATGTCACAATACGAAGGTAAAACAGGTTTTTCATGCTGATTTCATTTAGTTACATTAAAGTTACATTACTAATTGAATTTGTTTCGAGTTTAAGTGAACTCACTGAGATCATTTCTTGTCCCTAGAATGATGATGACTGCATCTTGACCCTCCAGGGTCTTCTTCACATCTTCTTTGTTCAGAACGTCTCCCACCACCACTCTGGAGGCCTTGTGGTCTGGAGGAAGCCTTGCAGCGTCTCTCACCAGGACAGTCACATTGTAACCTAGAAAAGTCAAATTTCTAAGTGAAACTCAGTAAAACTAGAAAATGAAAGATCATGCAAGTGCTTGTTTGGTCACATAAAATACCACAATCAACACAACAATCAAGCACAGCCTACAGCCAAAGTAATTTTGAAAATATCTCATAAGAAATTAATAAAATGATCATTTTCTAAAAGTTAACGACCTACTTTTTTATTTTAATGACAATTTATTTAAAAAGAAGCCAAAGTGAGCACTGTTTTGGTACTAATTTGTATATTCCCTAGTAAAAAAATTAATAGATTTAAAATGCACTTATTTTATACCAAGTATATAGAGTATAGTATAGTCTATTAACATATTTACTGACATATCGCTTGAGACTTACTGATATAAAAATTGTAATTAAACTTTATTTGGAGAACTACTTGTGCACAACGCACATTTCTTAATATTAAGCCTAAAATATGTTTGATCTTTAAATAATATTGGTCTTTAAATGCAAAATATTTAGAGTATACTTGCAATAGTTCCACTTTAGCACAATCAAATATACCTAAGTATATCTTTAGTTGGATTTCAACACTACCTCTGCACAATTAAAGCACATTAAGTACAAAATTAGTTGTTCCAATTTAGCAGACTTTAAATATGCCAGTTTAGTATACTAAAAGTACAATTGCAGAGTATTTTTTATTAAGTACATAATACATGTAAATGCATTTCTAGTATACTTAGCATGAAATAAAAGTATTTAAATACATTTTAGTATATTTATTTTTCACTAGGGTTGTCTACCTTTATATATTTATTTGATATTCATATATAGTTATGACAATGACAATGAATCCATCTAAAAAATGGAGGCAAGCTGATCAAGACCTCTGCAGTGTTCAGATAAAAACTGTCAGTTTATGCTTATCTTTAACACGCGTACTATGACTCAGCAAGTTAGTTATTATGCATGACTAAGAAGTTTCACAAGTCTCGTGATCACAATGCTTAAAAGAAGTAACAAAACATAACTAAAACAAAAATAACATTTTAAAAACGACTGAACACACAGAAAAATGCAAGTTCAACAACATTTGTTGTTGTTCGTGTTATTAATAAACAACTCAACGACTATGTTAATCCTGCATTCATTTAGTGAATATGAACGATCCAACTTTCCACACAACGAGTTTCTATTTTTAAACTAAGTCACATCTTTGCTAGGTCAAACACAACCTCTGCATTGAAATATCGTAAAGCACAGGACAAGAAGAAACATTTTAAATAACAGCTTATTTATATTTCAAGTGTCATTGTGTAACTGTGTACCTGCGGCCACTGCAATAGGTAAGGTCGCTAACCCCGTCATCCCCGTGCTGCCGAATATCGCCACATTTTTTACAGCATCAGACATACTGGCGAGTCCCTAGGTCAATTCCACGTGTAAAGAGAAATTTTACTGTAAAAACCCAAGCTCTGCTATGTCTAGTTGCAATCCTGATCTTGAACGCTTATGTCACTGCTGTTATGTAGGTAACGCCTCCTTCAGGAAACTAGGGAGGGTTTTTTGATCCCTATAGTATTGTGACAAGCCCCGCCTTTGATCTGATCTCTGTTTGCTGTTGTTGCTACGACTACATGAATGACTGTTCAACTGGCCAATCGCTGATTTCGTGTAAACAACGCTAACCAATCACCGCAAAGAATGCTCGGGTCAAGGGCGGAGCTTGTCTGTGGGTGAATGTAACACGATTATAGCTCTTCCTAAAACGTTTTTAAAGGTGAAACGACAGCTAAATATCTGCAAAACTGCTCACTTTCGTATTTTGACTCCCTTTTAGAATATAATGAGTTATGATCAATCATTAAATGTAGTTCGTTTTGGACATTTCACACTTGTAATATTTCATTTTAATACCGTAATTTATAACCATGGGTTTCCATGATTATGTGTTGTTTACTCTCAAACAAAGGTTGGTTAGTAAATTACAGTGCATCTTTGGCATCCACCTGCTATAGAGAATGACTTTGGGTCCCACTTTATATTAGGTGGCCTTAACTACTATGTACTTACATTTAAATTAATCATTTGGTACAATGCACTTACTGTGTACATGTTTTTACATTGTATTTATACTTTAAAAAATACCTACATGTAATCACATCTGTAATTAATTTCTGTAATTACATTTATAATTACACTGTTGACTTATCCCTTACACCTTAACCCACTCTTAAACCTATTCATTCTACCAAACCTGTCCCTAACCTTACCCGTATCCCACCTTAATAGAAGCAAAAGTATTTTGCAATACAATATGACAACATTAACATTATTTTTTGATGTAAGTACATAGTATTTAAGGCCACCTAATATAAAGTGTGACCTGACTTTGCAACCCAGGTTTTAAAAACCTGGACCTTAACCTTAAGTATAATAATAATACTTGCATATAGGCTATAATATTAATTAAATAAAATGGCACTTAAGTGTACTTCAAAAAAAAAAAAAAAGCATACTTCTCTGCACTTAATAATAATATCAAATGAACATTTTTTTTACTTATAAATTGTTGTTTTGTATTGTTTGAATAATATTTTGTCATGCTTTAAAGATGTTCACTTATTTATTTAGGTGTGTTAACTAACACTTACGTAAATTTACTTGATAATTTATAATACTTTTACTATAAATCTGATCATTTTATTTTTAAATATAATATTACATATAATTTTTATATATTTTATATTTAAAGTATATATACACATAGCTACTATATTTTAGTTTATTAATTTAATGTTTATCTATTTTATTTTATTTGTTTTTAGGTATGGTTGTCTTAGTAGTTAAAATAAATGAAAATGAAAAGAGGTTCATAAACAAGTCTAATAATAATACACAAATAGGTTGCTTGGTCTTACCTCACCGGTCCAGGGTTTGGGGCATTTTTATCTAGCCAGGCTGCAAGACTAACACAGAAAACCAGTTTAGACTAGTTTTTTATTTATTTAGATTCTAGAAGGGTAGTAGTCGTATTGTAAGCTTGACTGCATGAAAACAGAAAGCTACCCTGTATGAGGTCCTCACAAGCATAAATGTGACCCTGGCATGGACCACAAAACCAGTCTTAAGTAGCACGGGTATATTTGTAGCAATAGCCAACAATACATTGTATGGATCAAAATAACGATTTGTCTTTTATCCCAAAAATCATTAGGACGTTAAGGTCATGTTCCATGAATATATTTTGTAATTTTCTACCGTAAATATATCAAAACTTAATTTTTGATTAGTAAAATGCATTGCTAAGAGCTTCATTTGGACAACTTTAAAGGTGATTTTCTCAATGTTTAGAATTTTTTTCCACCCTCAGATTCGAGATTTTCAAGTAGTTTTATCTCGGCCAAATATTGTCCTATCCCAACAAATAATTAAATGGAAAGCTTATTTATTCAGCTTTCAGGTGATGTATTTAATTTCATTTTTTTTTTTTTTTAAATTGACCCTTATGACTGGTTTTGTGGTCCAGGGTCATTTATGTACTAGTGTGTCTATGTGTGTGTGTGTGTGTGTGTGCGCGTGGCTTCCCCATCACACTGCTGCTGTATCCTCCGCGTTATTGAGAGCGCAGGGAGAGAGAGAGCGTGCGCGTATCCGGTGCACGGGATATCCGAGCACACCGGCGATCTGACCGAGCAAGCAAATCTGGCCTTAGACACATTTTTAATGTGATGCGTGTGATATCACCCTTGAAGAAGCCGTGTACTGACCGGTGTCATCGAATGTACCGAGTGTCGTTTTGCGCCACGCATCCCCTTCTTCTGCTCATCGCATCGGCGCGCCGCGTACCTGACTGAAGTATGCCAGAGAAAAGAGACATCGCTGAATCCATCCGGGATTATTCATACACCGCATGAGAAGCATTTTACCTCGCTGATCTGTGCCATAATCATTCATCCTTAGGAGTGGGTGTGCAGGTAAGGACGCAGTGAATCGCATATGTCCGTACTGGAGAACAGTGATTCACGTACGTTGTTATAACGTCCGTTGATTCCCGTATGGTGAATGCAGCGACCGGCCTGTGCTGGCCACATACTGCAGTCATTTCTGGGCCGTGTCTTGAGCCGATATTGTGCTTCTTGTAAATGTCAACCGCTTGTTTGGTGTTTAAGAAAGCCAGGCCTTGTATTTCTAATCGCACGCTGCTGCATTGTGCAACACACTGGCCATTGGACCACAATGAGGAAAGTTGCTTGCAAGCCCAATAAGTGTCAATGTAAAGTCACAGGCCCGAATGGAAGAAAACGTTTAATAGGTGGCGTGAACATTAGATATGTAAGCTGACGAGAATAAACAGCGCTGGGTGTAAACGGTGATGGGAATAGTGGTCAACAATGCGGTAAATGCATTGAAGAAATACATCATCCATGCTAGCTGCACCCACAGCTCCAATCATGTGTCAGAAATTAGCAGCAGCAGTGGACTTTTTTTGTGTAAAACGTGAACACTTGCTGCCATTCATGACCTGTTTTGCAGTGTGATGTGAGGGTGTCTAATTTATAGATGTTAGTTATTTGAAACAAGAGGCAGGACATATGAGTCATAGTAAGGTTAAATGCAAACCATAGGGTGTATATGTTGGTGTCTGCATTGCTTCAGTTTGTATTATAACCTTACTGTATAAGGAGGTGCAGAAGCTGCACCAAAAGCAGCATATATAGGACAGAAATGTTTGTTTAGATAGACTGTTAAATCCTGCACATATATACAGCAGGTGGAACAGGAATTATAATGGCAAAAAATGTTATGAAATAAAAATATAAAAAATATATTTATAAACAAAGATGTAATTAATAAATGTATTAAAATGTACTGAATAAAATGTAAATTAGTAAATAATTAAAATTTAAATGCAAAAGATTTAGATAAAATTTTAAAAATAAAATGGTAAATGAACATTTTTGAAATTTTATTTATATTTGTTATATTGAATAACATTCATATTAAGTAATATTAAATTGTACCTTTTAAAAATTCTACCTTTGAGCCACCTTAAATAGACAGTTCAATGACACTTTAATTTTCGAATCTCATTTCTTTATGAAACCATGTGATGTGTCATTTTATGTTTATGTATATATAATATATTAGATTATTTAACTAGAAATTCACAGACTACTTTGATTTGCATAAAAACTGAATAAATAAGCTTTTCATTAATGTGTGGTTAGTTAGGCTAGGACAATATTTGGCCAAGATACAGCTATTTGAAAAATCTGGAATCTGAGGGTGCAAAAAAATCAAAATATTGTGAAAATCACGTTTAAAGTTGTCCAGATGAAGTTCTTAGCAATGCATATTACTAATCAAAAACTAAGTTTGATATATTTATGGTAGGAAATTTACTAAATGTCTTCATGGAACATGATCTTTACTTGATATCCTAATGATTTTTGGCATAAAAGAAAAATTGTTCATTTTAACCCATACAATGTATTTTTGACTACAGAGCAAGAGATTTTTTCTTTGCAACAAGCATGTTTTATATACTTTTTAACTTCTGCATCCAGCTGATTTAATGCAAATGCATTAAAAAAATGACAGATGTATATGCACATAGTAATCTACACTTACCTTTTGCAGTGACTAGATTGAAGGCTTGCTTTACTAGCAATGGATTTCATAACAAATGTTGGAACTACAGAGAAACATAGTGTGTGATGTCATAGCCCTAATGCTGTCTGTAGTGTTGACGTTTACTATTCCAATTTCAATCAGTTGTTTTTTAAAATAAATTGGTGAAATAAAAATTAAATCATATTCGGTTTCTGAAACCCAATACACACAGCTCTGTGTATAAGTGAAAATGTTCAGCGTGTAGTCCGGTTTTATTGATATCATTGATCCCCAAGCAGATTTTCAGTGGTATAAATTCTATGTTTACATCTACTTGATTCAATCAAGAAATGAAGAAAGGTGGCAGCAAGCGGAGAGAGAGAGAGAGAGAGAGAAGTCCTCTGCCCGGGGACTGACGGCCTTCATGTTAATGCAGCATGGCATGATCTCCCTCAGGTCCTCCTCGACTCTTTGAGGACTGGATCACTTTTTTATTCCCCTTAAAGCAACCTTACAGTCTGAGAAGAAGCTCCAGCTCCTGATCTATATCTGACCTATTTGAGTTTAAATGTAGAATGTCCTTTTTAAAGGGCAGTCGCTGTTTTTGTTGAGGCAGATTCTTCTGTCAGATTATCTACGTCCAGCCCGTCTGCCCCTTTTGCTTGAGAAGATGGAAACTGATTTAGGAACATGATGTCATTATAATATTAAAGCAGGTTTATCCTAATGCTTATTTCTTGATTGTGAGGAGACAGGGTGGATGGTACCTGCTGCTTTGATTAATTAAAAAGAGATAGCTAATTAATATAAACAGTCCCAGATCAAATCATATTGCATTTTCTGGGGCGGAAGTTCATGGAATTCTGAGAAATGGATTTCAGTGTTCAAATGAGCTGAAATAACAACACTCTTGTTGCTGAATAGATGAAAATAGATTTAAATTAGCTCAAATGTTTAATACATAAACAAACTAGCTGTAGGACATGTGCAAAACTTGATGCATTCCAGTGCTGTGAAAAACTAGGGATCTTGTTGTGCGCATATTTCATATGCACTGAAAAAGATTTTTTTGACTAACTTAAAAAAAAATGTAAAAGTTACAGCCAATAATTTATTACTTTATCAAAAATTCTAGTTATAGTTTTATTCAGACCTTACAGTTTGATTATCAAATAGTTTATCAAATATTAATCAAAACGATTTATTTCATGTAAGAAAAAAACAGTAACACTTTATTTTAAGGACCAATTCTCAATATTAACTAGTTGCTTATTAGAATACCTATTGCTAGCATATTAGCTTCATTTACTAGCTATTATTAGCTGTTTACTACCTTACCTAAACTTCAGGGTTCAGGACAAAACTCTTAGTTAATAGTGAATATGTGTTATTCTAAAGTGTTACCAAAAAAGTATTCATACAAAAAAAACAATACAAAAAAATTATATATATATATATATATATAAACATAATACATATTTAGTACTGTCTTAAAGAATCTTATTTTATCTTAAAGAATTTAAATAAAATTAAATAAATTTAGTACTAATAAATTAAATACATTTTTAACAATATAATACCAGTTAGTTTAGATGATTACAAATTAAATTAATATTAAATAAAAAAAATAAAAAATAATAAGTATAAAAAATAACTGAAGTGAGTGAAGCTAGTACGTTCTGCACTGTTCTGCACTGCACA
The DNA here is from genome assembly GCA_012976165.1 of Labeo catla. Classification (NCBI taxonomy): domain Eukaryota; kingdom Metazoa; phylum Chordata; class Actinopteri; order Cypriniformes; family Cyprinidae; genus Labeo; species Labeo catla. The sequence continues at coordinate 412,449 of VONZ01000011.1, read as the reverse complement.
AGGAAAAATACTATTTAAACAATTTCTTTTGATTTTTTCTATGTTGAAAATGTTATTTCCTTATAGACAAACTAAACAAAACCATGAATTTCCATGAGACCAGTTAAAAAATGCACTTTAAATGAATGACAGTCGTTTCACCTTCTTTTCAGTGTGTGAATTATGGTCAGCTGTGGAGTTCTAGTGTCCTTTCGATTACATCATTGTCCCTACATCATTTCTTAGTGAAACTGTGTATCACTACGGAAGTGAAAGGCTGAGCAGAGTTTACGTTTGTCAGCTCTGTAAGAGAGGATAAGATTTATCGACTGGCCGGTACTCGGAGGAAGGTCCAGAGCAAAGCCATATAATAATCAGCAATACTCTGCAAGGGACAGCAGCAGAATAAGGCTTCAGCTCCTTGATTTACCCACCTTTAAAAAAAAAAACAGGTCTTTTCGACACATTTACTCGCTAGAATCCACAATCCATCAACCAGAGCTACTGATTTTGCCTTAAACCTCAGAAGATAAATGACCTGAATCAAATGCAGTCACTGTGTGTGTGCGGTGCGGTCGAGTCTGATTCTTGAGATGGCTTGTGAGGAGTGGAGTTAATTGTGAACGTGTGAACGCCTGAAGTCTTGTGCTCCTCTCAGAGCTGTGTTTGTTTGTCAGGAAGAAACACATGTCAGTCAGATCCTGCAGTTAGAGGCCTGTCATGTCTGTGGACACCAGGTGCTCAGGAGGAATAAAGCCCCAACAGGTCTAGTTTAAGGACAAGAGAGCCTGACATGAGGTCGAACTGTTCTGGTATCAGAGAAGTGTGGAGGGAAACCCTAGATACATTATACTGACTCACAATGTTATTCAATACAGAGGTTGTGTAAGAGATACATTGCAAATTAGTTTTCTTACTAGATAAATTTGCGTGTGTGGATTTCCTGTTGTTTGTGTATTATTAATATGTGAAGTACGCTAAATTGTATTGAAAGTGCACATTAAGTGTGCACTTAAGTACACTTTTAAAAATGTCAAATTAAAAGCTTTACTTTAATATACATTATGTTTTGATAATCTTTTGTTACACTTTAAATAAGTATTTCTGATGTGTTGACTAACATACTAAAGCACGTGAGGTATTGATTATAATTTTTACTGTAGTGTGTTATTCATTATTACATTACAGTTATAGTTACCATATTTTAAATGTACTAAATTGCAACTTCACCATTAAAAATGTGTTATTATAAATATATTTGAATTAGGGCTGTCAAATGATTAATCATTAATCGCATACAAAATAAAAGTTTGAGTTTGCCTAATATCTGTGTGTACTATGTGTAATTATTATGTGTATATAAATACACACTAATGTTTTAAGGGAAATGTTATTTATGTACAAAATATTTTTATTTATATATATATAATATAAATGACATAAATTATAATAAATACATATACTTGTAAATATCTCTTAAATATATACATGAATTTATTTGTGTTTATATATAATAATATACATAATAATTACACACAGCACACACACATATATTAGGCAAACTTTTATTTTGTATGCGATTAATCGCGATTAATCGTTTGACAGCACTCATTTAAATACATAACATACAAGTTTAAATATTAAAGTATATTTTAGTTTACCATAAATGCTTATCAGAACATTTTAACCATATTTCAAAGACAATAGAACTATGAAATTACATAAAGATATACTTGTGTCCTACTCAATCAGTTAAAAAACAATTTCAGCTAATTGGATTATATAACACATATTAATTTAAGTTGTAAACATTCACTTAAATGTCAGAAAACACATTGCATTTAGTTTGCACCTAAAAGTATACCCTATTACTTTCGTAAAAGAGTACTATTTTTAAAAGTATGCTAGTGTGCTTGTTTTTTCACAATGAAATATTAAAGAACAGTAATAGCTGACAGTTCAAAAGAGTTAAAAGTGAACTAAATTAGTATTTATCAGAAATACACATTTAAATGACAGTCTTTTTATCCTGGAAAATGAACCATTTAGCAATAGTAAGTAGAAAAAAAAAATCACAGTTGTCACAATAGTTCTGTCATTTATTATTAATATAATTTCCTCTCTCAGACATCCACTGATTGTGAAGGGAAAATGTGTTCATTGTTTTCATCCATTGCAAAAGCTGTCAAGTGAGGTTTTGCTAGGTTGTGATATTAGTGTACTGGCTATATAAAAATGTTGAGCCCATTAAGATGTCCTATTGACATGAATTGATGTAAACTAAAAACTTTTAGCTATTTTGATAAGCCCTGCCCAAACTTCCTTCAGTAGGAGATATTTCAACATATGAGGAAACGTTTGTCAAGACATTTGGAAAACTTGTTTCTGAAAAAAATGTTTATGGACTTGCTGATGGAACTGATGAATGAACACTTGTGCAATAATATGGAATATGTGGGGATTCCTGCACAGTTTTACTCTGATATGTTTGATTCTCAGTGATTCCAAACTTAAAATGAGGCTGCAAATAAAGGAAGAGATTGTGGAACACCATCTTAAGACGAATGAGAATGAACACCCTGATTTCTCACCGGAGATCTCACTTATGAGCTTGTGTTGAACAGCTCATTGACTTTGTGGGTGTATTTTCTCAAAAGTGGGAGTAATATTTCTAGGTCAGGGTTGCATTTTAATATTATGTGGTTGGTATCATTTTAGCAAGATGCATATGTTCTGATCTTTCTTATCTATATGATAAGAAAACTTACGTCACTAACAAATTCATATGAAACTATCTTGGGTATATATCTGGTGTTCATTTTGAAATAACTTGTTCTGTCTCTTGGGTATCTCAATGCCCTTTCTGTTGATTGGTATTTTCATTTTTGCAGTTTGTTCTAAAAAGTATGTTTGCATGCTTTCCAGGAGTCTATTTTGGGTATGTTTGTGTTATTAATACATTGATAAATCAAATGAATTTACAAAAGAATGTGTAGAGTGGATTGTGATTGTGAATTTTACTCAGTGACAAAAGGGAAAATGTCAGCGCGACTTAAAGAGATGAATTCCTTTTTGCATAAAACACATGGCCCATATACTTCACCAATATATCTCATGATTTTTGAAGAATTTGAGAAATTAGGCCAACTGAGAAACATCTGAAACACTTTTATATATGAGCTGGTGAGGTTTTAAAAAAATAAAAGATGTTTAACAAGCACAAATTTGTGTGTGTGTGTACACACATTTAAATATATGTACAGTGGTATGTGAAAGTTTGGGAACCCCTTGCAGAATCTGTGAAAATGTAAATAATTGTAGCAAAATAAGAGAGATCATACAAAATGCATGTTATTTTTTATTTAGTACTGTCCTGAGTAAGGTATTTTACATAAAAGATGTTTACATTTAGTCCACAAGAAAAAAATAGCTGAAATTATTAAAATAACCCCCTTTAAAAGTTTGGGAGCCCTTGGTTTTTAATACTGTGTGTGGTTACCTGGATGATCTACGAATGTTTTTTTGTTTTTGTTTTTAGTTGTTCATGAGTCCCTTGTTTGTTCTGAATAGTTAAACTGAGCACTGTTCTTCAGAAAAATCCTCCAGGTCCTGCAGATTCTTCAGTTTCCCAGCATCTTTTGCATATTTGAACCCTTTCCAGTAGTGACTGTATGATTTTGACATCCATCTTTTCATTTTCAATGAGGACAATTGAGGGACTCAAACACAACTATTAAAAAAGGTTCAAACATTCATTGATGCTCCAGAAGGAAACACAATGCATTAAGAGCAGGGGGGGGGGGTAGAAAACTTTTGAACATAATGAATATGTTCAAATCTTTCTTTGATTTTGTTGAAATATCATTTTTTCCTATTTAGTACTGCCCTTCGGAAGCAACAGAAGATACTTGCATGTTTCCCAGAAGACAAATTAAAGTACAATTTACCTTGATCTTCAAATTCAAAAGGATTTCACCTTCCGGCTCTTAATGCATTGTGTTTCCTTCTCGAGCTAAATGTACTTTTTTGTATATATACATACATTTATATATGTACAAGTGAAATATGAAAATACATATAAAGCAAACATATATTGAAACGAGAAATAATGGCATAAATCGTCACACAAAGCATACGTCTCTTGACATGTCATTTAAAATACCTACTAAATATTATTTTGTTTATACATACATTTATATATGTACAAGTGAAGTATGTAAATGTATTTAATGCAAATATATATTTGAAATAAGAAAAGGTGAAATATGAAAATGTAATGAAAATATATATAGTCAAATTAAAAAAGTGAAATATGTAAATGTATATAAAAATACACTTTTTGTATGTATATACATACGTTTATATATGTAGAAGTGAAATATGTAAATATATTAATGCAAATATATATAAGAATAAGAATGAACGGCATAAAACTGTCACACAAAGCATAAATTCAGCGTATCCTTTTCTATCTCTTGATGTGCCAGTTGGAATATCTGTCCAAACCCAAAACCAGTGTGTGTGTGTGCACATATGTGTGTGTGTGTGTTATTATGGGGGATGGGTCTGTTGAGATTTTGGGTTTATGAGTACTGGGGGAGGGGAACGCTCTGCATTTGTGTGCTACATTCTCTCAAGACAATAATGACTGAAATCTCAATGAACGTGTGAGGTGAATGCACAGGTCACACCTGTCAAAGACTCTCTGTGTTTGTTTATAACCATAAGGACAGTGACTGTATGGATGCAAATTCATGAAACAGCACATTTGACACACAGCACACCAATGATGGTCTGGTTGTTCACTGGCAGACAGTGTAAGGGTTCTGGAAGGGGGATGGGGTGAAGGATTAGCCTCCTAAATCTATTAGAAATTCATTCATATTAAATTCACTTATCAAGACCCTGAAGAAAAAAGGGGGCTGCTCTCTCTCATTGGTAGGTGAATTGACCCAGTTGTTCCGTATTCCTATAAAAAGGTCACTTGATATCATGAAGCTACCGTACATCAGCTTGAGAAGAAATGGGACAGTTATTTGTTTTGGTTTCACCAGAATATCTGAATCATAAAATGAATTGTTCTGGTCCTGCTGAATAGCCAACGCAGCATTTCTGAGCTTTGTTAGATAACATAGTAGGCTAATAACTGTGACGCAAAACACCTGTTAAGCTAGCTTGCCCTGCACATATAGGCCTTACATTAGTTTACATGTCAGGAAGCATGGCTGTGTTCCAATGACTCTGTAGTTCCTTACAAATTAGACTTCAGTTGGTATTAATTCATCTTAAATTGTAGGAAGGAACATTTTCATCTTCTTAAATTGATCACTAGATACTTTTTTGTGAACATAAAGTGCACCAGATGTGATCAATCAAACAAAATGATCATAACCCAACAATACAAATCACATTTATTTTCATATTAAAGATAGCAACAGTAATTTATATAAAATTTAGGTGGTATTTAGTTAGGTGGTAACTATGTGTTGCTTTATGTGTGTGAAGTCACTTTTAAGGGTTAGTAAAAATAATCCACATGAATTGAGTTGTATAATCCAAATTTTCTGAACAGACACAATTGCTTCATATGATGAACAGCTTTAAATTAGCTTTTACAATAGTGCAAATTTTGTAAACTAATACATTTTGATGTTTGTATCTCATAACATTTTCATATGTATGGCTTTTCTGGCATAGACATAGTTGCTTGATAGAGCACCCGGTACAGCATTACACTTCAGGTGCTGTGAAGTAAAGGTCAAACACTTGTAGAAACAAGCTAAAATAGCATGGTTGTAAATATCTTTTATTTCATGTTTGATTTTGTTAACACTATTGGTTAGTTTTAGTATTCAAATGCGATTAACCTTTTAGAACCACTCACTGGATATTTAATATCCAAATTGATGTGATATGTACAAGAACCAAAATAACAAAACATTGCCAGATTCAAGTTTGTTTCAGAACTAAACAAACTTTTAGTGACACCTAATTAGGGCTGTCGCGATTCATCAATCCTAGTCGACTAAAAAAATCCTCGATTTCATTTTGCCCGCGTTGAATAACCGGCAAAATACCGGAAGTGGCGCATTTCACAGACGAGAATCCATGAAACGCATTAATAGACTGTTTTCCAAGGCTGCATGATATATTAAACCCATTTAAAAATAATTAAGCATAATTGTGAACTCACAAACTCTATGATTCAGTTAAATAAATATATGCCATGCAGGTCTAATATATGCGTTAAATATTTACATGCGTGTACGTTACGTACGTCTCAGAGCGGCTCCGTTGACGCTAAACACTGCTATTCAAACTGTTCTCATTTACATGTGTGGAGCGTCTCAAACTCCATCTCTGCATGTTGCTTGAGATTTATTATTATAACGTTTATCTGGGAACGCAACGGGTGCCATTTCATCAGATTTGTAAGGTAAATCATTTATAATCATTAATGTCTCAGTATGCTAACTGTTCACTGTGATTTCAAAATAAAAGCTCTAACCCTCACTCCGAGTTTACACGTTTTGATGTCCACATATTCATTAAATTACAGTGGCTATAGCATTTCTGTCGTAAATAAATGGCTACATATTAAAGATTAAGTGGAAATTTGATTTAAACAATGTTTAGTCAATATTCAACAAGGATTAGATCGCAGAGTAAAGTGTAAAAACAATTATCAGGTCTTTGGCTCCCTCTACAGGCCTTTGTTATAATGCGTAATGTACATTAGCTCTATTGTTTATAATGCATTATATATTTTAACTATTTTTTTCAATAAAACTATATGACTTCTTGCTTTTGGTACTTTATTAAAACTGATTATTATTGTCTCGTTGCTATTATATATGGATTTTAAGTAATTTAAAGCCTACTGGTCACTTACATCTATTTTTATTATCACAAGAAAGTAATTAGTAGTTTTATTTCCAAATTCAGTTTTTTTTCCATTAAAATTTTTCTATACTCTGTTTTAATGGTTACATTAAATTTTATTATTCAAAAAGAGTTCTACGGGTTTTTTTTTTTTTTTTACCAAATTCTGTTTTCCATTACTTTTCTGGATTTCATTTTAATTTTTAATAATCGAAAGCGGCTCCAATTAATTGATTTTATTTTATTTTTTAAATGAATGTATTATTTTATTTTTATTTTTTTCCCAGAAGTGCTGTGTATTTACATTTTTCTCCTAAATAAATTTGTTGATTTTTTTTGTGGGAAATTAATCGTTTAGATTAATCGATTAATTGATAAATTAGTCAATAGATTAATCAATATAAAAAAGGCGTTAGTGGCAGCCCTACACTTAATAGAAATTTCACTTTGACAGTGTAAAATATGTAAGAAGCAGCATAATATTATTTGCAGAATTGTTGTCAAATGCACTTTCCCCCCAATGAGCTTTGGCTGACAAATGTCTTATAAATTTAGAACAACATGAGGTTGAGTGAATGTTTTTTGTTTTATGTGAACTTTGCCTTTAAAGGCAAGTTAGTTCACATGGTGGCCATCTTGGTAACACCCCCTGGGCAGGTACTTCCTAGTTATGCTAGAACAATGTCTTTATACTTCAGTGAGAAAAGTCTGAAACTGCTTGCCAAATTTACAGTTCAACAACATGTCAAATCAGCAATAAATCTGAGAAAACAAAAACAGTGAATGTCAAAAATGCCTTTGTGGAGTTGCCATTTCTCCCATTCATTTTTCTCAGAGTGCCTTGTCTCCCTGTCTGTATCTACTCTAAATTGTATTTTTAAAATCAATATCTATTTGTGTGCGTTTTATGAATTGTGATTTGGATTCTATTAGGTTTGTGGTTGTACAGTTGCACAGTTTCTACAGTAGGTTTGGCTGCTTATCTCTTTGGGTGGTACTGTGTAAACTGACCTTTACTGTACTATATGCAGGGCTGCTTGAGGAAGCAGGCGCGATGGCCAATGCCTCAACAGACCTGGACAATGCTGAGGCCCAGAGACAGCTCAACAACAACAACAGGCCTGCAAGCACAGGATTCTGGGAAACAGAGACCACCAGTGCCAAACTATTTGAGTGCTCCCGCATCAAAGCACTAGCAGGTGAGCAGAAGATCTGCTAGATCTATGGTTGTGTGCGTGTCTATATTTTGAGCACATACTGTATACACTAACTTTCAAAAGTTTGGGGTTTTTCTTGAAGAAATTAATACATTTATTCAGCAGGTATGAACTAAATTAATCAAAACTGATATTAAAAACATTAATAATGTTAGAAAATATGGATATTTTTAAAAAAGCCATTCTTTTAACATTTCTATACATCAAAGAATCCTGACATTTTTTCAGTTTCAACAAAAACATGAAGCAGCTATTGTTCTGAGGCACAGAAAACACCAGATCACGAGTTGAAAGGAAGTGCGCGCCTCGCTTTGCCTTTGAAACGCACAGTGAAAACAGACTTGATGTAGAGATTAAGCCATATTGTGCTTTCAGTTTTAGTTTGTTTGACAGGTACTGTGCTAAAGCATAATGGCCCAAAATACAACTTTAAAGATCTGTTATGTTAGAATAAAAAGTTGTAATATATTTTAAAAACTACACTTTTTGCCCGGAAGACCTGTCGTTTCATGGGATCACAATAATATCAAGAGTTTTGCTTGTTAAATCCCTAATAAGAAATTATTCAGCTTTGCATGACAGGAATAAATTGTGTTTTAAAATATATTAAAATAGAAAACACTTATTTTCATTTTAAATTCGAATAATATTGTAATAATATTAATTAATATTCCAAAAATATTACTGAAAATAATTGTGTAATCGATTTAGGCAAAACAACATTATAATGTACAGTATGCAAAATAAATATTAATTCTGAGATAAATGTTTATTATTAAATTTGTGTTTTTTATAATGATTAACAGTAAAGGAGACTATGGTAACTATAATTAAAATGTAAAAATAAGAGAAATGAGCATGTACTATTAATAATACTGACTGATAAATAAAGAAAACGCTAGGGTAATTCCATATAAAGGTCAACCTTACCATGAAAAAATAAGGTTTTTACCAAAGGTTTTTACTATACTGACAGTACAGATGTCAACGTTTGGTGGTTCAAATATACCCATGTGAGGTCTCTCTTAAAGTTTTTAAAGCATTTTTTTATTTTTAGTGCATGATTTTCTATAGTTTGGTAAGTACTATTTTCAGGCTTGTCACATCTGTAACAGTACATATTCCTCATAAATAGACACATCAAAATTGTAACAATTATGTGTTCAGTGAGCCATCGCTTCTCTATTTGTTGGGTATTATTGCATCTGGTTTGTGCATTTTAATTTGCAGAAATCCTACAAAGTATGTAGTCTCTTAAAAACTGTCCTTTTTTGTCACATCCATAATGCATTATTATTTCCCTTTTCAACATAGAAAACTTGTGCATAGACTGATATTTTGCTGATGTTTAGACTCTATCAACAAGGGTTTATTAAAATATAAACATATGGTTTGGTATATTGGTAAGTTAACGCATACATTCTCTAAGCATTTATATGTCACATTAATAACGCAAAATGTCACATCCATAATTTTTTATAGGATTTGCCCTATAGGAGTCTGATAACTGCTATGGTACTGATATTGTGTATCCTTAATTTTAATATTATACATTTCTATTTGTGACTTTCTGTCATCCTACCAGATGAGAGGGACGCAGTACAGAAGAAGACCTTTACTAAGTGGGTGAACTCTCACTTGGCCCGTGTGTCTTGCCGTATCTCTGACCTGTATAATGACCTGAGAGACGGATACATGCTCATCAGACTGCTGGAGGTGCTGTCAGGAGAGCTGCTGGTGAGTTCTCCAGTTTTCCAGAAAACACCAGCTGAGCAACCTGTTATATAGGTCCATATTGTTGTTTAGTATCACTAGCACTTTTGCTGCACTATTTGGATTAAAGCATCTCAAATGAATGATCAGTGGTTTGACTCAATGACTCATGTGTTTGTAACATGTTTTTGTTTTAATATGTTCTTGTTTTAAGCCTCGACCCACAAGAGGCAGGATGAGGATCCACTGTTTGGAGAATGTAGATAAAGCTCTTCAGTTCCTCAAAGAACAGAGGGTTCATCTAGAAAATGTTGGTTCTCATGATATAGTTGATGGAAACCACCGCCTCACTCTCGGCCTCATCTGGACCATCATTCTCCGATTCCAGGTAAGAGTTGGATTTCTTCAGACTGTTTTGGGACTTTTTGAGGGCCTCATCTGACTTTAAGAGAAAGCTCTGTGTGCTGATCTCTGGGTCGTCTCATCCAGTACGCTATCATTGACTAGCGCTGGATTTATGTGATCTGATGCGGTCTTATCTGTTAAGAGGTGGGCATGTTTGGACCCTGTGGGGGTGTTTGATCCCTGTCTGCCCTTTATGGTCCCTGCTGAGTGTGTGATCACTGTCTGTGTGGTGCCTGTGTGTCTGTATGGCCGATTGTCAATACCTACATGACGTATGTACCTGGAGTTGGCAAAATAGAGTTGAGTGAAAGACTCCGTACTAAATGGCTCATTTTATGTGCACTTACAACAGCAGTACACGTGTGATTGAGAAGTCCACAAGGCCGTAGTGTGACCAATTTCTCATTTTCGATTTCTGTTTATTTTGTGCAGAAGTCAAAATGATGACTTTTATGGTGTTTTTTTTCTGTCATTTTGGGTTTTGCTGTTTATAAAGAAAAACAGCTTGGGAAGTGTGCTAAAGTTCTTCTTTTTGTGGTTTGAAATGGCATTTCGTTTATGAATTTTATAAACAGAGTTTTCCTTTTTAGTTAAACTATTCCTTTACTCTGCCAAGCTCTCATCCTACTTCAATCAAGGGCAACTCTGTGAAAAAGAGTGTCCTTAATTGTATCGAATGTCTACTTCAAGTGTTAAAAATATATAATCTGAAAATTGTTCTTGCAAAAAATGTAATATTAATGAAATAAGGCCACTTAAGTGGACTTAAAGAGAGACACTTTCATGACTTTCATGTTTCTTAACACACTTAAATGTCAAATGTTAAATTAAAATTGTTCATTTAAAGTACATTTTAATTCATTATGTCTTAATAATCTTTGGTAATGTTTTAAAGAAGTGCACTTATTTTATGTTTTTGGTGTATCATGTAAACAGTACATGTAAAATACTTGATTGCAATTTACATTATTTACATTTACATTAACATGACATTTACATTTGTGACAGTGGACCAGTCTTGAGGGTCAATTTTTTAAAATGAATAAATGAAAATGAATAAATAAATTTTTCACTGATGTATGGTTTGTTAGGATAGAACAATATTTGGCCGAGATACAACTATTTGAATATCTAGAATCTGAGAGTGCAAAAAAATCAAAATATTGAGAAAATCACCTTTAAAGTTGTCCAAATGAAGTTCTTAGCAATGCATATTACTAATCAAAAAATGAGTTTTGATATATTTAAGGTAGGACATTTACAAAATATATTCATGGAACATGATCTTTACTTAATATCCTGATGATTTTTGGCATAAAAAAAATCGAAAATTTTGACCCATACAGTGTATTTTTAGCTATTGCTACAAATATACCCATGGTACTTAAGACTGGTTTTGTGGTACAGGGTCACATTTAATCATTTAGCAGATGCTTTTATTCAGTGCGACTTACAAATAAAGACAATGGAAACAATCAAACCAGCAAAAGAGCAATAATATGTTTGTGCTGTGACAAGTCCAAGATAGTCTAATGCAGTACATGTAGCAAGGTTCTATATATATTTATACATGCATAAGTCTAAAGTAGTGAATTTAGGTAAAGGGATGCAGAGCCAGTGGTTGTTTTGTAGGCAAACATCAATGCCTTGAATTTTAGCTATTAGTAGCCAGTGCAAGCTGATGAACAGAGGTGTGACATGCTTTTTTCGGCTTATTAAAATTACTCTTGCTGTCACATTTTGGATTATTGTAGATGTTTGAAAGAACTGGCTAGAAGACCTGCCAGAAGAGCATTGCATTAGTCCAGCCTGGGCAGAACAAGAGCTTGAACAAGGAGTTGTGTAGCATGTTCCGATAGAAAGGACCTTCTTAATGTTTTATAAGACAAATAGCAGGATCGGTCCGTTCTAACAGTGTGGTCTGAGAAGTTAAGCTGATCAGCAATCATAACTCTAAGGTTGCTTGCTGTCCTGGACGGTGTTATGGTTGATGTGACTCGCTGGATGGTGAAATCGTGATGAAGTGATGGGTTTGTTGAAACCACAAGCAGTTCTGTTTTGGCAAGGTTTGGTTGAAGGTGATGGTCCTTTATCCAGCAAGAAATGTATGTTAGACGTGTTGAGATGCGAGCAGCTATCATCAGATCATCAGGACAGAATGATTTTGAAAGTCATCACAATGATAATAACAATAATAAAAAAAAAAAAAAGCATTTTATTTATATTACACTTTTCTTAAACTTTTCTTAAATAGACAGCATTAAAAATGAGTCTTTAAAGATTTAAAATAGTTATCAAATATATATTTTGTATGTACTACATTAAAGGAGAACTCCACTTCCAGAACAACAATTCACATGTAATGTACTCACTCCATTGCCATCCAAGATGTTCATGTCTTTCTTTCTTCAGTCATAAAGAAATTGTGTTTTTTGAGGAAAACATTTCAGGATTTTTCTCCATATGATGGACTGATATGGTGCCCCGAGTTTGAATTTCCAAAATGAAGTTTAAATGTGACTTCAAACGATCACAAATGCGGTTGTAAACAATCCCAGCCGATGGAAGAAGGGTCTTATCTAGCGAAACGATCAGTTATAAATAAAAATACAATTTAAATGCTTTTTCAAACGTTCATCTTCAAACACCCTTAACAAAAAAGGTAAAACAGCGATATAGGACGATTTTGAAGTTGAGGGAGAACATGAGATGAGTTTTTCGACATACCCTAACTGTCATGAACCAGAAAAAAACAGAGGTCGGGAAGAGACAAGCGTTTGACATTAAAAAGTATATAAATTGTATTATTTTTATGAAAATAACCGATAGTTTCGCTAGCTAAGACCCTTCTTCCTCGACTGGGATCGTTTACAACAGCATTTGGGATCGTTTGAAGCCGCATTTAAACTGAATTTTGGAAGTTTAAACTTGGGGCACCATAGCAGTCCATTATATGGAGAAAAATGCTTTGAAATGTTTTCCTCAAAAAACATAATTTCTTTACGACTGAAAAAAGAAAGACATGAACATCTTGAATGACAAGGGGGTAATCTGTAAATTGTTTTTCTGGAAGTGGTCTTCTCCTTTAATATATATACTAAATTAACTAATTATGTTCTAACTTAATATATTTTAAATTAAGCAAATTTCAACTTCATCATTATGAATAGAATTACAAATATATTTAAATACATGACACACATTCAGTAAAATGACATTATTGTATATTTTAGTTTATCATAAATGCTTGTTAGTACATTCAGCAATACACTTTAACCATATTTTAAAGAGAACAGAAGTAATTATGAAATTACATAGAAATATGTAATTAAGTCCTATATAAGTGGGTCAATTTCATTTTAATTTTATTGTAAATAACATGCACTTAAATGTCCAAAAACATTACATTCAGTTCACACTTAAAGAGTTCACATCCTAAAATTACTTATTCACCCTCATGTCGTTCCAAGTCCTTCATTCATCTTCAGAACAAAAGTTAAGATATTTTTATTAAAATCCGAGAGCTTTCTGACCCTACATAGACAGCAACACAACTAATACATGTTAGGCCCTGAAAGGTTGTAAGGACATCATCAGTGGTTCAACCATAATGTTATGAAGCTATGAAAATATTTTTTTGTGTGCAAAGAAGACAAAAATAATGACTTTGTTCAACAATTTCTTCTCTTCTGTGTCAATCTTCAACATGTGTTCATAAGAGCATCACGACACATCCATCATTAATTACAGAAAAATGATTTTTAGATGAACTATCCCTTTAAGCATATTCTTTTAAATATAATATTTCTGTAACAAGTACTCTTTAAAGTGTGCTGAAGTGTATTTCTTTTTTAGAGGATGCACGGCTGAAAAAAACAAGTACTATTGAAGAAACCATAGACAATGAAAGCATGATATTTCAATTTCATTAAAAGCTAAATGTAGGTCATTTTTTGTTTGTTTATCCTATTCTACATTTTTTTTTTAATAAAATTAAATGATGATGAGTAGGATGGCGAAGAGTGCTTTTTAGAAGTATGCTAAAGTGTACTCTATTTTCACAAGGGAAACCAGGGTCTCATTTTCTCGCTCCCATCATCTCTCTGAATTTTTTAAAGCGCTTTGTGTCCATGTAACTACAAAGTGCAGAGCAGCTCCTGGTTTGTATTGCCTGTCATCTCTTGGCTCCATCAGTAAAGCAGTGGCAGGTTACCCAGAATGCTGTCTGACTGCATCCCGGTAAGCTGATGCTGTGGTGAATCTGGACGCAGGGACGGAGAGAGGTGGAGTGTCACTCGATCCACCGAGCGTGCCGTAGAGATCACGGGGTGGGGCTGTTGTTCACGCTCACCTCTCGTCCTCTCATGATTCTTCCTCTTCCCCTGTCTCTCATTTATTCTCCCACCTCCCTCCTTGATATTCCTCTTTATATCCTGTCTCCATATATGCCGGAATATCTCTCCGCTCCCCTATTTATCTCCTTTCTACCCTCCCCATCTCTGTTGGAGTTCACTCTGCCCAGTCAGCAGGTAAGGCCGAACACTGCAGCAGCCGAACAGAGAGAGAGAGAGAGAGCGAGAGAGGGAGGAATTAGGAAGAGGACAGATGGGAAAGCAGTAAGGCAAAAGAAACATGCAAACTTAAGTATGTTGTGGACAGATATAGAATTATATATCACAACTTAGGCTACACTGTATAGTTCGATAAATGTTTCATATTTGCTTTCTCTTGGTGTGTATTACTCAATATAAGTCTGTCTTTACATTTCCGCCATTCCTTTATAGAATTTAGGTTCTTAGCTATGCTTGTTTAAAGCATAAACCTCTGTACATTTTAAACCTTTGTAAATTTTAGTTTTAATTTATCCTTCAAGCAATTAAAACAGTCACGTCCAACTGGATAAAAAAAATTACATAAAAGTTTATCTAACTAAATTGATCTTGTTTTAAGGATATTTTTACTAGAAAACTTGACTAAAATACAGATTTTTGCAGTGCTGTTTTTTAAGGTTGTAGATATCGATCATGTATTGACTGCATGATGCGAGAAATTCAATATGACGAATGATCTTGGGACGCTGTAGTTTCGTAATATGCTTACACAAATGTGTTGGGGATTTTTGTGTGTTTGTGTTTGGTTCACATATGCTGCACTGAAAGGCCTGATATTGTAAGAGTGTGTCCTTGTGCTACTCATTAGTGTGTATCATGTCAAAATGACAAAATTGGTGCAATTGCTGTCATATGTGATGCTGAGATGACACTGAGCACAATATGATATACGTGTCCTGATGATGGAACAGGCCTGTTAGTAAACCACAGATACTAGGTCAATGCAGTCACATTAAATATGATAAATGGAAATTCTTTACATGCCATTACCCAGTCTTTTAAGTAAAATCTGTGCATGACTAGTTAGTGCTGCTTGGACTCATGCTGCCTTCACGGCATGTCGTAATTACCGTAATTCCAAAATGACAACACGTGATATTTTACTCATAGCTTTCCATGTTGTCGGACTCAGAGGTAGCGCCTAAGTAGCACCAAAATGAGTCTGGTGGCAGTCACGTGGTACATCTGTCACTGGTCCAAGTTGTAACTCTCAGAACATTCCGAGTTTACAAGTTGTAATTACGAGTTCAGGAGCATGTGAGGGCTTTGGCGTTGATAGTGTTGCCATAGAAACACATAATTCTGATTATAATGTCACATGTTTTTATCTCGGAATTACGAGATGGCGTGAATGCAGAATCACTCGTACTTAAAGGTAGGGATTTGAACAAACCACCAGTTCTAAGGACCATTGTATGACTGAAGGAAGTATTTACAAGTAATCATACTTTTACTGTCACTAATGAATATTAGTGGGTTTTTACTGCAAAGCAACACAGAAATGCTGTAAATATCACCATAACTTTTGTTTAGTTTAGTTGAAGCAAATTTGGACAATTTGGGCCTTAAAAAAAATCACACAAAATTGTAATGGAATCACTGATGGAGAAAAAAATCCCATAAACTTTCATTGAAGCAGAGCCCTAAATATCATCAAGATGGAAACCACAAGCATCCTAGCAAAGTGCTAGAAAACACACAAACACCTAAACACTTAGAAAATGTGAAAATCTAGTTTAACCTAGTTTAAGATTTTCAGCGTTTTTTGACTGATTTCATTTTGTTAAATATAAAAATGGTTTCAGTGTGGTTCAAAACTTGGTGAATATTTATTTATTTATTTAAGCCCAAATAAACAAAAAATAAATTATTTGACTACCTTGAGTCTAAGTGGATATAAAAGAAGGCACAGCTTGAGTTTTTGTGGTTAAAAATTGCATGACCGTAGGAAATTATCTTTTTTTATAGCATAAAGCAATTTTTTAAAAATGTGTTCAATACAATCTATATATCAGCAACAGTGTTGAATGAACACACACAAAAATGAAGCGGTGAGACTATAAAACAACCAGAGTAAAAGGTTCACTCCTATACACAACAAACACAGAGAGAGAGAGAGTGTGAAATGAATTGCATTACATGACTATATGACTATAAGCGTTACTCCAATATACTGTTTATATATATATATATATATATATATATATATACATATATATATATACATATATATGTATTTATATACATAGGTGTAATTTGCGGGTGGGATGAGTGAGACATGTCCCCACCACTTTTTGCCATGGTTCATCACTTTTTTGAAACATCTCACGGCAAGGACATGCCTGATGCAGATGCAAACATATATGACATCGTTTCTGTTAAATAAACTGCGATCTGTTGTTTTTAAAATCATGCTAAATGTTTGCTGCAATGTTTTTAGTGATAGAACGTTCTCTTGTGGCTCTTGCACATACTCACACACCAGCGCTTCCATCTATAGCTTAAACGTTGCAGATACTATCTATTCATTCTGGTTAAATCACAAAACAAAACACAAATTGTGTCCCTGCTTTGCATATACAATTACTGATAAATGTCTCTGATTTTAATAAGGGGGGAAAATTAGATGTGGGCGGATTAGAACACAAAACATCCTGCACACCCAATGTAAATTCTACCACTAGACTGTCAAAATATGAATGTTTATTGCATATCTATGCGTTTATTCACTAACATGAAGAATTTCAGGCCTAATACTGTCCTATAATAATAAAGGCAAAAATAAAAAAAAGAAAGAAAAAAAAGGGTCCTACCCACTTTTTAAACAAAGTTACACCACTGTGTATATATATATATATATATATATATATGGATATATAGAGATATGTCAAATTTTAACAAATATTACTTAGTTAATGTCTATATAAAAATCCAAATGTAATCCTGAAATCTTAAGAAGGGTTACTCTGTGGTTCTCTTGGTGTACTATCAGTTTCATTGCAGTAACTTTTTATTGTTGTTTCTCATTTGTAACAGATCCAGGTGATTAAGATTGAGACGGAGGACAACAGAGAGACACGCTCAGCTAAAGATGCCCTTCTTCTGTGGTGTCAGATGAAAACAGCAGGGTAACATCTACATATCTATCCCACAACCAACCCAAGGACACTCATATTATAAATACACTACTGGTCAAAAGTTTTTGAATAATTAAGGTATTTTAATGTTTTTGAAAGAAGTCTCTTATGCTTACCAAGTTTGCTTTTATTTGATCAAAAATCCAGCAAAAGCAGTAATATTGTAAAATATTTAAAATAGCTGCTTTATATTTGAATATATTTTAAAATGTGATTTATTCCTGTGATGCAAAGCTGTAAACATTTATTAATATCAATATAAATATTGAAAACGTTTGTGCTACTTCATATTTTTGTGGAAACCATGAGACGTTTTTTTTTTTCAGTATTTTTTGATGGATAGAAAATTTAAAAGAACAGCATTACAACAGAAAATGTAACATAATAAATGTCTTTACTGTAACTTTTGATCAATTTAATGTGTTCTTGCTGAATAAATGTTAACTAATTAATTTTTAAAATCGTACTTACCCCAAACTTTGGAATGATAGTGTATCATGGTTTCCACAAAAATATTAAACAGAAATGTTTCCTGAGCAGCAAATCAGCATATTAGAATGATTTCTGAAGGATCATGTGACTGGAGCAGTGATGCTGAAATTCAGCTTTGATCACAGGAATAAATTACATTTTAAAATATATTTGAATAGAAAACACTTATTTCAAATTGTAATAATATTTCACAATTTTATTGTTTTTACTGTATTTTTGATCAAATAAATGCAGCCTTGGTGAACATCAGAGACTTTTTTCAATAACATTTTAAGGAATCATAATTATTCCAACATTTAGATATTGTTTGGTAGTGTGTTTTCTTTTAGGCCTTCATAGAAACACACATGATTTTCCTGTACATGAGAAGTCTTTCATGACGCTGCGATGTGTTTCCTGTGTTTTACCGCAGGTACCCAGAGGTCAACATTCACAACTTCACCACCTGCTGGAGGGACGGCCTGGCTTTCAACGCTCTTATTCACAGGCACAGGTTAGCGGTCAGACAGACACACATCATACCGACTTGGCTTTGCTTTATGCCATTCACATCATTGATAGAGGCTATTATGTGAACTGATATCTGCTTGTATGTTTTTACAGGCCTGATTTAATTGAATTTCACAAGTTGACCAGATCCAATGCAACACACAACCTCCAGCAAGCCTTTAACATAGCTGAACAGAGTCTCGGACTCACCAAACTACTAGACCCTGAGGGTAACAAACAGAATTTTACTCTCACTAAATACACTGAATACAATGTATACCTTTAAATGCCCTAGTTCAGACAGATTTGATATTTGATTCAGCTAAATAGCTGAATGATCACTCAAAAAAATAACCATTTTCTTCCATCCAGATGTAAACACAGAGAATCCAGATGAGAAGTCCATCATCACTTATGTAGTATCCTACTATCATTATTTCTCCAAAATGAAGGCACTTATTGTAGAAGGGAAGAGAATTGGAAAGGTAGGAGGTGTTTTTGTGCATGTTTGATAAAGCTAAATACATTATTACTTAGCTTGAGTGTGTTATCAGATGCACAATTTTCCTCTCTTTGTACACTTTCTAGGTGCTGGACAATGCTATAGAAGCTGACAAGATAATTCGCCGTTATGAGGCTTTAGCGTCCGACCTGTTAGAGTGGATTGAGAGAACCATAAGCATTATTAGCAACCAGAAGTTTGCAAATTCGCTATCGGGTGTTCAGCAACAGCTTCAAGCCTTCACAACCTACTGCACCATTGAGAAGCCTATCAAGTAAGAGAGAATAAACGAAACAGAGGTCTGAGTGTTGGCAGTCGATCCATGACTGGCAGGAAAATACTCAAACTATGACTGTGAATCATCTGGTGCTTTCAGGCCTTTCTTACTCTACCGTTTAAGGGTACTACTGTTTTGTTGGTCAGAGGCGTTCCTACCCTTGTGAAAAAGAAGTGCACTTAGTTATGTTGAATGTGCACTTGTAGTGTACTTCAAATCCTAAAAGTATATAAAAAAAATCTGTGCTTTCAAATATAATATATTAATGAAATAAAGGGCCAGTTATGTGCACTTAAAGGAGAAGTTCACTTCCAGAACAAACATTTACAGATAATGTACTCACCCCCTTGTCATCCAAGACGTTCATGTCTTTCTTTCTTCAGTCGTAAAGAAATTATGTTTTTTGAGGAAAACATTTTAGGATTTTTCTCCATATAATGGACTGATATGGTGCCACGAACTTCCAAAATGCAGTTTAAATGCGGCTTGAAACAATCCCAAATGCTGTTGTAAATGATCCCAGCCAAGGAAGAAGGGTCTTATCTAGCAAAATGATTGGTTATTTTCATTAAAAACTCTGCCTGAACTCTGTGTGTTCTGGTTCAATACAATTAGGGTATATCAAAAAACTCCCATCGTAAATCATTTAAAATCAAAAAACATTTCAAAATGATCCTACATCGCTATGGAAGTACTGACCCAGTCTTTGCAAAGTGAAGATGCAAAGAAGATCAAATACCCTTAACAGAAAAGGTAAAACAGCAATGTAGGATGAATTTGAAGTTGAGGGGGGTTTTCGACATACTCTAACTGTCATAAACCGGGAAACAACAGAGTTCAGGCAGAGTAAGACAAGATGAGCGTTTGACATTAAAAAGTATATAAGTTGTATTTTCTTCAATGAAAATAACCGATCGTTTCGCTAGATAAGACCCTTCTTCCTCGGCTGGGATCATTTACAACCACATTTGGGATCGTTTGAAGCCACATTTGACCTGCATATTGGAATTTCATACTCGGGGGACCATTGAAGTCCACTATATGAAGAAAAATCCTGAAATGTCTTCCTCAAAAAACATAATTTCTTTACAACTGAAGAAAGAATGACATGAATATCTTGGATGACAAGAGGGTGAGTATATTATCTGTAATTTTTTGTTATGGAAGTGAACTTCTCCTTTAAAGAGAGTACACTTTCATAACATAAACAAATAATTCACCCAAAAATGAAAATTCTGCCATTGTTCCAAACATGTATGAGTTTGTTTCTTTTGTTGAACACAAAAGAAGATATTATAAAATGTTATCTTGAAGAAAATACTAAAAAATACTATGGAAACCAATGGCTACAACATTCGTTAGGAAAGGACGTGACATGTGGCCAAGTATGGTGACCCATACTCAGAATTTGTGCTCTGCATTTAACCCATCCAAGTGCGCACACACACAGTAGTGAGAAGTGATCAAACACGCACACACACACCGTGAACACACACAGTGAACACACACCCTATCGCTGCAGCAGTTGGGGGAATTGGGGGAATCGGTGCCATCGGTGCCTTGCTCAAGGGACTCACCTCAGTCATGGTATTGAGGGTGGAGAGAGCACTGGTTATTCACTCCCACCACCTTCAAACCCTGCCGGACCTGGGACTCGAACCCGCAACCTTTCGGTTACAAGCCCGACTCCCTAACCATTAGGCCACGGCTGCCCCCTTCTTAAAAAATCACTCTTAAGTTCAGCTAATTGCATTTAACATAATTTTCATTTAATTATAAACAACATGCTAGAACATTACATTCAGTCTGTGCTTAAGTATATTCTTTTAAAGTATATTATTTTTGATATAAGTACTCTTTTTAAAAGTATGCTACCTGTAAATTGTTTTTTGTTTTCACAAGGGTTCCTCTGGTTATTGGCGGATTGTCCAGCTAGTCGTAGTTATTCAATATCTGACTGCAAATAGACTGTATTATTGTAGTTTTATTGTCAGTTATGTTATGTTGTGTGAAATAATACGTATCTGTGCATAGTTCATATGTAGTTTTTAATGTAAACACACAGGAGGTCTCAGGAGAATTGAATGACAGTTTATGTGGTTATTTACAGTGTTGATTGCCCTTTTAACAGATTCCAGGAGAAAGGGAACCTGGAGGTGCTGCTTTTTACCATCCAAAGTAAGCTTAGAGCTAACAATCAGAAGCCATATGTGCCTCTTGATGGGAAACTCATCTCAGACATCAACAAGGTATGTACGGTTCAAAATGGTTAAAACTGGTTAAAATGTCAGATTTGTATTTTGTATAACAAAAACAGGGCTTGTTACCTTTCATATAAAAGTTTTAATTCATTTGAAAATATATAAATATACATTTCATTTAATGTCATTTGAATGAAATATTAACTAATGACCTTAAGAAGAAATGTACACTACTAGTCAAAAGTTAACGTTTTTTAATATAAAAAAGTTCTTCTGCTTACCAAATCTGCATTTATTTATTTATTTATATTTTTTACAATTTAAAATATATGTTTGAATATATACTATTTGAATATGTTTTTAAAATATAATTTATTCCTGTGATCAAAGCTGAATTTTCAGCACCATTACTCCAGTCTTCAGTGTCACATGATCCTTCAGAAATCATTCTAATATGCTAATTTACTGCTCAATTATTATAATTTTTGATGCTCAATTATTAATAATAGTGCTTAAGATTTTTTGTTGAAAATAGTTGTTGCTGCTTGATATTTTTCAGGACTCTCTGATAAATCGAAAGTTCAAAAGAACAACATTTCTTTTAAATAGAAAAGATTTGCATCATTTTAAATGTCTTTACCATCACTTTTTATGGATTTTAATGCATCCTTGTTGAAAAAAGGATTAATTTCTTTCTTTTTTTTAATGATACTTCCTCCAAACATTTAAATGGTAGTGTATCATAATTTCTACAAAATGTATGAAGCAGCACAACTATTTTCAAATAAGAAGAAATGTTTCTTAAACAACAAATCAGCATATTAGAATGATTTCTGAAGGATCATGTGACACTGAAGACTGGAGTAATGATGCTAAAAAAAAAATTCAGATTTGCAACACAGGGATAAATTTCATTTTTATATATATTCAAATACATAAACAGTTATTTTAAATTGTAATAATATTTCAGAATATTTTTGTTTTTACTCAATTATGTCAAACATTTGATTGAGTGTATGATTTGTATCAAAAGAAGTTATTTACCTAATATTTACCTTTTTCCAGCTAAGCTATTAAAATTTTTGTATATTAAAAATTATTGAATGAATCCATTAAAATGATTGTATGATTGCAGTCCCACAGAATAATCCTAATATTTTGTTTTTCTCTTGAAAGGCGTGGGAGAGACTGGAGAAGGCGGAGCACGAGAGGGGCGTGGCTCTTAGAAAAGAGCTGATTCGTCAGGAAAAGCTAGAACTTCTAGCTCAACGATTCGATCACAAGACCACCATGAGGCAGGCTTGGTTGAATGAAAACCAGCGTCTCGTTTCACAGGTGTGCAGAAAGAATAAAACTTGTACTGTATAAAATAAAACAGGTGACGTTTTGACTTAATCGGGTGCTGCGTTTTGTCCAGGATAACTTCGGCTATGACCTGCCAGCGGTAGAAGCTGCCATGAAGAAACACGAAGCGATTGAAGCAGACATCTTGTCATACGAGGAACGCATAACTGTCGTAGTGGAACTGGCGACCGAGATGGAGTCAGAAGGATACTATGACATCCGACGAATCTTGGCACGCAAAGAAAATATCCTCGGCCAGTGGAGCCTTCTGAAGGAGCTGGTGGTGGGACGTAAAACCCGTCTGGAGAAGAACCTGGCCTTGCAAAAAACCTTTCAAGAGATGGTCTACATGATCGACTGGATGGAGGAGATGCAGGTGGGTTGACTGTATCAGTTTGATACATACATTGTGTTTTAACTTTGCTTTCATGCCACTATTTTCATGCAATAGTCCAGTTGACACAATCAAACATGTTTTTTTGACTCCAGGTTAAGCTGCTGTCTAAGGACTATGGCAAACATCTTCTTGAAGTGGAGGACATGCTCCAGAAACAGAGTTTACAAGAGGCTGACATCTCTATACAGGCAGACAGAGTTCAAACCCTCAACACTGCAGCTCTCAAATTCACCACTATTGAAGGTGAGTGCACCTTAAAACTGAAATATGATGATGAATATTGATTCAGAGACACTGTCTGGGGTCAAGATGTGATGGCACATTGTGATATAGAGGTTACTGGATGCATTTCTTTCACTGAGATGTCCAGAGACCTCTGCAGGTAGAGTGTGTAAAATAATATGACATGAGGAACTTTCGCCACAAGAGGGCTGGAACTAGTTTGCTCTCTATTCAGTGCACACTACTACTCCTTGTTGATTTAGAGCTCAACAATGAGGATTTTTCTGCTTTACCAATGTTTTTTCTTATATGCTAAGTTAACTGTTAAGTTTCCTTTTAAAAAGAGATATTCTTTCTTTACAAAAAAAGTAAATACATAATTAAAAAAGATATATTATTAAAGATATCTTAGAAAAATTACAATTACAATTTAAAATGAGTGTTTTCTATTTTAATATATTTTAAAATGTTATTTATTTCTGTGATGAAAGCTGAATTTTAAGTATCACTACTCCAGTCTTCAGTGCTACATGATCCTTCAGAAATCATTCTAATATACTGATTTGCTGCTCAAGAATCATTTCTTATTATTATCAGTGATGGAAACAGTTGAGCTACTTTATATTTTTGTGGAAATGGTTATTTTTTTTCCAGGATTTTTTAATGAATAGAATGTTTAAAAACAGCATCTATATATATTACTAAAGGACAGGGCTCTTGCGATTCATAGATTCTAGTCGATTTAAAAAAAAAACCTGGATTTCATTTTGTCTGCATCGAATAACCGGCAAAATACCGGAAGTAGCGCATGTCACAGAGGAGAATCCATAAAACGCATTGTTAGACTGTTTTCCAAGGCTGCATGATATATTAAACCCATTTAAAAAAATAATTTTGCATAATTGTGAATTCACAAATGCTATTCCGTTAAATAAATATATTCGATGCAGGTTTAATGTATGCGCTTTAATTATTTACATGCGTGTATGTGCGTCTCAGAGCGGTTCCATTCACGCTAAACGCTACTACACAAACTGTTATCATTTACATGTGTGCAGTGTCTCAAACTCCATCTCTGCATGTTGCTGTGAGTTTGGGTTTATTATTATAACGTTTATCTGGGAACACAACTGGTGCCATTTCATCAGTTTTGTAAGGTAAATCATTTATAAACCTACGCAAACTCAAGAGAATATATCAATATCTCAATATGCTAACTGTTCATCGTGATTTCAAAATAAAAGCTCTAACCCTCACTTTTTGATATCCACATATTTATTACATTGCAGTGGTTATGTAAAGAAATGGCTACATATTAAAGATTAAGTGGAAATTTTAATTAAATGATGTTTAATCAATATTCAACAAGGATTAGATTGCGCAGTAAAGTTTAAAAACAATCGTTGGGCCATTGGCGCTCTCTGCAGGCCTTTGTTGTAAAGCGTAATAACTCTATTGTTTATAATACATTATGTATTTTAATAATTTTGTTCAGTAAAACCATTTGATTTCTTGTTTTTGATACATAATTATTGTTGCCTCATTGCTATATTAAATAAATTTTAAGTCATTTTAAAGGCTATTGTTCACTTCACTTCATCTATTTTTATTACAACAAAAAATTAAGTACAATTACAGGGCCCTATTTCCAAATTCATTTTTTTTTCCATTTTAATTTTTTTGTTTTAATGGTTAAATAAAATTTTATTCTTCAAAAAGCCTGTCTAATTAATTTTGGGGTTTAGAGTTTTATTTTTATCAAATTCTGTGATTTCCATTACTTTTCTGGATTCCATTTTAAATGGTTCCATTAAACTTTAATAATCATAAGCGGCT
Organism: Labeo catla; assembly: GCA_012976165.1. NCBI lineage: Eukaryota > Metazoa > Chordata > Actinopteri > Cypriniformes > Cyprinidae > Labeo > Labeo catla. Next base: position 386,965 of record VONZ01000011.1, on the reverse strand, counting down.
CCAATTAATTGCTTTCATTTTTTTTTAAATTCCTGTTATTGTTTGTTTTCTTCTTCTTCTTTTTTCAGAAATACTGTGTTTATTTAAATATATTTAAATAAATATCTAAATATATTTGTTGCATTTTTGTGGGAAATCAATTGTTTGGATGCTTCGATTAATCAATAAATTAACCTATAGATGAATCATTATAAAAATACTCGTTAGTGGCAGCCCTACAAAAAGCAAATTTGCAACAAGCTGGAAATTATACAGCAGTAGTGTAATTCCATAAATTCATAAACCGTCTCAACGGATGATGCAGAACATACTTTCTTATTGGCGCTTGCAAGACTATCACAAGTCATTTTTGACAAAACCTCATCTTTGTTAGCCAACGAAATAACATTATCTTGGTGACAAATCATTGAGGCTGCTTTTCTTCTTGTCTTTGTTTCTCACACAGGTTACCAGCCATGTGACCCTCAGGTAATTTGTAACCGGGTCAACCATGTCAACACCTGCCTAGAGGAATTAAAGCAGCTGGCTGGAAAACGGCACTTGGAGTTGGAGGATTCACGCGAGCTGTGGGCCTTCTTCCAGGAGGTGGAGGAATCTGAGAATTGGATTCGAGAGAAGACGTCCATCCTGGCCACGCAGACCTGTGGAAAAGACCTGAGCAGCGTCCTGCGACTGCTACAGAAGCACAAAACTTTGGCTGGAGAGCTGTTGGCGCGACGCGCGCTACTACAGCAGACCATGAAGAAGGGCAAGCAGATCCTCACTCAGAAGAGCTTCGGTACGGCAGGAATACAAGAGCGACTGATGGAGGTCAAGGCGGAGTGGAAGAGACTGGAGGACCAGGCCGCACAGAGGTTGTGTAACCTACAGGAGGCGCTGGACTTTTTTCAGTTCAGCACCGAGACAGACGATCTTCTAGCTTGGCTACAGGACGCTTACCGGCTCGTTTCTAGTGAGGACTTCGGACATGATGAGTACTCTACGCAGTCTCTCCTTAAAAAGCACAGAGGTGTCAGAGAGAGTATCGATAAACACCGCGTACAAGTGGTGGGCCTTCGGAAACACATGGTTTCGTTGCCGTTGCATTATCGGGAGCTGGATGAGGTGCGAGCGCGCATGGCTGAGACGGAGCAGCTCTACGCAGAGGTGGCGGAAGTTGCCGTTTTGCGGCAACAGTGGCTGCATGATGCACTTGCTGTGTATCGCATGTTTAGTGAGGTCAATGCCTGTGAAGTGTGGATCGATGAGAAGGAGCAATGGCTGAACAAGATGGATGTTCCCGAGAGACTAGAGGACGTGGAGGTGATTGCACACAGGTAGGAGCGTGCACTAGGTCTGCTTTGATCTCAAAAAAATGTCATTACATTGGAAATTAAATTTTTGTAATTACAAAAGAGCTTTGTATTGCAAGTGCAGTGCTGTACCGGGTGCGCTATCGAGCAAGTTTACTACGTCAGAAAAGTCATATGGAGATAGTTATGTGATGCAAACCTCAAAATGTATTACTTTACAAATCAGGAGCTGTGTGAAAATAAGTCTTTATTTAATAATAACCTCCTTCTGAAATAGAAAAGAAATAAAAGTTGTTGGCATTTTACTGCCATTAGCATTCATTTAATCTGGAAACTTAAGTACACTCTCAAAAATACTGGGTTAAAAACAACCCAGCTTGGGTTATTTGGCAACCCAGCACTGGGTAATTATTGGACAGAACACATGCTGGGTTATTTTGACCCATTCTGGTTGGGTTAAGTGTTTTTACCCAATATACTGGGTTGTTTTATTTAAAGGAAAAGTTCACTTCCAGAACAATAATTTACGGATAATTTACTCACCCTCTTGTCATCCAAGATGTTCATGTCTTTCTTTCTTCAGTCGATAAGAAATAATGTTTCCTGAGGAAAAAAAATTCAGGTATTATCTCCATATAGTGGACTTCAGTGGTGCCTCCAAGTTAGAATTTTTCTAATTCATGCTAAAATTAGAACCCAGCATTTTAGCATTTGCAAAAAAACTACCCAGTGAAAAAACTAAAAAAACTAAAGTGCAAAAAACTACCCAGCACCTGGGTAAAAAATATTAAAAATAACGCAATAAAATGACCCAACAAGCTGAACCCAGCATTTTTTAGAGTGCAGAAAAACTACCCAGCACCTGGGTAAAACATATTAAAAATACCGCAATCAAATGACCCAACAAAAGCTGAACCCAGCATTTGGTTTAAAAGAAAAAATATAACCCAGGATTTTTTTAGAGTGCAGAAAAACTACCCAGCACCTGGGTAAAAATATTAAAATAACCCAATAAAATGACCAACAAGCTGAACCAGCCAGCATTTTTAGAGTGAGAAAAACTACCCAGCACCTGGGTAAAAATATTAAAAATAACCCAATAAAATGACCCAACAAGCCCAACAAGCTGAACCCAGCATTTGGGTTAAGAGAAAATAACAGCATTGTTAGAGTGCAGAAAACTACCCAGCACCTGGGTAAAAAATATTACAAATGACCCAACAGGCTGAACTCAGCATTTGAGTTAAAAGAAAAAAATAACCCAGCATTTTTTTAGAGTGCAGAAAAACTACCCAGCACATGGGTAAAAAATATCAAAAAATGACGCAATAAAATGACCCAACAAGCTGAAACCAGCATTTGGGTTAAAAGAAAACAAAATAACCCAGAATTTTTTAAAGTGCAAAAAAACTACTCAGCACCTGGGTAAAAATATTAAAAACAACCCAATAAAATGACCCAACAAGCTGAACACAGTATTTGGGTTAAAAAAAAATAACTCAGCATTTTTTAAAGTGTGCTTTTTTGGAATTTTACAAATATGTAGGTAGAAGCATGTTGCATTTTTGCAGTTGCTCACAGATAAAGTTGTATTTTCATGAACACAGAAGCATAATTTGGGGCTAAATTGGCTTGTTAGCTGTGAATATCCTCCTGTCTGTGAAGTAAATTTTCTGCGTTTAGGTTTGAGAGCTTGGACCAGGAGATGAACAGCCTGATGGGAAGGATACTAGACGTGAATCAGATTGTCCAGCAGCTATTAGACAGCGGTCACCCAAGTTCCACCGAAGTCAGGGGCTGTCAAGATCACTTAAACAGCAGGTAACTCCACATCACATGTACAGTTTGTGTGAAATATAGTATTTTCCAGAATATTTAATTGCAAATACCAATAGATTATAAGATTAGATAGATTAGATAGATTGGATTATAAGAAGAAGTAAAACTTCCTTTCATGTTCTTCATAGAAATTTTTGAATACTGTGGTCGTTAATTGAAGGTATAAGCTTCAGTCAGTTCACCAATCCTATTCACATGAAGCCTTGGAAACTTGTTAACTTGTTATATGTACTTGTTTTACACACACTATGAACTAGTTGCTTATTTGCATGCATATTACTAGCATAATGACTATTTATTAGCACATATTAATGTCTTATTTTGCATCACCATATTTTAGATCCCTTAGCCCTACCACATACCTAAACTCAACTACTACCTTACTAATAATATGCAGCTTATTAGGCGGTTAGGGCAAAAGTTGTAGTTAATAGTTTAATAATGAGAACTGGTCCACAAACTAAAGTGTGACCATTAATTCATTATTATGAATTGTAATTTTTTTCATCCTCTTATGTGTATCCTTTCATTACCCTGATACGTATATGTTTTCAGTTGATCTAATTTGTTTTCATTTACAAATGGTTTCATTCAGAAAGCCATGTACATTTCTGATGCTGCCATTGTTTGTCACTTTTAACACGCGGCTCTACATGGGTGTCTTTAGAAAACGGGCTGCTGCTTTCACAAGCTTTCACTGAAGCTGGCAGGCTGTGACGTATGTGTGAAAAACTCCAGTGATCCGTTTTAGACCGACCTTGGCATAAATAGCCTCTCTCTGCGTGCTGCCATCTGCTATGGCTGCCACATACAGGGCGCGCCTGACCCGGCTCAAAACAGAGCACTACGGGCTGAACTCACACACATTCACAGCTATTGTGCTCTTTGAAATTTAATGCCACAGTCTATTTAAAAGAATGTTTCATTAAAGCATGACCTGTAGTTACTCTGTTTCGTGATATTGTGTCTCAGAGCTTGAGCTGTGGCCCACCGGTGCGCCCTTGGACTGTCGTTTGTGTGGGTGGGTCCTTGATGTGTGTGTGTGTGTGTGTGTTCATGAACTGAGAATGATTCAGACTGAGTCATGTTTTCTGGAACCGAATCATTTTTATTATCCATCATCCAAGCCTTACTCTAGATCGCCAAGTAGAATGATAATATTATAAGTAATATGAATATGAACTTAACAATTGGATGCCTGACAAATTTTGTGATGAAGTTATTCTTAATTGATATATAAAAATACTAAATGTGTTGTGCATATGCTGTATCCATATGCACATATTGCCGTCATATCTGTTATCTACCAATATCTTTCTAATTTGGTAGTATATTGGATATTTTAAAATTTAACACAAGATGCATTTTTAAAACCTAACAGCTTTTTAAGAGTGTGAGTTGCTGTGCACACTTAATAATACCATAATATAAAATAAAATCTGAGTGGTTTATAGACATTTTGTTCTAGAACCAGCAAGAATGTTGCTCAAGATGCAAGTGCTGCTTGGTGAAATTATCTTAAGACTTTCTCATTCTAGATCAGTGATCCTTCAGCTAACTTAATAAACCTCAAGAGGACTTGAAATTATTTAATATAAGCAAATATAGTAAGAAATGAAAATATTTCTATTTTATATTCTGTTTCTAGTTCTTATTATAATCCAACCCCTTAACAGCTGTTTTTTTTTGAGAAACCAGGATTCCCATGGTTTAAATTCTGACTAAAATTATTGTTAGTATTTGTTTTTATTTTTACTTTTAATTTACAGAAACTATGATTGCCAATAGATTAAGTTTTGAACACAAAACTATCACTAGAGGGCCTTATTGTTGAATAGAGAGCCAGATATTGTCGAGGACACAAAATGGCCTAAAAGTCAAAAAAGTCTTTCTAGAGAGTACTTAATAGGACAAAATTGCATATACTGCCTGTGAATCAGTGTTATTCTATTATTCGTTTTTATTTTTGTATGTTCCATTTTCATTTTAATTTTAGTGAACATTTTCATTTGTTTTTGTCATTTTATTTGTTTCAGTTTTTTAATATCTAGTTAATTTTTATTTCAGTTTTAGCTATTTTTGTACATCAAGTAAATGAAAAATATATTTTCATTATTATTATTATTATTATTATTAGGGTACAACAGGGTTAAAGGCACAATAATTAACATAATTAATAGAAGGCTGACTTTTCCATTTGTTGACATGACATTGTGAGATTCAGATGGTAAATATCATATATTATGTTGGGTGTGCATTTTAGAGATAATCACCATTTGTTATTACTGTAAATCTATGCTTTCAGAATCTTTACATTTCAAAATGATTTTGTGTTCTGTGTTTTAAAATATATGTTTTGTATTAACATTTTAATGACAGTATATCTACTGAACTAAAATTAATTCTTTTATTTATCAAAATAAGCAGAAAATAGTATAAACTTTGCTAAAGTGATTGGTTTAAATAAGGATTAACTTAAAAATAATAATAATAAAATAATAAAATATTTAAAAAAAATAATTATTTTAGCCAAAGTATTTGTATCTGTGTGCCTTTTACCCCATGCTGGTGAGCCTTTTACCCCATGTGTGGTCTAAAAGGCCCCCCTTGCCACCTCATACGTTTATAAGATTTTTTATCAAAATAAATGACTTGTATGATTTATTTTCACACACAATTTGTTGCTCCATAAATGTTCAATACAAACGTATGTATTTTTCTGCAATCATATACTTTGAACGCAGTGAAAAGCACATTTTTTCTTAGGGTGTGCCTTCGTTGCGGTTGTACCCTATTATTATTATGATTATTATTATTATTATTATTATTTCAGATAATGTTTATTTTATTTCAAGTGATTTTTTTTAAAAATAGTTTTCGCTTTAGTTGACTAAAAACCCTGCGATGAACAAAATGAGTCATCAATATTTTTGGACCATTTTCCCAGCAGAGAAAAGCTATAAATTTTACATGCACTTAGGTATTAAAAAAAGCTAATGTTGTCAACTTTTAGAGGAGCACTAGCATATTGATGACCTCAAAGCTAACAGACATCAGTGTTTAAAGACTCATTTTTTATTACACATTTTGTGCATTTACAATGCAAGTCAGGGAACATACCAACTACGTAAGGCACACTTAAAGGAGAAGTTCACTTCCAGAGCAAAAATTTACAGATAATGTACTCACTCCATTGTCATTCCAGATGTTCATGTCTTTCTCTCTTCTTATGTTTTTTGAGGAAAACATTTCTCCATATAGTGGACTTCTATGGTGCCCACGAGTTTGAACTTCCAAAATGTAGTTTAAATGCAGCTTCAAATAGCTCTAAATGACCCCAGCCAAGGAATAAGTGTCTTATCTAGCAAAACAATTGGTAATTTTCTTAAAAAAGAATTACAATTTATATACTTTTAACTTCAAATGCTTGTCTTGTCTAGCTCTGTGTGTACTGCGGTTCAGTACAGTTAGGGTATGTCAAAAAACTCCCATCTCATTTTCTCCTCCAACTTCAAAATCGTCCTACATTGCTGCAGAAGTGCCGACCCAGTGTTTACAAAGTGAACGTGCAAAGAAAGTCAAACGCCCTTTACTAAAAAAGGTAAAACAGCAAAGGTAAGGCCCTTATTCCTTAGCTGAGTTTGTTTAAAGCTCTTTGAAGCTGCATTTAAACTGCATTTTGTAAATTCAAACTCGTGGAATTTGTAGAAGTTCACTATATGGAGATAATTCCTGAAATGTTTTCCTCAAAAAAAGAAAGAAAGAAAAACATGAACATCTTGGATGACAATAGGATAAGTACATTATCTGTACATTTTTGTTCTGGAAGTGAACTACTCCTTTAATAAGATTTGAAATGTTAATCAAAAAAAAGTGTTTAAAGAGTCCTTAAATAGAAAAGTGTCTGAAGTCGAGAGAATAACCCTCAAGAAAGGGCTAAATTGCTAAATTGCGTATCACAGGTGGAATCGCATTGTGGAGCTGGTCGAGCAGAGGAAAGATCACCTGGACTCGATCCTGCGCATCCAAAACTACTTACTGGAATGCACAGAAATCAAGTCTCAGATTCAGGACAAGCGGAAAGCCATAGACGCCACGCAGTATGTGGGCAGTGACCTGGGCAGCGTGCTGGCGCTCCAGCGGCGTCTCTCCACCATGGAGGGAGCTCTGACGGTTCTCGAACCCAAGCTCCTACACCTTCAGGAGGAAGCGGAAGAGCTCGCCACATCCCATCCGGACAAGGCCGTGGACATCCTAGTTCCCTTTGAGGGCATCAGCGTGGAGTGGGAAGAGTTAAAGCGTACATTGCAAGGCTGTGAAGACTCTTTAACCGTCGCTGGCCGCTTACAACAGTTTATCCAAGATTTGGATTCATTCCTCACCTGGTTGGTGCAGACTCAGACAGCTGCTGCTTCAGATGAGCTACCCAATGCATTAGAGGATGCAGAACGGCTGATAAACCAACACGCCGCACTCAAGGAGGAGATTGGAAGGTATGAAGAGGACTACGAGCGTCTCCAGGCTGTGAATGAGCTCTTGGAGACAGAGGAAGCACCGTTGCCTCATGGAGCTCTGCAGCAGTGGCTGCACAAGCTGGATGTGGGCTGGAACAAACTGCTGGAGATGTGGGAGAGCAGGAGGGAGGTGCTGGTGCAAGCCCACATCTTCCATCTCTTCCTGAGGGATGTCAAGCAGGCCGAGGCTTTCCTCAATAACCAGGTGAAGCTCCGTACACCTCTTTATGTCAGCTGCACAGTTTAAATTTGAAAGATATTTCTGAAGGCTTTTGTTTACTAAATGTTATTGCTCATAGGTTGCTTTTTCATAGCTGAAGAATCTTAAAGAATTGATTTAGAGAATTTAGAGGAATATTCACCCAAAATGAAAATTTTGTCATCATTTCCTCATGATGTCTCATGCATTAAAAATCAGTGGGGTCCAATGTTGTTTGAACGCCAGAGTTTTTTAAAATATCTTATTTTGTGTTTTACAGAAGAAAGAAAGTTATTAAGCTTTGGAATTACATGAGGCTGAGTAAATGATGACAGAATGTTCATTTTGTAATTACATTACCAGGCAATGAATATTTATATTTTTGGGTTTTTGTGTGTGAGTGTGTGTGTTTTTGTGTCTTTCATGCTCATTTAATTTCATTAAAAGTACAATAAAAACAGCAACATTATAATATATTTTACAATTTGAAATAACTATAATCTATTTAAAAATATTTTAAAATGCAATTTATTCCTGTGATCAAAGCTGAATTTTCAGCATCATTACTCCAGTCTTCAGTGTCCCATGATCCTTCAGAAATCATTATAATATGCTGATTTGCTGTAAAAAAAACATTTATTAATATTATTATATATGTTAATAACAGTTGTGGTGCTTAAAGTTTTGTGGAAAAAATTAAAGAAGAAAAAAAATAGAAAGCCATTTTTCATAATTGTAATAGTATTTCATAATATGGCTGTTTTACTCTATTATTGATCAAATAAATGCAACCTTGGTGCTTAAATTCTCTTTGCTTTTTATATTGAACAAATTGCTAGAATATTGAAAGGGCAGAAGAGAGGTTAAATATATTACAGTTATTTTTAACATGTGCTTAGATTTAATTACCAGCTTTGTCTCTTGTTTCTTGTGACATTACAGAATTAATAGGGGTAATTTGGTCTTTATAAGAATTAAAATAATTTTTGCTAACACTTTACATTTAGGTTCATTAGTTAATACGAGTTAACTACATTAAATAATTAGTGCTGTCAAACGATTAATCGCGATTGTGTACATAATATATATGTGTGTACTGTGTATATGTTTATGTATATATAAATACACACACATGCATAGATATATTTAAGAAAAATATGTTATGTTTATATATTATATACATTTATATAGAATATTAATTATATGAATAAAAATAGATACATGTAAATAAATGTCAATATTTTCATAATATATACAGTATATGTGTGTATTTATATATAAGTAATAAATATACACAGGACACAGATGTATATAATGTGCACAAAAATTATTTTGGATGCGATTAATCACGATTAGTCGTTTGACAGCACTATAAATAATATAAACTAAGAATGAACAATACTTCTACAACACTTATTAATCTTAGTAATTTCAGGATTTACTAATGCACTAATAAAATCACAAGTTGTGTTTGTTAACATTAGTTAATGCACTGTAAACTAACACGAACAAACAATGAATGGCTGTATTTTTATTAACTAACATTAACAAAGATGAATAAATACTGTAATAAATGTATTGTTCATTGTTCATTCATGTTAGTTAATATATTAACTAATGTTTACAAATGACACATTTTGAGACATTATTTGAAGCTAGGCTGAAATAGCATGAACCATCACGACATTGCAATACTGCTATGTGTATTTAGTCCAAACCTGGTTCGCCCTCAAAAATGAGGAAAACCTAAATGAAAAAAATTCAAATGATAAAAAAATTGTCCCATTTTCTCTCCTTTAGATGTCATTCCTGTCTAAGAAAACAACTGAGATATTTAAAACACTTCATGTTTGACTGTTCTGTTCTATGGGTTAGAGTTAGCAGACAATTAGGAGACAGGACCTGATCTGACTGATCTTTTTCAGGTCACATCTGTAAATGTCAGGAGCATCGGGGCAGTTTAAGGTCATTGCTCAGTTCGTATTTAGAGACATTTGCAGCTTTTATGTTGGGTCATCACTTCATGAGAATATCTTAAATGCGGTTTAAATGTCAGAGGACATGCATTTCCTCAACCCCGTCTGGCTGTATGTTAGAAGCTGTGTCTTTTCTGCTTTGCTAAAAGCCCAGTCGCTTTTTGTTGCCTGCGGGTTCAGAGTAAGAATCCGCACTGTCGTCGAGCGTGAATAGTTTTGCACTAAGCACACATGGCAATGGCATTGTTTGAGCTTCAACAGTTGACAATTATCAGTATTGTTATCAGTACTGTTTTTGCTTTCATCATTTAATAATGTTTGCAGAAAAAATGGTTTTAAGTATTTGCATCTTGAGTTAGAAAACATTTGTGGAATCATCACAGAAGAATATGTGAGCACTGATATTGTTTCAGAGTGTTTATTATTGCAGTACCACCAACGGCTTGCCATTTGCCCTGATTATGGATTTGCTTTTAGTGTAATTGATCTGGACGCATTTTAGATGCTTTTTGTATGCAGTATTTCACCCTGTCTTTCTCTCCTCTCCTCAGGAGTCAGCGCTTGCCCATGTGGAGCTCCCCACCACAGTAGAGACAGTTGAGGCTGCCATCAAAAAGCACAAGGACTTTACCACCACAATGGAACTCAACCTGCACCGCATTAAAGCTGTCATAGAGGCAGGAGAGAGCCTCATCAGTCAGAACAACATCTATTCAGAGCGCATCAGAGAGAGAGTGGATCTGCTCGCTAACAGGTTAAAATCAAAACACTTTTAATAATATTTATGCAGCATAGAGCTAGTTGGTATGCTAGTTTCCACAACTGAATAAAAAATTAAAAAGGTAATTGAGACTTTTTATCTGACAATTCTGATTTTTTTCTCAGAATTGCATGATAGAAACTCGCAGCTGGGAGTTACAAAGTCATATATACTACACCTATAAGTCACAATTGTGAGATATAAACTTCCAATTTTGAGAGAAATGTTGAAATTGTGAGATACAAACTCGTAATATTGAGAAAAAAATCACAATTGTGAGATACAAACTCGCAATTCTGAAAAAAAAGTCGCAATAGTGAGGTACAAATCTGAGAAAAAAGTCAGAATAGTGATTTTATTTCTTATAATTCTGACTTTATTTCTCAGAAAAGTGACTTTATATTAAGTCAATTGCGAGAAAAAGTCTAGTTAATATGATTTCACAATATTATGAAAAAAATCTAAATTGTGAGATACGAACTCGCAATTCTGAAAAAAAGTTGTGAGATATAAACTTGCAATTTTGAGAAAAAGGCGCAATTGTGGGACATAAAATTGCAATTCTGAGAAAAAGTTAGAATAGTGAATTTATTTCTCACAATTCAGTTTTTATTTCTCAGAATGTGACTTTATATAAAGTCAGAATTGCGAGAAAAAGTAATATTAATATGATTTCGCAATATTGAGAAAAAAATCACAATTGTGATACAAACTCACAATTCTAAAAAAAAAGTCACAATTGTGAGATACAAACTTGCAATTCTAAGAAAAAAAGTCACAACTGTGAGATATATAAACTTACAATTCTGAGAAAAAAACAATAGTGACTTTATTTCCTGCAATTCAGTTTTTATTTCTCAGAATGTGACTTTATATAAAGTCAGAATTGCAAAAAAAAATTAATATTAATATGATTTCGTAATATTGAGAAAAAAATCACAATTGTGAGATACAAACTTAACAAAAAAGTCTTAACTGTGAGATAAAAAGTCAGAATGACCTTTTTAATTTTTTTATTCAGTGGCAGAAACAGCCTTCCATAGGTTGATTCTCAGAAACAGAGTAATTTGTGCCTGAAACTTCCAGAAGTTTTATCATTTCATTTTAAAATATTATTGCTTTACATAAGAAATCATATTTTTTCATGTCTGATCAAGTCCAGGAACACCTAATATTCAGATGAGTGGTCAACAAATTTATATATGTATTATTTTTCAAATGCAGCTATAAACCTTGATCCCTGAAGTACAGTTGCAGTCTTGCAAAGTAACAATAGTTGATTAGTTAAAAGCGCTTCGTTATTTTAACCACTTCACATTTAGTTTGAAATCCTAAAAGCTTATAATTCTGATAGATGGCTGAGGAAATTTAGGTGCATTTTTGTGTGTCCTGTTATAAACCACACATTTGAATTAAAACAAAAAATATATAAATATTCCATGATATTTCTTGTTGAAAAGATATCAACCCTGACCAACCTAAGTGTTTTGGGGTTGAACAGCCTTTGTAATTGTATTGAATGTGCACTTGTAATGTACTTCAGATCTATTAAGTATGCTTTTAATAAACTGTACTTGCAAATAATATGATATTAATTAAATAAAAGGCCACCAAAGAAAAAAAACTTATATAAGAGAAAATTACTGTAGAGAGTAATTTACTACAAATGCTTGACAGTGCATTTAGCAGCACACTAACCATATTTCAAAAACAACAGAAGTAATTATGAAATTATTTATAAACACATCCCACTTAAGTGGGTTCAGAAAAGCACTCAAAATTTCAACTAATAACATTTATTATAAATGCAATACTCATTTTAAAAGTATGCTGAAGTGTGCTTTCTTAGCACAAGAGATTGTAGGACTGAAATATAGACAACAAAAGCATGTTCATTTCAATAAAAGTTCATTTTAGGGTCCTATATTTACTAAATTAAATGGTGATAAGTAGAAAAAGTTGTAAATATTCCAATACAAAAACAATCGCATCAAATAAAAAACATTGTGACTTTATCAAAAAAAAATGACTAAGATTAGTATCCTGTTAATTATATCCGAAGTGTGTCATAGGGACATAGCTGATGCAGAAATGGCACCGTTTCCTAAAAATGACCTAAAAACTGAATTGTGTTCAACTGTTTTTAATTCTTCAACATAACAAAACCTCTATTCTGTCATCAAGTAGCACTGGTAATAAAACTGTGCTGCACTTTCGTTGTAAAAGCAGTGCTGTTGTCCTGCCACCTGACATCTGTATCTGCTCTCCATTTCACTGACACAGAACATGCAGCTGCTCCTATAGACACACTGAATTTAAAATGTTTTTTCCATAGAGGCATAACAAAGAAACTCGCTGAGAATCCACGGTCACTGATCTGAATGCAGTCTCAGTGAGGAGCGTGAAATTGGATTTCGAAGCGCATTTTGCGTATGGAATCTGTTATGTCCCGGTCTGCCTTCTGTTTTAAAAGGAGACTCCCCTATGAAACACTGTTACAAATAACTGAGAGTTTATTACTGCTTAATCACAAATAATTTCTGATTGTTAATGTATTTTATGTACTTCTCACAGAGGGAACCAGAACCGTCAACACGCGCAGCAGTGGCTTCACAAGCTCAATGACCAGTGGGAGCTCCAGAGGTTTCTACAAGACTGCCATGAGGTAGGATAAGTGCCAACTGAGCACAAACAATAAAAACTGTGTCATGCTTTGTCTTTGTTCTTGTGTGAACCTCGAGGTTTATCTGTGCATTAGTTAAAGTAAATATGGACAGCAGGCAGGTTTTTGCATGTTGTCTTGTTTATCCTGTACTTAGTCATTTATATTATAAAAAGCATTTTGTTCACATAGCATATAAAATATATTTCTCTTACTGTGTCTTAATCAGCTGCAATGTAATAAAGTGATGTGTTTTTTCCTATGTAGTCAAGTGCAGAACATTTTAGTGGTCACTTGGTTATCACAGTGACATCATTCTGGTTAATTCCACCCACAGTGAAAGCTCATTGATCCAAAACTTTGCTCCATATGATTGTATATTAAACATCAGACATGTTTGATCGACTGTGAATGACAGAATTTACGTTTCACTGTGGAAAATTGTTGCAGGAAACTTTGCTGACCCTTTTGAAAAAGAAGTATGCATAAAAGTATTCAATGTGCACTGATGATCTTAAAAGTATATTTTTAAATAAACTATTATAATATAATATTAACAAAAAATAACACTAGTGCGTTTTAGTTTTTAATACGCATAACTTTTGCTATGGTTACGGCTGTCGTTTACACTACTCCGGCGTTTTCGGGAAAAGAGAAAACGCTGCAGACCCCTTTTTAGTTGGAAAACTCTGGGGTTGCGTTTCAGTGTAAACAGACCAAAACAGAGACTTTTGAAAATGATGGCGTGGCTGAGCACATCATGCTCATTGTTGTACCCATAGATATGTATAGGTAGATGCAACATTCAACCGCTCCAAGCACGTAGACGTGCCTGTTATGTAAATTTTAAATAAAAATGCAGTGGTGTAAACAGGGCCTTAGTTACACTTTAGAATAGGGAACATATATTCACTATTAATTCAGAGTTTTCCCTAAATAAACTTTTTAATGGTTAGTAAGGTATGAGGTCAGATTAAGGGATCTAAAATATGGTCATGCAGAGTAAGACATTAAAATGTGCTTTATAAGTAGTAATAAATAGCTAATATACTATAATATACATGCTAATAAACAGCTAGTTAACAGAGAGAACTGATCCTTCAAATAAAGTGTTACCAACTACTTAAGTGCACTTAAAGAGAGTCACTTTCATGACTGTGTTTCTTAACATACTTAAAGGAGAAGTTTACTTCCAGAACAAACATTTACAGATAATTTACTTACTCCTATCCAAGTTGTTCATGTCTTTCTTTCTTCAGTCGTGAAGAAATTATGTTTTTTTGAGGAAAACATTTCAGGATTTCTCTCCATATAGTGGACTTCTGTGGTGCCCCCAAGTTTAAATTTCCAAAATGTAGTTTAAATGCAGCTTCAAAGGGCTCTATAAAAGATCCCAGCCGAGGAAAAAGGGTCTTATCTAGCAAAACAATCAGTTATTTTCTTTAAAAAATGACAATTTACCTACTTTTTAACCTCAAATGCTCATCTTGTCTAGGTCTGCATGAACTCTGTGTTTGCCGGTTCATGACAGTTAGGTTATGTAGAAAAACTCCCATCTCATTTTCTCCTCCAACTTCAAAATCATCCTACATCACTGATTTACCTTTTTTTTTGTAAAGGGCGTTTGATCTCCTTTGCACGTTTGCTTGTAAACACTGGGTCGGCACTTCTGCAGCAATGTAGGACGATTTTGAAGTTGGAGGAGAAAATGAAATGGGAGTTTTTAGACATACTGTACCCTAACTGTCATGAACCGGAATATGTACATAAAATACATATATCATGACTTGCAAAATACATGACTTGCAAGTTTTAACAGAAATAACATTAATGTACATTTTAGTTTACCATAAATGCTTTCAGTACATTTGATTAAATGAAATTTAAAGATATACTTAAGTCATCCTTAAGTGAGTAAAAAAGCACTCTTAAAGGAGAAATCCACTTCCAGAACAAAAATGTACAGATGTAAATGTACTCACCCCCTTGTCATCCAAGATGTTCATGTCTTTCTTTCTTCAGTTGTGAAGAAATCATGTTTTTAGAGGAAAACATTTCAGTATTTTTTTTTCATATAATGGACTGATAAGGTGTCCCGAGTTTGAACTTCCAAAATGCAGTTTAAATGCAGCTTCAAACGATCCCAAATGTGGTTGTAAACAATCCCAGCCAAGGAAGAAGGGTCTTATCTAGCAAAGCGATCGGTTATTTTCATTTAAAAAATACAATTTAAAACGCTCATCTTGTCTTGCTCTGTCTGAACTCTGTGTATTCTGACTCAAGACAGTTAGGGTATGTCGAAAAACTCCAATCGTATTTTCTCCCTCAACTTCAAAAATCATTTTAAAATCATCCTACATCACTGCAGAAGTACCAACCCAGTCTTTGCAAAGTGAACATGCAAAGAAGATCAAACACCCTTAACAAAAAAGGTAAAACAGCGATATAGGACGATCTTGAAGTTGAGGGAGAACATGAGATGGGAGTTTTTCGACATACCCTAACTGTCATGAACCAGAACAAAAACAGAAGTGGGGAAAAGCAAGACAAGACGAGCATTTGAGATTAAAAAATATATAAATTGTATTATTTTTATGATAATAATCAATTGTTTCGCTAGATAAGACGCTTCTTCCTTGGCTGGGATCATTTATAACCACATTTGGGATCGTTTGAAGCTGCATTTAAACTGCACTTTGGAAGTTCAAACTCTGGGCACCATAGAAGTCCATTATATGGAGAAAAATGCTCAAATGTTTTCCTGAAAAAACATAATTTCTTTACGACTGAAGAAAGAAAGACATGAACATCTTGGATGACAAGGGGGTGAGTACGTTATATGTACATTTTTGTTTACTCCTTTAAGTTCAACTGCATTTAATAGAAATGTAAACCATAATTTGACAATATTACATTTAATTCACACGCAAGTATATTCTTTTAAAGTATATTATTTCCATAACAAATATTGTTTCTAATCTGTGCATATCTGTGGTATCTCTGTATTCTGGTCTATCGGTTGTTCAGTTATTTGCTAAAGTAGAAAAACATTTGTATAGTCGGGTAAGACTTACTCATGTTTTACATAAGTCATACTGTTCATGTGGCATTTAGTTTGTGTCTTGAAATGACTCTGAACAGCCGAGCATTGTGGGTAAATGCCGTGTGAAAGCAGTTGTACAGTAGGAGGCTCCCAGTGTGGCCCAAAGCTGCAGGTTATTTAGGCTTTGCTTGTTCTTCTCTTCTCATGGTCAATTATTTAGCAGGTCTTCTCATCACTTATTCAGTCGAGAGAGAGGGAACTTCAGCAGTGTGTGGGTGAGTGTGTGTGTGAGTGTGTGTTCACTGCAGGGCTGAGGACGGATCTCTGCCTTCACTAAGAGCTGTCAAACACGTGTGGAGACTGAGAACACAATATTCAGAGATGGGCCGAGTGCATTGAGTCACTTTCTCTAATGCATTGTATGCAATACCATAATGTTTATGAACAGCATAGTGTCTTTTTACATAATATTTTAAGAATGGAAATTAGTATATATTATATATAATATAGTATATATATATTGTGCAATCTTTTTTTTTTTTTGGATAAACAATTGTAAATAACTGTTTATATTTCTGCACTCTGCACTCACTTTCTCTGACACAGTGTAAATACTAGTGTAAAGGAGCCCTGAAGTATGCAACGTAGCGAGATCATGTGACTTTTGATTTCTGGATAACATAGCATATGTAGCCCAACAAAGCTTTTGAAATGTTTATCTTTGCATGATACATATTAAATCGTAGGGAGTATCCTGCATGAAACAGTATGCGTTTAAATATTGCGTGAGTAAATATGACTTATTTTTCAAAAATGGTATCTGAAACAGAGCATGCATGCAACAGTGAACATTTCAAACACTGTTGTCTTTTAACTAGACCTGCATTTTTAATTCAGCAAGTGGCATCTACAAATTAAACTGTGTTTTGCATTTTTCATCCAGTTTTGTGTAACATCTCTTTGCATTCCAAATGGATCAATAACAAGATATATTTTAAAAAGTCACAAATCAGAGCTGACATTAATTCCAGTTCATTTGTCACACTGGACATGGATAGTCAACCCAAGTATTCCATACACAGGGAAAATTTGAAAGAAATTAGGACAGTCAAAAAAAATTTGCATTGTGATTTTACAGCTGTAATGTAAAATAAAATTATTATCATTAATCATTTGTTTTCAGATGTTTTTATTGTTTTATTTGTCAGTGAAATATTACTACAGTGTGAAATATTAGTACAGTAGTAGTAGTGGTATTATTATTATTGTTGTTGTTCATTTACATGAACAAGCCATATAAAAGCCATATAAAAAGGTAATTGCAACTTTTCAAAAATCAAGTTAAAAAATTATTTTTCCCCACAACTTTTCAGAATTACAAGAAATAATATTTTGTTTTTAGTTAGTAATTTGGTAACACTTTACAATAAGGTTTATTAGTTAACATTAGGTAACTACATTAGTTAACATGAACTAAGAATGAACAACACTGCATAGTTAATTTCAGCATTTACTAATGCATTATTAAAATCACAAGTTTTGTTTGTTAACATTAATGCACTGTGAACTAACATGAACTAACAATGAACGACTGTATTTTTTATTAACTAACATTAACAAAGATTAATAAATAGTGTAATAAATGTATTGTTCATTCATGTTAGTTCATACATTAACTAATGTTAACAAATGACACCTTATTGTAAAGTGTTACCGTAACCTTTACTGCCAACACTTTACAATAAGGTTCCATTCCATGTTAGTTAATGTATTTGATTTTTTTGCCCCCAAATCATAGCGTCCTAGTGCATAGTACAGACTGCATAAATAGTCAGTAGTATGACTGAATGCGATTATAAACACAGCCTATGTGGCACTTTTATTATCTGCTTTCTCTTGTTGTTCCTTTCAGATATTTCCTGACCTGAAGTATCACTTTGTTAGTTTAAATGTCTCTCTGGTGTTGTTGGAGGTGTAGTTAACCGTCAGTGTACTGGATAATTAATTCCTGTGTCCCTGGATGGTCATTCACTCTTCCTTGGATCTATTGCTATATTCCACCCCAGGGTCTCTTTAAGGAATAACCATGATTGACCTAAACGGCTTTATGGGTGAGAGCGTTGGGTGCCTCGTGAGGGGAGAGGTCACTATATTGTTTAGTAGACATTTAGTAGAGATTAAAAAGCACAGTTTGTCCTAAAGTATATATGAATTTAAACTTCCATCTACAAGCTTACCACACTTTTAAAGTTCTTGAACCGTTTTTGAACTTTTTAAACTTTTGAACCGCTAATCCAACCTGAATGCTTTAAAAAGTACCTATATCACTTTTGTCTCATTTGGATATTCAGAGGCTCCGCAGTGAACGTGATTATGTCATCACATTTTGATTGCATTGAAACCAATGCATTTTGTTCCTTTGAGCCAAACAAACTGTCATCTGTTCAACCAATAAACATAGGTTTTGGACTTTTGAACCACCAATTAGCATGTTTCTTTGGAAATTTGAACAAAGTAAAACGCGTCGTACGTGCATGAAAACAAACATAACACATTTGCATGACAGCACTCTCTGAAAAAGCATAGAAAAACACACGACAGAGCACTTTGACATGAAACAAGCCAAAAACAAGGATGAAACAGCAGTACATATCGGATAAAGCACTGGGATTTATGTTTTCACGTGGCTATGCGCTGTCCCGGTAAAACGTGGAATACAGCCAGCAGACCGATCCATTTGGATGTTATATTATGTCAATTCTTTTTATATAGTTTATAAAGATCATTTGCACTATTATTTTCTGTTCTCTCATTTTGTGTGTAGTTTGTGAATCACTTGCACTGTTTGTATATTTGTTGCACAAGACCATTTGTGCAATTGTAGGGCCCTATGAAAGGGCCCTCTGTTTTATTTTTTCCCAAATTCCGTTTTATTTTTTTCCAAATTCATTTTTTTCCGTTTTAATTTTTCTGGATTCCATTTTTTCCCATTTTAATTTTTATCAACTCCTTTTTAATGGTTAAAGTAAATTTTATTAATCAAAGAGCATGTCTGATTAATTAAAATCATGGAACTTATACAATTTCACATCAGTTTAATAAAGATTTAACAAAAATGACATGTTTAGGGCCCTATGAAGTGTTTTCTTTTTTCTCACCATATGTTTTATTGTTATCAGATTCTGTGTTTTAGCATGTCTAATTATTTGAATGCATACTTAATTTATTCAAATTTATTCTTAAAATAGTCTTATGAAAAGTTTTTTTACCCTCAGAAATTCTGTGTTGTGTATTTAAAATGTTCTGGTTATTGAAGGCATAAAACAGTAATTTCATTTATCTTTTAATTATTGAAAATTAAGCAAACTTTTTTTTTGGGCAAAAAATGGGAATTTACTATTAAAATTAAAACATGGGATATTTTATTTATATTTAATAATATAATACAAATATAATACAAATATTTCTATTGTGTGATTATGCCCTAAAAGTAATGTTTGTTTCATTTTAGTAGTAGGAGTAATAGTAGTAATATATTTCTGGCACAGTGTCTTCAAGTTAAACCAGATGTTTATTTTGACGGGCTGCCGTGTCTACCTTTACATTTCTGTGTGTATATGATATAATGCTAGTTTTCCTAAAATGGAACGGTGAAATGCTGAAATCACCGCAACCGTCACACGCGCTTCAGTGTGTGTAGTAAACAAAACCGCTCGTCTGCTCCATTTGTTAAAACAGAGACAACCAGGATTCACATTTAAATGGTATTTTTGCAGCATAATATATTTACAGATACTTCATATTGTGGTTTGATTTAAGTGTAATGACCTACTTTTGATTAATTCATTCAAACTTTGACAAATTCTGTGACATTCCACCTTATTTAGTAAATTACATTTTTATGACTGGATTCCGTGATTCCGTCCGCGTTTTCTGCATCGCGGAAATCATAAGGCCCTACAATTGTTTTCACTACTTGCTGCACTGTTTGCGTCTGTTGTTCATACTCTGATTGAAAATTATATTTCTCTGAAAAAAAACATATTTTTTTTTTACTGTGTTTACTTCCTAAACATTTTTGAACACATCTATATTGCCAGTAAACCAAACAGACCAAATAGTTTTTCCACTGAAAAGCGCCTTTTAACAATATTGAATTAAATGGCTATAACTTGCTTGGGGAATGTTATATGTAGACAAAATTTTATTTGGAAGTTTAAAACACCCAAATACAACTTTCTAAAGAAACAAATCCAAACTTCAGGAGTTTCTATTTGAGTACACAGTAAAAAAACCTCCAACTGTTGCTTTGTTCTCTTGTTTACAAAGATATATAGCACTTGATGCTGACTGCTAGAATAAGTCTGAAAAAGCAAAGAAAAGTGCAGGCGTGTCAGGTGGCCTGAAAATGTTCTACGTCTTTAAAAGAAAAAGTCCACTTCCAAAACAAAGATTCACATATAATGCACTCACCCCATTGTCATCTAAGAAATTATTTTTTGAGAAAAACATTTCAGCATTTTTCTCCATATAATGGACTGATATGGTGCCCCAATTTTGAACTTCCAAAATGCAGTTTAAATGCAGCTTCAAACGATCCCAAATGCGGTTGTAAACGATCCCAGCAGAGGAAGAAGGGTTTTTATCTAGCGAAACGATCAGTTATTTTCATAAACAAAATACAATTTAAATACTTTTTAATCTCAAACGCTCATCTTGTCTTGCTCTGTCTGAACTCTGTGTATTCTGGCTCAAGACAGTTAGGGTATGTCGAAAAACTCCAATCGTATTTTCTCCCTCAACTTCAAAAATCATTTCAAAATCATCGCTGCAGAAATACCGACCCAAAGAAAACATGCAATGATCATCAAACACCCTTAACAAAAAAGGTAAAACAGCGATATAGGATGATTTTGTAGTTGAGGGAGAACATGAGATGGGAGTTTTTCGACATACCCTAACTGTCATGACCCGGAACAAAATAGTTTAGGCAGAGTGAGACGAGACGAGCGTTTGATATTAAAAAGTATATAAATTATATTATATTTATGAAAACAACCAGTCGTTTCACTAGATAAGACCCTTCTTCTTCAGCTGAGATTGTTTACAACCGCATTCAGGATTGTTTGAAGCCGCATTTAAACTGCATTTTGGAAGTTCAAAATCGGGGCACCATATCAGTCCATTATATGGAGAAAAATCCTGAAATGTTTTCCTCAAAAAACATAATTTTTCTTCAGAAGTTTGAGTTTATATCTTACTGAGTTTTTAACATTTCTCACAGTTCTGACTGTCTTGCAATTTGTGTGAATTGTGAGAAATAAACTCAGAAAAAATAGGTAGAATTCTGAGGTAAAAATTTGCAGTTTCCTTTTATTTTCAGTCCTGTGGCAGAAACAAGCTTTCATAAAAAATGTCTCTTTTAAATACTGATCACTGAAAGGTTCTTTTGGAAAAGTGATTCTTCTATGGCACTGCTGTGAAAACCAATTTTAGATGCTTTATTTTTAAGAGTGCAGGTTGTGATCTGGCAAATTTTGATCATTTACAGCTCATCCCCTCATTTTTTGAACCTGTTTCTCTGTAGCATTCCTCCGCCTCAGCCGCTCATTCATATTCGCTTCCCCGTTCGCTTAAAGAGCCTAGTGTTGTCCTCGTGACGCCTGCAACTACGTAGGCTCCCCCTCTCTCTCTCTTTCTCTCTCGATATGGTTCTCTCCCCCTCCCTCCTCGTCTCTCTCCCTCGTTTTCCGTCTGTCTCTCTCCTTATGCTTTTCTCTCATCGTGGATGCTGCAGCGGGATAAACTGGGTCTTTCAGCGCAGGCAAGAGAGGCACCGCAGTATTGAGTCAAGCTTATATTACAAAACAGGAGGAGGAGAGGAAAAGAGGCGGAAACGAGGCGGCACGGGCTGAAAGAAGACAATATGGATTTGTTTGAGATGCAAGACGCTGCACAAACGGGGTGAGGAGTGTGTCTGGATCGCTCTGAGGAGGGGAGGGAAAAAACGGTCCCCACGTCCTCCCTCTTGACACTCTACAACGCCCACTCTCTCTCTCTCTCTCTCTCTCTCTCTCTCTCTCTCTCTCTCTCTGTCTGTCCATGGCTAGCGTTTGTAACATCAATAATCACCACTCCTGGGCTCATTTCTCTCCTCGCTGTTACTCAGTCGGGCCTCTGCTCGTGCTCCAGACTGCTGATCTTTTGTACCTTTTTGGAGATTTCCTTTGTTTTCTACTAAGATGCAAACCGCTTCTTGTGTTCACTGGATTTTATACAGTCATTTAAGGATTTAGCTTGGTCTCCGCACACGTCTTGAATATTTCATCCAGCACTGTTTTTGGACTGTACTCACGTGTGTGTTCTGGCCAGCGTTGTGTTTTGCTGCTCACCTGGGCTGCAGGTGAACATGTGGATTTGTGAACTTGACTGACAGATTCTTCACAACCCGTTTCAGGTGGTAATTATAATCTGACATCATATATATATATATTTACCATTCGTTTACAAAACCTACTCATCAACTTTTTCCAAATTGTTGTAATTTTTCTATACTACATCATGAAATATGTGTATGTTTTTTTTTCTGATGTTATTGAATGTGAGGTGTATATTTTAGGTACTTTTGACCATTTTCTGTTTTTCACTATTTTAATCAACTTTTAGTTCTTTTGCAGTTCACCTAAATAGTCCTGCAGTGTGACAAATTGATTTTGTTGAAGGTGCAAATGTTTGACTACATATTTATCTCAAATGATGTGTATAATAATTATAAAAGAATGAGAAAATGTTGTTTAAAATAGTTATGCATATCACACTGTTTGACATTTACTTGACAAGTACTATACAATACTGTATCATATAATGTTTAAGGAGGAATGATAAAGTGGTATTTTGTTGGGAGTCACTTGTTGTTAGTGGGAAACTTTCTGAGGTTTATTGTAACAATCTTTAGGGACAGTCCTTAGTGTAAAACAGTGTTTAACTGAGGTTTCGTCCTAATTTCTAAATGCATTCTGCTGTGTATGCAGTATGTTGTAAATGTTATGGTTTTAATGATCTAAAAATGTAAAAAAAAATTAAATTAAAACATTTATTTTATGCTAAGTATACTACAAATACATTTGCCTATTATGTACTTAATAAAAATACCCTGCAATTGTAATTTTAGTGTGCTAAACTGGTATATTTAAAGTCTGCTAAATTGGAACGAATAATTTTGTATTTAATGCTCTTTAGTTGTGCAGAAGTAGTGCTGAAGTCCAACTGAAGATATACTTAAGTATATTTGATTGTGCTAAAGTAGAACTATTGCAAGTATACTTTAGGTACACTTTAAATATTTTGCATTTAAAAAACAATATTATTTAAAGATCATACAATCGTCATCAATAGTGACATTAAAACATATTTTAGGCTTAATATTAAGAAATGTGCATTGTGCACAAGTAGTACTCCAAATAAAGTTTAATTACAACTTTTATAACAGTAAGTCTAGAGTGATATGTTAGTAAATATGTTAGTAGACTTGAACTATACTTAGTATAAATATACTTTTTACTAGGGGAATTTTAAGCAAAAATGTCTTTTATTTTTTTTGTAATTTATTGAATTTAAAAATATTGTGGTGAAAGTAAAAAGTAATAACATTTTCCTAACACCTTGAGCACACACGCATAGCTTAATTAGTATTATAGCTTAAGTTTTTATACATACATATATATATATGTAACAAATATGCATTTTTAAGTATTTTAAATATCGTGGTTTTCTTGACTGAAAGATAAGTTTCTGTTTTAAGATGTTCTTGTTGTTATGCCACACTGATTTTGATATTAATATAATGATATATAACATTTTTTAAGATTAAATTTAAAACAAGAAGTATATTTAGGTTATGTATGTGTATGTCTCAAATCCATTTGTAATGTTTTTTTTTAATTATTAGATGTGAGAAATCACATTATAGACCACAGGATCAAAAAAAAGAGACATGAGAGTGTGATTGCTAACGTGTGTGTTTCTGTGCATTTCACAGATTGGTGATTGGGTGGCAGAAAAGATGCTAATGGCTCGCGACACCTCCCGCGACGAGACTCAGAAGCTCCACAAGAAGTGGCTGAAACATCAGACCTTCATGGCAGAACTTGCTCAAAACAAGGAGTGGCTGGACAAGATCGAGAAAGTAAGTTCTCAGGGTCTTTGCTAATAGTACTTGCCGTATAAAAGCATTTTCTCAGTCAGATAATTAAGTGTGTGCAAATGCTCGGTGCCATTCTTCACTTGGCTCGAAAAATGCTGTTAGGCACCTTGAAATGAAAACACAACTCAGCTGAAAGTCTTTCTCTGTTGACTCATATTCCATTATAGTCAACGACTCATGTGAAACAGAGCCAGTAATCAGAGATGGCATAGCATTTAACAAGGGCAAATCCGCTTACTGTATCATTTACATTTAGTGGTGCACACACACTTTCTATTTTGTTATGCATAGTAATTATTGTTAGTCATATTTATGGGGTTGTATGGAAAATGGACATTATCTTCAGATGCCACTAAAAATACTATGCCCTGCACCAGTTGTGCTACGAACATGAATTGAACCTCAGATTGTGCACCTTGTTGTGAAGAGTCAGGCAATTAAATTATATTATGTTATATTATAGCTACAGTAACTGAAAGTGTTTCAGGGGTAAATTTTAGATAGATGTAGACAGTCCTGGTGCTGATGTCCAATTGAAAGACTGATGTTGTTTAATCTGTCAGTTACACTGTTTTATTGACATTGCTGGTGGATTGAATGGACTGTCTTCAGCTGCCAAGGCCCTCAGTCTCCCCGTCTTGAATGATCAAAGGCATCTCACAAAGTCCATTAATCATTTTATTCTGTGGTCATCTGCAATAAGCGAGAATGAGAGATGATTGGTTGTTGAATACTGCTGTTCTATATGGTTTGGCTAGGTTGTGTGTTTGATGCATTCTGGATATGGCGAGGCTTTCTGCACTAATGGATGTAAACTGTACTTTTAGGGTCAGTAAGTGTGAGATGCCAGGAAAAATTTAGACATCTTTACTCACAGTAGTCTGTATATGTGTATGAGTCAGAAACAATGAGAGGACAGACGGTATGGGTGTTTGACAGGCCTGTTGATATAATGAAAAAAATGGTAATACTTTAGTGTAGGGAACATCTCCTACCCAATACCTGAACTTAACAACTACCTTAATAACTATTAATAAGCAGCAAATTAGAAAATACAAAAGCTGTAGTTAAAGGAGAAGTCCACTTTCAGAACAACAATTCACAAATAAGTTACTCACCCCCTTGTCATCCAAGATGTTCGTGTCATGTTTCTGTCTTCAGTCGTAAAGAAATTATGTTTTTTGAGGAAAGCATTTCAGGATTTTTCTTCATATAATGGACTTCAATTGTGCCCCCGATTTTGAACTTCCAAAAAGTAGTTTAAATGCGGCTTCAAAAGGCTCTAAACAATCTCGCGAGACCAGTCAGTTCCAAGATACGAAGTGTGACAATATCCTCGCAAAACATTTTTTTCGTTCTCATGCCACGAGATCTCGTCACATCCCTAGTATATAAAGTATGTGTATCTTTTCTATTAAATATTATATCTCAGTATTTGTGTATATGCTCTGCAAAGGCTTTTTCAGTCAGAGAAAAAAAGTCTTTTTTCAGTCAGAGAAACCAATTTAACAAAACAGCCATTTAATATCTGTTGAATCTATAAAATGTTTAATGCAAGATTTTAAATACTAATCAAGTCCTGTTTTCCACATTCTTTTTAAATAAATTAACTCAAGAATAAATTTTAACTTTTCAATTATATTCACTAGAGTAACTTTACTTGCAAATGAACAGCAATATCTACCACACTGCATATTTTATAAAGTATTAAAATATTAAAAATGCCACATGCAACTTAAATCAGAGTTCATTCATCGAAATAGAGAGTTTGAACTGATTTACAGAAAGGATTTGAATTTATTAAAAAGATTAGTTCATGCAAAAATGGAAATTTGTTAACGAAGATGTAAATATGTTTGTTGCTTCATAGGAACAGATTTGGAGAAATGTAGCATTATATCACTTGCTCACCAATGGATCCTCTGCAGTGAATGGGTGCCGTCAGAATGAGAGTCCAAACACCTGATAAAAACATCACAATGATCCACAAGTAACCCACACAACTCCAGTCAATAAATTAACGTCTTTATATATAAAAAGCTGCTTGATTGTAAGAAACAAATCCATCATAATGGGATTTTAACTTTAGACCATTGCTTCTGGCCAAAAAATGAGTCCGTAATCTATGTTAATGCTTCATTCAGTCCATCTCCTGTCATCCTCTCACATCAAAATTCACCAATTTGGAATTTGTTCAGAACTGTTTTGGATTCTTTTTGATTGTAAACAGTGCTTGATCTGTGCAAATTTCTCACCCGATTCGGGCAAGAAGACCTTTCACTGCACTCTTATTTTAGTCAGAAGCAATGTTTTGAACATTTTGAAGTCTTAATGATAGATTTGTTTCTTACAAAGATGCAGCTTTTGGCTTCACAAGAAATTAATTGATGGAGTGGATTTGTGTGGATTACTTGTGTGTTATTGTGATGTTTTTATCAGCTGTTTGGACTCTCATTCTGACGGCACCCATTCACTGCAGAGGATCCATTGGTGAACATGTGATGTGATGCTACATTACTCCAAATCTGTTATGACGAAGACACAAACTCATCTACATCTTGGATGGCTGAAGAGTTAGTTTGCTTTCATTTTTGAGTAAAGTATTCCTATGTCATTTTTGCTTCTGAAGGCTAAATTAAAGTCACTATTAATATCTGATTACCAACCGAGACAAGGAATTATCACAAAACGAATGGCACAAAGTAATCATGAAATTCAGAATGCTTATATAGGTTGGTTGTTTGATACTGGCAGCATAATCATCAAGAGTGTAATGTAAGTATTTGATAGCGTGTGATAGCATGTGAGCACTGTGTATGTGAAAGTTCCTCATGACCTAGTATTTCCCGTAGACTGCCGAATGCTGGGGCCCATTTCATTTCTCTGTCATATAACCTTAAACTAGTTACCAGGAATAGAAATATGCTGAACTGTGCTGGCTACAAATTTATAAGAGTGCCCT
Organism: Labeo catla; assembly: GCA_012976165.1. Lineage (NCBI taxonomy): Eukaryota > Metazoa > Chordata > Actinopteri > Cypriniformes > Cyprinidae > Labeo > Labeo catla. The sequence goes on along the minus strand of VONZ01000011.1, from coordinate 359,515 downwards.
GGATTCCTGTACCACGCTCTTATTTTCTGCTGAATTTGGCCTGTTTGGATAGCTTTACCTTGCTTTGCCTGCTACATAAATGGTTTACACAGTGACAGTGTTCACAGGTGTACTCACAAGGGCCAAATCAATCTTTTGTTTGGGCAGTTTTTTTTTCTTTTTATAACCTCAAAGTTTCTTGTTCCTACTGTTCAGCAAACAGTTTTTATTTGCTCTGGTCATATCCAGTATCTTAATTTAATAATTAATAGCTGATATTAAACCAAATAAAATGCTAACATGTATAATACAGTATACACCTGTATAATAGGATAAATTAGCTTTGATATAAAATTATTTTACCTGCCATGGAAAAATAATCTACTTTGTTTTTAGCATTAAAAAAAAACTCATGTGCATCTCTCAATCACAGGCAACTTTATGATAGGAAGAAACTTTGAATAAAGTTGTTATTTTTCTTTTCTTTGCACACAAAAAGTATTCTTGTAGCCTTATAACATTACGGTTTAACCACTAGTCACGTTGAATATTTTAACAATGTCCTTACAGCCTTTCTAGGCCTTGAACTTGGTAGTTTGTCTGTGCAGGGTCAGAAAGTTCTTGGATTTCATTAAAAATATCTTAATTTGTATTCTAAAGATGAACAAAGGTCTTACAGGTTTGGAACGACATGAGGGTGAGCAGTTATGACAGAATTTATATTTTTGGGTGAACTGTCCCTTTAAGAATAACCAACCTGATCTGACGGGAAAACGTAACTAATTTGTATGATGTGAATCAAAATGTATGATATTTAGGGAAAAGTAAGCATTAAAGTCCACTCCAAAACATAACAGTCACTGGGCCATTAGCATTATACAGATCATTTGCATTAGCCACCAAATCACCAAAACGTAATAACGTTATCATGGAATAATGTTATGAAGCAGTATATCCAATAATATATGTTCATGTAGTCAGCTTCTGTTCATTAATCTGTATTTTCTAGTAAACAGCGTTATGCAGTTCCTCACCCTTGCAATGGACACGTGCGTTATAATTACAACATGCTGTTTCGACTAGTTCTGCTCCAATGTCACTAACCCAGCAGCTGTCAGATGAAGCAGTCATGCCAAGTCAAGTGAAGTGAAGGGGAGGGGAGGGAAGTATGTATCTGTTGCTAGGTAACAGTTTCCTCATCCCCCCAACCCCAGATCTCCCATGTGTGAAGGTCATTTGTACTGCCTCCTCTTCACACATCTATGTATGTAGCTCAGAGGAAGTGATGAGATGCACTTCCAGGTCAATATGAACCGGAATAATGCAGTGGATAATTTGGATTGGGTGCAGTGGTTTGATATAAATGCCAGGAAACAAACCTAACTTTTTTTTATTTTTTACATTAATGTGCATTATACAGTAGATATATCCACTTTTATTTTATTTTGAAATTGCGCAGTTAGCATATTGAGAAAGATAATGATATATTCCCCTGTGTTTGCGTAGGTTTATGAATGATTTACCTTACAAATATGATGAAATGGTGCATGTTGCATTGCCAGATGATTGTTATAATAAACCCAAACTCACAACAACATGCAGAGATGAACAGAGCTGCTCTAAGATGCACATACATAACCTACATGCATGTGAATAAATAAAAATGTATGCAAATATATTAAACTTGCTTTGGCTATATTTAATTCTTAATAGCATTATGACTTATTATGATTTTTAAATGGGTTTAATATGTGGAATGCGTCACTTCTGGTACTTGACATATGCAAAATGCATTCAAAGATTTTTTTTAAATCGAATATTTGAATAAAATCGAAGAATTGCTGCAGCCCTAAGCAGTTCATGTTAACTAATATAGGTAACTAATGGAACCTTATTGTAAAGTGTTACCAGAAATCATTTATACAGAAATGTTTCAAGATGTAAAAGCAAAGTAAATATATAAAGTAATATTGCAATAATGATTTTTTTTTTTTTTAATCTATTTATTATGGACATTTGGGGCATTTTCTTCTTTACCTAAAACACATACTGTAAGATGGCATGTTTATCATGGCAGATAATTAATCAGTCACATTATATAATTGGGATTTATCTAGTAAGCATGTTCAATTAACACCACACGATTACCTGAACCACGTTGTTTTAAAGCCTGAGGGAAGATCTGTGAATGTGATCTGTCTCTCTCCTTACACCCTTCTTCTTCATGCACTTTCTTTGCTCTCTCGTTTTTTTTTTAGCTTATGTTGAGCATGTATTGTATATGTAGGTTAAAGTTCTGTTTTTCTAACATTAAAGTTCATACTAATATTTATTTTTATCCTTTAATTATGACTTTTATACATTTTTACCATGATTTCCAGAAAAAAATGTCATTCAGTGTAACAATGATGTGCAAATAAATACATAAATAAAAAAAACAAAACAATATTTAGATATGATCATGAAAGGCAATTTTAACATTCATTTATTTTAACACTTTATTAACAAGTACACACAAGTACTGGGTAATATTAATTAGTAGTTAATATAGGATTAAAGGGTTAGTTCACCAAAAAATGAAAATTCGGTTATTAATTACTCACCCTCATGTCGTTCCAAACTGTAAGACTTTCGTTCATCTTCAACACATGAATTAAGATATTTTTTGTTGAAAACAGAGAGCTTTCTGACCCTGCATAGACAGCAACACAACTACTACATTCAAGGTTCCAGAAAGGTAGTAAAGACATAAATAAAATAGCAAACAAAGAAAACAAATAATGACTTTATTCAAAAATTATTGAGCTGAGCAAAACTTTTGAGCAAAAATCATTGTTTTTGTTTTCTTTGTGCACAAAAAGTATTCTTGTTGCTTCGTAAAATTTGTTTAAATCACTGATGTCACAATGGACTATTTTATAATGTCCTTACTGGGCATTGAACATGGTAGTTGTGTCAGAAAGCTCTCAGATTTCATTAAAAAAAAATTAATTTGTGTTCTGAAGGTAAACAAAGGTCTTACAAATTTGGAAATGACATGAGGGTGATGAATTAATGACAGAATTTTCATTTTTGGGTGAATTATTCCTTTAAGTTTAATATTAGTGTCTGGTTTAAGGTTAGTTGCTTGTTATGTATGCACAATATGTGTGCATAATTTACTGTTATTACCAGAGTATAGTAAGTGCATGTAATGTGCACCTTGACATAAAGTGTTATCCAAATTTTCTTGGCCCCTCTTAACGTTTTAATTCAGCTTTATTTGATCCTACTCCATTTCTTACAAATGAATGTTTACATCCTTAAAGTACTTTTTGATATTAGCCTAATATCTCCTGCCAAAACTATGTTTCCTGGAGGGTATTTATTATGTTTTGCGCCTTTGGGATTCGTGCTAACAGCTGGGCCTGGGGAAACTAATTCCCAGAGCAATATGGTACCTCACAGGTTCAGTGTTGTGTGTCACTGCTGTGCTCACATACATGTGATTTGCCGCATACTAATTACTAACATTTCAATAACCTGATTTTAGTTAGCCGCCATCTTGAAAGGACATGCAAAATCAGAGATAATATCGCTTTGATGAAACTTCAAGAGTCCTACATTGTGACTCATTACACACTCAGACACAAATTACCCGTCTTTTTCCTCCCACCACCCACCTCTCCCACACCCACTCTTCTCTCAAGTGTACACTCTTTAGTGTTTTGTCATCTCCACAGCACGGCGACACTAAAGTCAATGGAGAGACTGTGAGCGCACGCAGTGCATGTTGGGAGCTCAGGCCAGATTCCTGAGGAGGCAACGAGAACGAGAGGCTGTCATCGAGAGAGATGTTACGTAAAGCCTCTCGCAGCACCATGTTTAACCCAGTTCTGCTGCGTGAAGCTGCTCTACTGCACAGCAAAACCACTATAGTCCTCCAGCTCACAAATTAAACCTTTCAACATGGGGGTTTTCCCAGAAATGCCACAGAAAAACCATGTTGGGTTCTGTAAAGAACCTTTCAGTGCAACTAATGCAAACATCTAAATGGTCATGTTTAATGCAAATGCATTATCCTATTTTATTTTTATGGATTCTGTCCATTTTTTTAAGTTAAAATATGACTGGACATGTGATTTGTTCGTATAAAGTATGTTATGCAACAGTTATGTAGTAAAAATGAAAAAGATTTTCCTTTGCATTTTTGATAAGTTTTAAACACTATTATTAGTAATTGGCAATGTCTGTTTGTATAGAAACACCACACGCCTCTGCACATACCCATAGACTGAACACATAATATGCGTGCATATGACGTCACAAATTCATGTTTTTGTAGTTTATACAGAGACGATAAAATTTGCGCTTTGAAATTTGTTTTAAAAAAAATTTCAGGCTCCCAAAACAGCACTGTTTTGTAAATGAATGGCCAAAATGCATAAAAGGTTTCATATTTATTTGAAAATGGTGTTGTGTAAACGTCCCCTTTCTAAGCCTCTGTGTTCTTATCTCACCTTCAGGCATGCAGAGCAAGAAATATCCATTTATAATACCACAGCTAATGCAACCTTTAGAGATCACTTGTCCTATTTCCCAGCTTTCTTCTCACGTCAAAAAAAGACTTCGCAGCAGCTGTTGCAATGTGACAGGCACGACAGGGACAGACTCCCATCGGATTGCACATACGCAACATCACTGAGACACTAATAAAGTGGAAACTGCCATTACATGCCTCTTTACAATATTTATATCACATGTGTGACCCTGGACCACAAAACCAGTCTTAAGTAGCAGAGGTATATTTGTAGCAATAGCCAAAAATACATTGTATGGGTCAAAATGATCATTTTTTAGTTTACGCCGAAAATCATTAGGACATGTTCCATGAAGATATTTTGTAAATTTACTACCGTAAAATTATCAAAACTTTGATTATTAATATGTATTGCTAAGAACTTCATTTCGACAACTTTAAAGGCGATTTTCTCAGTATTTTGATTTTTTTGCACCCTCAGATTCCAGATATTCAAATAGTTGTATCTTGGCTATATATTGTCCTATCCTAACAAACCATACCTCAACGTAAAGCTTATTTATTATCAGCTTTTAAACAATATATAAATCTCACTTTCAAAAAATTAACCCTTATGACTGGTTTTGTGGTCCAGGGTCACATATGTGATCACCTCTGACTCATAAGGTTCCATGTTGATAAGTAGTAGTAACATAAATAATTAGCTTTAATGCAGTGTGTAATAATTTATTATCATGGTACATGTCATTGTGAGCTAAATCATGTGTTTGGCCATCACAGTCATCTAAGCTCTCATTTAAATATTTAAAAAGCATATATGTATTATATATATATATATATAAGCATTATTTAATTTAGCACTCCAATTATGACAGGACTCATAAAGTGTGATTGTTTATTCCAGAATTAAAACTATTAACCCCAGGGTTTAAAAATGGTCAAGGGGTTATTTTTCAGTATATTATGTAATTTTTAATTCAATATGTTAGTTGCCATTTCTTTGTAATTATTTGCGAAATTTACTTAAATGAAAATGGTTTCAAAATAAATCCTACACCAGATAGACTATAGTACATGCATCCATCTTTGTCTTTTCACACACTTTAGATAGCCTGTGATGTCATTGATTGGCTGTCGGCATGTGTGTGTGTGTGTTTGTGTGAGTAGGAAGCAGCCGGTCTGATTCCTGTGCTCATGGGCATCATTTCCATGGTCACTGCTGTATCGCTGTACCAACCCCCTTTCCTTCAGCCAGTCCTGACAGAGAGGATGAATTATAAAGATTGGCTGTGTTGGGGGAGGGATGCTGCATGTATGTGCATGTGCGTTTTAGGACCCCATGGTCTGTGTGGAGATCAGGTGGGGGAGGGGCGGTGTGTGTGTGAGATGTACCAGTTTAGTCTGCACTCATGCCAGCTTCTGACCTGTCTGTAATATGCACAGAAAAACGTTCGCCAAAAATAGTTTTGCATGAGAGATTTGTAACGAGATAAACAGGTTCAAACACTCTTTGATGCTTGATAAGGAAAAACGATGCATTAAGAGACGAGAAAAAATATGATATTTAGGCGAAATAAGAAAAATGTACACATCTTCATTCTGTGCACAAGTTTACACCCCCGGCTCTTAATGAAGTGTGTTTCCTTCTGAAGCATCAGTGAGTGTGTGAACCTTCTGTAATAGTTGCATATGAGTCCCTGAGGTGTCTTCAGTGTGAAAAGATGGATCTCAAAATCATACAGTTATTGATGAAAAGGTTTTAAATACACAAAGATGCTGAACCTGAAGGATTTTTCTGAAGAACAGCAGGCAGTTCAGGACAAACAAGGGACTCATGAACAACTATTGCTAAAAAAAAAAGCACAGCTGTGGATCATTCGGGTAACAACACAGTATTAAGAATCAAGCGAATGTAAACTTTTGAATGGGGTTATTTTTAAAAATGTAACTCTTATTTTCTCTTTTGGACTTCATGTAAATGTCTTTTATAGGATCTTTTTCTTTATCTTTTAAATTCTTATTCAGGTCAGTATTAAATAAAAAATAACATGCATTTTGTATGATCCCTCTTATTTTGGTAAAATAATTAACATTTTGCAGATTCTGCAAGGTGTATGTAAACTTTTGACACATTATGTCACCACTTAACAAGCAAATAACACAGAATCTGTCATTTTGATCCAACAAACAAACCAGACCGACAAACACACAAACAAACTTTGGTGGACTTGAACTTGAAAAATGGTGTGTATTGATGTTCATTCATGTTTATTTCATGCTAAGATAAAACTATAACTAGTAAAGAGATAATTGGTTCACGTGCCGCTTGAACTGAAACACTACAGCGATCTGTCATGACTCTTTAAAGAGTCACGAAACGCTATTTATTATTTGAATTTCTTTAAAAATAACAAAATTTGAAAGCTGAGATTATGTTTTATACCTAAAGTAACCTGCTCTGTCTTGTCTGTTGGTGCGTTGTCAGTGTCCTCTTTGCTCCGTGATGTATTCTTCATTAATGAAATGCGTGAGAGCGCGTTTGAACATAACAACAGTAACGAAGGGGGCGGGGCTTTGCGAAGTGTCAACTGCTAAAACATTCTGATTGGTCACTAGATGAGTTACGTGCCAAATCTTAATATTTAGGATCAAACTCCTATTTTGAGCACTTCCCTTGTGAAAAAGAAGTACACTTTAGCAGACTTAAAGTACTTATTTTGGAAGTAATATACTGTAAAAGAATATATAGAATATTCAGACACTTAAAGGGACACTCCACTTTTTTTTTGAAAATACTAATACTAGTAATATCATTGCGCCTGCTGTACCCATGGTACAGCAGCAAAGTTCCTTGATTATTAGTACGCCGGAATAAGAGTATAGTTCCTAGCCATATCAGCCTAGAAAATCGCAACTTTTCATTTTTCGTCAGTCTTAGTACACAATGTAACTATAGAAGAGTCAAGTTTTAAATAGGAAAAATATCGTCATTTATATATGGTCATTTTTTAACGAGATGCTATTGGTCTAATCAGATTCAATGATCTATGCTAAGCTATGCTAAAAGTGCTACTGCCAGACCTGGAGATCAGCTGAGTGGATTCAAAAATGGTAAACCTCAACTGTTTAACTCTAGGGGAGTTGGACAATGAGCCTATTTTCAAAAAAAGTGGAGTGTTCCTTTAAGTACATATTATTTGCAGTTAAATGAAAATGCATTGTAATTTAAATTTATATTAAACACATTTAGCTGAACTTTAGAGTGCTTTTTTTGTCATACAGTAAGTGGGATTTAAGTACATCTTTATTTAATGTCATAATTACTTCTGTTGTCTTTGCAATTTGGTTAAAGTGTACTGTTAAATTTACTGGCAAGCATTTATAATAAACTAAAATTTAATGCCATTTATATAGAAACTTGTATGTGATGTACTTAAATATATTTGTAATGATGAAGATGCAATTTAAAATATATTAACTTCAAAACTGTACTTCAAAACCTTTAATTTGACATTATTACAAAGCACACTTGGTAACGCTTTATTTTAAAGTGTCTGTTACACATGCTACATGTACTGACTATTATAATAACAATTAATTATGCATAATTACATGCAAGTGACCCTAAGCCAAACCCTAGTCCTAACTCTAACCATATAGTAAATACATGTAGTTAATTAATATTTCTCATTACTTAAATGTATAATTGAAGAGTTCAGATGCAAAACCAGCTAAAAGCCATCTCGGTCAAAAATGAGATAATGATACTGAGTGAGTGCTCCTGACACATAGTATACGTCCATCAAAAAAACTTTTACTTCAGACAAACTAAATTGCAGCCTTAGCCCAATCAGAAGTACCAGTACTTACATAGAAACCTATACAAAGTAGCCAGAAAGAAATGCTAATTTTAAAGAAAAACGTCAGACGGATTTAGAGGATTCTGCATCTGAACTCTTCAATTACACTGTAACAAGGACACCTTAAAATAAAATACATTTCTTTAAAAATATACTATTAATATTTTGAGTACAACATAAGTGCACGTTTAATACAATTAAGCACAAGGGTACAGTAGTAGTAGTGAAAGTGGCTAATAGTATCAGACCTACTGTGCACTGTTTATATAGTTCTAAATGTGGAGGCACAGATGAGAGTCTGAGGAACAAATAGACTTCAGCAGTTTTATAATCTGTGTGTTTGTGATGGAGCATCTGCTCTCACTGTTAGATCAGCTTTCTCTGTCCTGAGCTGATCTGAAGTGACGCAGGTGCAGTTTGCTTTTAGGTAGGCAGGAGCCCAGACACGGCCAATTGTACTCGTGTGAATCACAGTCCTCAGCACTTAGTTAAACCAAGCTGTGATCACTGTGATCTGATAATGACTAGTTAATCTCTCGGATTTAGCCAGAGTATTTTTACAGATGTGCTTTTATTGTTAAAAGCAAAGATGGAGTCGCAGTCGCCAGTACCGTTGTTGAATAGTTGCGTAGTTGGAACATGTTGGCTTTTATGAGCTTGTTTAGTGTTCTTTAGTGTTGAGAAGTGTGATTTGTTTAGAGCAAGTTTCAGTTTAATTGAACTGGCTATAAAACAATTCATTTATTCAGTTTGATTCAGGACTCAACCAATTTACTCTTCACTGTTCATGTCGTAGTCAGATATTTATTTTAGGTGATTGTTTTTTATCAAAAAAGAAATGCACTTAAAGGGATAGTTCACCCAAAAATGAAAATTACTTCATGATTTACTCACCCTCAAGCCATCCTAGGTGTATTTGAGTTATATTAAAAAATGTCCTGGCACTTCCCAGCTTTATAATGGCAGTGAATGGCTGTTGAGATTTTAAAGTCCAATAAAGTGCATCCCTTCATTGGAAAGAGCAAACAAAACACTGTTCACGAATTAGAAGTACAAAATGAGGTTTCCCCTTGCTGTAAACAAAACTTGGTTCTCACAAGACTAACATATTCTCACCGGAGATTACACTACGCCTACGTCCTATGTAATCCACTGGAACGCCACTCTAATGAACGTGCTCACGACAGTTAGTGGAAGAGATTACAGTTTAAAAAGTGTTTAAAAAATTGATATATTTCTTACACAAAGGCATCGATTTGCTTCAGAAGGCCTTTATTAACCCCCAGAGCTGTGTGGAGTACTTTTTATGATGGATGGATGCACTTTATTGTGCTTCAAAATCTCAACAGCCATTCACTGCCATTATAAAGCTTGGAAGAGCCAGGACATTTATTAATATAACTCTGATTGTATTCGTCTGCCAGAAGAAAGTCATATACACCCAGGATGGGTGAGTAAATCATGGGGTAATTTTCATTTTTGGGTAAACTATACCTTTAATTGCATTGAATGTGTACTTGTAGTGTACTTCACATTTTAAAAGTATATTTTTAGGAAACAATACTTGCAGATAATATAATATTAATAAAATAAAAGACCACTTAAGTGTACTTCGGAGTTTATTTTCATGTTTCTCAACACACCTAAGTACACTTTAAAAGTGCAATTTGTAATCATGTCAAAAATACAAGTTTTACTTTAAAGTAGATTTTAAATCTTTAAAAATCTTTGGTTCTTTATTTTTTTTGTGTTGACTGTCAAACTAAAGCACATGTTAAATACTTTATTATTTTAACTATAGGGTGATTTTCAGTATATTTAAAATGTACTAAGTTGTCACTTCATCATTACAAACATGTAATTATAAATCTATTTAAATAAATGACATACAAGTTTACAGTTATATTTTGGTTTACTATAAAGTACACTTTAACCTTACTTCAAAGATAGTAGACATAATGGACCTTTTTCAAAAGACTGTGATGACTATACTTCTTCACTATACTTTGTATTATATCACCTTTTCATCAAGTTACAAAAAAAACAAGTTAATGCTAATGCCACGTCTATGGGAGGGACGGTAAATTTGACATTGTTCTCTCTTCTGACTGCTGATATCAGTCTCTCTCAATTTTTTTTCCTTTGATTGAAAGTCATCAAAACACTATCGTGGACTTTTTCTTTTGCTATTTGAGCAAATAGAAATGCAAAAAATATATTTGCGGTACTCTCCCATTCACTGCTCTCGGATTTTACCTAACTATGACAACTTCCACTATGAGAAAACCGGAAATGTGAGAAAGGTCAATTATGAAATCATGTATAAAGTTTATTGAAATTTAGAAGGTCAACAGTATTTGGGAATCCTGTCTGGAAGCTGTCATTGTTTTTGCAGTTCCATATTGTGCCACTAGTGGAACAGAAATGACTGTTTTCACCTTTGAATACTGATGGTTGTCTCTATCTGTTTTCTCAGGAGGGCCAGCGGTTAATGCAGGAGAAGCCAGAGCTGAACGCTCTGGTGAAGAAGAAGCTGGAGGAGATCCGTGAGTGCTGGCTGGATCTGGAGAGCACCACGCAAGCCAAAGCCCGGCAGCTGTTCGAGGCCAACCGGGCCGACCTGCTGGTACAGAGCTACTCCAGCCTGGACCAGCGACTCGAGCAGCTTGAGGGACAGCTGGCACACGTGGACTACGGCCAGGACCTGACCACTGTCAACAAGCAGCTGAAGAAACTACAGGTCTTTACACTTTCTTTCACAAACACATGTATTAGCAGCTTCTCATAAGTCTCTCATAAGCTCAGAAACGCTTTGTGCATCAAGATGATGTTTCCTCCAGATCTTGCTTTTGTTTTTGAACTGTCAGATTGCAGGTTTCCAACGTGCCTTTAATTTGCTCTTTATTTCTTTCCGATTCCTGTGCTGAAGACTTTTATTTTCTTTTCCACTGCTGCATTTACTGGTAATACGAGCCTCATCAGTGTCCACTGTATGAGTGTAATTCATGTTGCTGGTGTGGCTCTCCTCTCTGACAGCATGCCATGGCTCTCAGCTGATCTGAGTTCAGTTTCAGCTCTGTTCCCACATCACTCCACCCTCATCACCATCAGCGGTATTGTAGCATCTTCATTTCCCTTTCTTTATTTGCACACACCATCTCTTTTAGTTTGCTTTTACTTCCTTTATATTCCCATCAATCTTCACCAGATTATACTTCATATGTGGATCATAGGTAGCGGTCAGTGCAGACTGACTAGTCCTATGAAGTGTGTGTGTGTGGGAGCGTGTGGTTTTTTATTGTGTTATATTTCCTGTCCTTTTATACATCAGCATATTTCAAACATTGTGTTTTCAGAAGCATTTATTGTAATTAAAAATTGAAGCTTTTAAAATATTAAAAAATGTTAGCTCTCTGTCTCTCCATTTAAATAAGCCGGGCAAGATTCGACATTTCAAGTAGTAATTTTTATTTTTTTTATAATTCTAGATTATTTTAAAGGTTCAGTTGCATTTTTTTGTAATATTAGTAATAACTTATGCAATACATAAAGTCTCTTTTAGTTTGACATTAACTGTGTTTAAGTCAATGAACTGCTGCTTTTCATTTCAGGATGAAAATAATGGCGTGTCTGTAATAATAGTCACAGGATTGAATCTCATTACTGTAATTGCTGTAGGCCTTGATATATGAGTTTGGATTGGTCATTTACTCTGGTTCACTTCACTGTCTTAATTTATGTAACATCTGACCCAAATGGGTTACAGCATGTGGATCTTTCTTTACACTACTATTCAAAAGTTTGGGTTAAATGCTTTTTTGCATTTATTTAAAAAATACAGTCAAACCAAAATTTATTCAGACACCTTCAACATTTCTCACATTGTGACAGCTTATTCGCTATAGCTTAGGAAATGGTAATAAAATAAGACAAGAACTCAGATAAACTGTGTCAAAACAAATTCATCTTGATAATGTCAGATAACTTTGATAGAAAAGTATGTAATGGATTACAATAAACCAAAAATTCAGACAACTGTTAGTAAAAAGGTTGAAGTAGCAGTTAGCAAAGAAAAAACACTTAAGCAAAACATGGTCAGGTCATAGTGTGAATAATTTTTGGTCCCAAATTTGTATTGGTTTTACTAGTAGTTCTCTGTATGAGGAATGTTTGGGTATAATATGTCCATTTGCTTTATTTTGCTATCCTCACATAAATGAGCTATAGTGTCCTGCACCCATTAGTAAAAATATATCTGGTGTCTGAATAATTTTTGGTTTGACTGTATGGTAAAAAGAGTAATATTGTGATATATTATTACAATTTAAAATAACTTTTTCTGTTTGAACATATTTTAAAATGTAATTTATTTCTTTGATACAAAACTGAATTTTCAGCATCATCACTCGAGTCTTCAGTGTCACATGATCTTTCAGAAATCATTTTAATATGCTGATTTGCTGCTCAAGAAACATTTCCCTATTATTATCAGTGTTAATTTTTTGGAAACTGATATTTTTCAGGATTATTTGATTAATAGAAAGTTCAACAGAGCAGTATTTATTTAAAGAAGAAATATGTGACCCTGGACCAAAAATCCAGTCTTAGGTAGCATAGGTATATTTGTAGCAGTATCCAAAAATACATTGTATGGGTTAAAAACATCGATTTTTCTTTTATGCCAAAAAATCATTAGGATATTAAGTAAAGGTCATGTTCCATGAAGATATTTTGTAAATTTCCTACTGTAAATATATCAAAACTTAATTTTTGATTAATAATATGCATTATATGTACTTATGCATTATATGGACAACTTTAAAGGCGATTTTCTCAATATTTTTTTTTTGCACCCTCAGATTCCCGATTCCTATCCTAACAAACCATACATCATCAATGGAAAGCTAATTTTATATAAATCTCAACTTTAAAAAACTTACACTTATGACTGGTTTTATGGTCCAGGTTCACATATTTTATCAATTATGTCTTTACTGTCACTTCATATAAATATAATGCATCCTTGCTGAATAAAAGTATTAATTTCTTTCTAAAAATCTTTCTCAACCCAAAATCCCAAAATGGTAGTGTATGTCATCACAATATCTTTGCTATCATACTGTAATTTGCCATTTTCCAGGTCTTACGCTTTTTTACCAGCACATTAACATTAAAGAGCAAACACATTTTCTTTGGAAGTTTGAAAAGTTTATGATGATGTCATAACTCACTTCCTGTCTCCTTTGGTCTTTCTGGTGTTCTACCTCTCCTCTTTCCCACTATCTATACTGTCGTCATTTTTAACTGTGCTCCACTGTGCTGAACTGTGTATTTCTCCATCCCTCTCTCTTTGACGTCCACTTCGTTCTCCTGTCCATTTTTCCCATTCTACACTTCAACCAATGTCTTCTTTGATGTTCTTTTGCTCATTCATCATGTTCACTGTACTTCCGCCTCTAACAGACGATGGAGTGTCAGATGGAGGAGTGGTATAAAGAGGTTGGAGACCTGCAGGCTCAGGCGGCCTCCATCCCTCAGCAGGGGCAGGTCATGGAAAAGGTGTCCGAGAAACAAACAGGTGTGGAAACGCGGATTGTACGACTGATTGAGCCTCTGAAAGAGAGACGCCGTATCCTGCTGGCTTCTAAAGAAGTGCACCAAGTGGGCCGTGACCTTGAAGATGAACTTGTGAGTTTAGCAACCTCAGTATAGCTATTGGCTTTAATATATTTTGAAATGTGCAAAACCTGTTTGTGTGTTTGTCTGCAGTTGTGGATACAAGAGCGTCTTCCAATGGCCACTTCTCAGGAACATGGGACAAGTTTACAAGCTGTACAACAACTCATGAAGAAGAATCAAGTAAGACAACATCAAAAAACAGCTCAGACCATCATAAATGTTAAAGGCATAGTTCACCCAAAAATGAAAATTACCCCATGATTTACTCTCACTCAAATTATCCTAGGTGCATATGACTTTCTTCTTTCAGACCAATAGACCAATTATAGGTTTGTAAACATTCAGGATGCGCGGAAACCCCGGAGAGATAGCCTTTACGGCTAGAGAATTACACGGATACGGTGCAAAATAGTTACATTTAAAAAGGTTATAGATTATATTGATTAGATGGCTTTTTCAAAATGTTCTTACAAGAGCTAGTGACCCAGTGATAAGCACTGTTATTCAACGAAATTGACGTTAAATAGTGGGATAGTCTTACCGATCTGAAACAGGGATGACAGAGCCTATCTGGTGACAGAAAATGACGGTTTTCAAGTGGCAGTTTATAGAACCGTGGAATAAAAGAATAAAAAAAAAAGGTAAATTAGATTTTGTATTTCAAAATTCTGACTTTATTCTTGCAATTCCTAGATTATATCTTACAGTTCTAATAAGGAAAAACAACTCGTCATTCTCTCTTTTTCCCTCGGCTCCGAATAGGAGTTCATATCTCACACTTCTGTTTTTTTTCCTCTTAGAATTGACAAACTCACTATTTTTGAGTTAAATCGAGTCCAAATTAGGAGATATAAATGAGAAAAAAAGTCAGAATTGTGAGATAAAATAAATAAATGTTATGTAAAAATTTTAAAGTAATAGGTTTAAATAATATTTCATGCTGTAACTGTAGGGCTAATACAATACGTCCCCTTATGAACAGCATATGTGAATATTATGTAGACCTATTGTTTAAATCAAATTTATGCTTTAAAAGTAGAGTAATCATAGCAGTTTTCATCCAAAGTATGTATGTTTAAACATGCGTTTAGCTTCAAATAGCATCTTTGACAACAGTATTCTATACAAATTATTTGCATTCCGATTTTCACATCAAAAGGCACAAATGAATTTAACCTGTTTACCTCCACTTGTTACTAGTGTTTTTCTGCAACCACTATGCACGCGCAGCTGCAAGTGACATAACTGTGACACCTACTTCAAATTGGTCTATACAATCAGAGTTATATTAAAAAATGTGCTGGCTCTTCCAGGCTTTATAATGGCAGTGAATGGTGGATAAAATTTTGAAGCAAAATAAAGTGCATCCATCCATTATAAAAAGGTCTCCACAGCTCCAGGGGATTAATAAAGGCCTTCTGAAGTGAATCAATGTGTTTGTGTAAGAAAAATATGCCTTTAATGCTGATTTAGGCTGGTCCGGTGCTAGTTGGTTTAGTAAGGCTGGAATGTATTACAAAACTTTTGGCAAGATTTTTGCCTTGATTTTCAGTCTGGACACACTGATGCTAGTTGCTGAAAATCAGAGCCAGTCAGCAGATTTTGGACAGTTGGAAATGACAGATTTCACAGATAATCACATTGTCTTTAATGGGCACAGATTGTTTGATATTGTGAGGCGAATTTAGAACACATTGTTTTCATTTGTCATGCATCTTCGAGCAACAACACACTTGTTTCTGTTTGCATTTGTTGTGTTCAAAAAAACAATAAAAGAGGTATATTATAAGATAGCCAACAATACAACTTAAAGGACAAGTTCACTTCCAGAACAAAAATTTTACACATAATGTACTCACCCCTTTGTCATCCAAGATGTTTATGTCTTTCTTTCTTCAGTCGTAAAGAAATTGTTTTTTGAGGAAAGTATTTCAGGATTTCTCTCCATGTAATGGATTTCTGTGGTGCCCGTGAGTTTGAACTTCCAAAATGCAGTTTAAACGCAGCTTCAAAGGGCTCTAAACAATCCCAGCCGTGGAAGAAGGGTCTTATCTAGCAAAACGATCGGTTATTTTCTAAAAACACTGTTGCAACTTATATACCTTTTAACCTTAAATGTTTGTCTTGTCTAGCTCTGTGCATGTGTAGTCTGTGCACATCCAGGTCAACGCAGTTAGGGTATGTCAAAAAACTCTCATCTCATTTTCTCCTCCAACTTCAAAATCGTCCTACATCGCAGCAGAAGTACCAACCTAGTGTTTACAAAGTGAACATGCAAAGAAAGTCAAACGCTCTTTACAAAAAAAGGTAAAACAGCGATGTAGGACGATTTTGTCTTGAACTATCTTGAACTGGAGTGCACAGAGTACACATGCACATCGCAGAGCTTTTGAGGTTAAAAGGTATATAAATGTTTTTTTTAAATAACCGATCCTTTCACTAGATCAGACCCTCTGAAGCAGCATTTAAACTGCATTTTGGAAGTTCAAGCTTACGGGCACCATTGAAGTCCACTATAAAATAGCATGTTCTGTTTCTCATTGTCATCTCCTCTCAGAGTCTACAGAGAGAGCTTCAAGGTCATCGTGGACGTGTGGAGGATGTTCTGGAGAGAGCTGGCGTGATCGCGTCCATCCGCAGTCCAGAGGCAGACAGCATCAGGGCTGGTATGGAGCAGCTCCATCAGCTGTGGGAGGTGCTGTGGACAGAGACTGAGCACCGGCAGCTCCGGCTGGATGTCATGTACCAGGCACAGCAGTACTACTTTGATGCAGGAGAGGTGGAGGCCTGGCTAAGCGAGCAGGAACTGCACATGATGAATGAGGAGACGGGAAAGGTAGGAGAGGAAAACAGAGCGGTCATGTGGGGGTGGGAAACACCAAACAACCATAATGAGGTGATGTAATTTAAACAGTATACAATTGTTTTATTAAATTTAAAAAGTGTATAAATATATATATATATTTATATACTCCCAGTCAAAAGTTTTTGGACAGTAATGTTTTAGTAATTTTGAATGTTTTTTGAAGAAATTTATTTGATCCAAATACAGCAAAAGCAGTAATATTATATATATTTGAATACTGAATATTTGTACTATTTAAAATAACTGCTTTCTATTGGGATATATTTAAAATGTAATTTATTCCTGTGATCAAAGCTAAATTTTCTGCATCATTACTCCAGTCTTCAGTGTCACATGATCCTTCAGAAATCATGTTAATATGCTGATTTGCTGCTCAAGAAACATTTATTATTATTATTATTATCAATATTTTAAACAGTTGAGTAATTTTTTTCAAGATTCTCTGATGAATAGAAAGATTAAAAGATCAGCATTTATTTGAAATAAAAAGCTTTTGTAACACTATAGACCATTTCGTCAGATGTAAACATATTGGTCCCGATACACTTCCTGTTTTTTTTTTTTTTTTTAACTTTACACAAATATCACAAAAAAATACAAGCGACATAACATTTGACTGGATGAAAATGTTACATTAGCACCTTTAAGATGTATTTGTATATGTGAAATAAAAAAACAAAAAAACAAAAAAAAAAACAGGAAGTGCTTCTGGACCAGTGTTGGTTACATCTAGCGAAATGGTCTATACAAAACAAAAACATAAATTCAAAAGCTAAGAGTCAGTATATATTTTTTCTTTTTTGGGGAAAGAAGTTATAGAAGTTAATACCTTTATTTAGCAAGGATGCTTTAAATTGATCAAAAGTGATAATAAAGATATTTATAATGTTACAAAAGATTTCTGTTTCAGATAAATGCTGTTCTTCTGAACTTTATATTCATCAAAGAAACCTAAAAAAACATTGTTTTCAACATAATAATAATAATAAATGCTTTTGAGCAGCAAATCACAATATTAGAATGATTTCTGAAGGATCATGTGACTAAAAATTCAGCTTTGAAATCACAGGAATAAATTACATTTTTAAATATATTAAACTAGAAAACAGTTATTTTAAATAGTAAAAATATTTCAACATTTTACAGTCTTTGCTGTACTTTGGATCAAATAAATGTGACTTCTTTAAAAAAATATTACAAATATACACACACATTACATACATTATATATGGTGTATACAGTACATAATTGTCAAAAATGTTACATTTTACATTTATGCATTTAGCAAATGCTGTTATCCAAAGTGATTTACAAATACAATACAGGGACATGAGCAATTAATTACAGTCAACAGTTTTTTCATTCTGTATATACAATGTCAAGAAACAAGGAAAATGTGTAAAAAAGGTGTGCAAAAATACAAATTGTGAATAAAAATGTGTTGCAGAATAATTAGTTGTAATTATTGAAGTATAAAGTAAGTGTAATGATTAATATTTCATTATAAATATATAATGTTTGTAGTATACAATGCTAGGCTAGAGCAGAGGAAAAATACAGAAAATAAAAAAATGTGGGGAAAAAAATTGTAAAAATAATTATAATTAATTATAATAATGAATATTTTATTATAAATATTTTTTTGGGTGGGACCAGGGAAAATGCTTGACCATCTTGGACTAAAAATCTTTATTGTTGAGCCCTGTGTAGACAATGTTTTTAAGGACATTAGTTTCAGGCAAGGACACCTAGGTAATTTCTAGGATGCTGTGATGTTATAGAAGATGACATTGGATCAAGGTGAATGTATTTGAGCTGTGTCCTCTCTTGCTCAAGGATGAGGCCAGTACTCTGCAGCTGCTAAAGAAACAGCTGGCGCTAGAGCAGACCATAGAGGACTATGCTGAGACCATCGGAATGCTTTCTCAGCAGTGCAGACAGCTGCTGGAGCTCGGACATCCAGACTGGTAAATGTGCAGCAGAAATCAAAGATCCCATGACCATCATTATAAAGAAAACTGTACCTACTAACAGTACTTAATGTTATAATCAAACATGCAAATGCACAACAATCTTTCGGCTTATCTGTTTTCACTTTTGAGCAGTCACAGTTGCCATTCTTTGTATTCCAGTGATAACACCTTTCGAGGGTAACTGACTTCACTGATTTTTTTCCTTTGAATGAAATCAAAGTATGTGTGTGTGTGCTTGTGCCTCAGTGAGCAGATCAGTAAGCATCAGTCTCAGATCGACAGGCTGTACGTGTCTCTGAAGGACCTGGCGGAGGAGAGGAAGTCTCGTCTGGAGCAGCAGTACTGGCTCTATCAGCTCAACAGGGAGGTGGATGAACTTGAGCAGTGGATAGCAGAGAGGGAGGTCATCGCCAGCTCCACCGAACTCGGACAGGACTTCGAGCATGTCTCGGTCAGCTATTTCATATTTATCTGTCCCTAAACATGATCAGCTGTAGCTCTTGTGCTTCCTCCGTTTCTTAACACTTTTCCTGATCGTCAGATTCTGCAGGAGAAATTTACAGAGTTTGCAGTGGAGACTGGGAGCCTGGGGCAGGAGAGGGTCACAGCTGTCAACCAGATGGTTGATGAGCTCATAGATTACGGCCATGCGGATGCAGCCACCATCGCTGAGTGGAAGGATGGAGTGAACGAGGCCTGGGCGGATCTACTGGAGCTGATGGAGACGCGAGGACAGATGCTCGCTGCTTCGCACCAGTTACACAAGTTCTTCTCCGACTGCCGAGAGGTATGGAGAAGGAGATGTATGACATCTGAATAATTAAATCGTTTGCTAAAGCCATTATTATTTTGACTAGTGCTTATATGTAACTGTCAATGTTGCTCATGAGAATTTTTTCAAATGCTTATACACTACCAGTCAAAAGTTTATGAACAGTAAGATCACCAAGCTTGTATTTATTTGATCCAAAGTACAGCAAAAACAGTAAAAATTTGAAATATTTTTACTATTTAAAATAATTGTTTTCTATGTAAATATATTTTAAAATGATTTCAAAGCTGAATTTTTAGCATCATCACTCCAATCATATGATCTTTCAGAAATCATTCTAATATTCTGATTTGCTGCTCAAAAAATATTTATTATTATTATGTTGAAAACAGCTGAGTACAATTTTTTCAGGTTTCTGATAAAGAGAAAGTTCATCACTTTTGATCAATTTAAAGCATCCTTGCTAAATAAAAGTATTAATTTCTATAATATCTTTCCCCCAAAAATTATACTGACTGCAGGCTTTTAAATGGTTTGTTGTATAATGTTACAAAGCTTTTTATTTCAGATAAATGCTGATTTTTGGATCTTTCTATTCATCAAAGAATCCTGAAAAAATGTACTCAACTCTTTTAAATATTGATAATAATAGTAATAATAATAAATGTTTCTTGAACATCAAATCAGCATATTAGAATGATTTCTAAAGGATCATGTGACACTGAAGACTGGAGTAATAATGCTGAAAATTTAGCTTTAATTACAGGAATAAATTACATTTTGAAATATATTCACATAGAAAACAGTTATTTTAAATAGTAAAAATCTTTAACAATATTACTGCTTTTGCTGTATTTGGATCAAATAAATGCTGGCTTGGTGAGCAGAAGAGAATTCTTTAAAAAACATTAAAAATCTTAGAAATCTTAAATCCCGGTAGTGTATATGGACATGCATCCATCTAGAACACCAAAGCAACCATATAGCAATGCATTAATTCTTTCCCCCGTCAGCATTTTTGATCATTTTCCCAGAATATTTTGTTTTTTGAACATCTGTACATATGTCAAATATGTGAAAAGAAAGAACAGAAAAAAAGAACAGATCCTTTTATTCTAGCTTCATGCATTTTTTCTTCAACAACATTTGAATGTGGGCAAGCTTCCTAAAAAGCAAAATTTTGAACAAAAAGCTGAGAAAATAGCATCACGAGCAAGAATGTTGCATATTATTGGTGGAACAACAGTCCTAGTTTTTCTTAATGCTCTGGGAAGCTTTTTGTGTATATATTTTGTTTTATTACTGTGATATTTGTGGGATAATGCTGAGGCATGTTTGTCCTTCTGCTGCAGGTGTTGGGAAGACTGAGTCTAAGCTTGTTTGTGTGTCTACTGTGTGTACATGATAAATAGCAGCAGTGCTCATGAAAGCATAGACCACAATGGTCTCTTGTGTGGAAAAGCATGAGTCTGTGTGTGTTTCAGGTGTTAGCACAGATTGAGGATAAGCAGCGGAGGTTACCGGAGGTTCGCGCATGTCAAGGAGGCACTTCAAATACCAGCACTCTGCAGAGACTTATGCAGACTTTTGAACATGATATTCAGCTACTTGTTACACAGGTGAACTGATGCAACATTCTTATGCAGAAAGTGCAAAATAAATAGATGCTCAGATAAAATAAAGTTCATGACAGTGGCAACATTTGTAAAAAAAAGAGGGTTGCTTTTCTCAGGTAAGACAGTTGCAGGAAAGCGCAGCCCAGCTCCGAACAGTTTATGCCGGGGAGAAAGCAGAAGCCATTGCCATGCAGGAACATGAAGTGATGCAGACGTGGAAAGAGCTGCTCATATCCTGCGAGGACTGCCGAATGCAGATCACTACAGCGACAGACAAGTTACGCTTCTTTGGGATGGTGCGTGATCAGCTGATGTGGATGGACAGCATCATCTGTCAGATAGGAACTGGGGAGAAACCAAGGTAGGACACATGCTGGGACACTTGCTCTCTGCTTATAGGAACTCATTAAGGTGCTTTAACAATTATAATGCATGAAGATTTGCATCAGGTGAGCTGAAGAGCAGCCACTGTGGCCGCTGGAGTGTGCTATAGGTATCATACCACGAGCACAAATAAGTGATAAGGTGGTAAGTGCATGAACCACAATAGTATTTATACATCAGATTATGATTAAGCATAATATTTTCCATTAAGAGCACGGTGTGGGAACACAATAGATCTGTTACAAAAATTATTGAGCTGCTGTGTGGTCTACTACCTACATGGAAAACTACCTTCTTAGGATACAGCCTAAACAAAGAGGATTTGAAATGCTAGTTTGAATGCTTTTCAAGTGGCACTTCACTTAGAAATTTATGCCAATAAAATATGACATTGCATGTTGTTCAGCTAAAAGGACACTCTAATAAAAAAATAAAAAGCATGCCCAAAAATATTATTTATTCATACTTTTCTGTAGTTAATTATAAAATAAATAAAATAAAACATGCATTGTTGCCTTAGACTGTATTTTGCCAAAATACATTATCATAGGAAGCAGCATAATGTTGCTGCCTACTAGAATAGCTTTGCATTGGCAGTGCACCTAAGGTGCCTTAAAATGCTAGGTTGGCAGCTCACTAGATTTTGGAACAGAGCTACAGTGCATACAGTGCAACTAAGAGAACCTATAATAGTGCAAAAGCTCAGGAGCCATCATGGGCACTCTTCATGGTGCCAAAATGGCCTTCTGTTGCTGTTCTTTCTGTGGGCAGACTTGGCCCATGTATTCTTGCCTGAATAACTCTCTCTCCTCTCACTGTCAGCTCTTTCCTCAGAGCTTTAATGGGATATGGGCTCTCTGGTGCTTGCAGGGATGTGTCATCTGTGGAGGTCCTGATGAACTATCACCAGAGCCTCAAGAGCGAGGTGGAGGCCAGAAACAAGAGCGTCCTACAGTGTATCGAGATGGGCAAGACTTTACTGGCCGCCCGTAACCCTGCATCAGAAGACACACAAACTAGCCAACACATCCTGTTTAGAAACTATTGGGAATTTGAAATCACTACCAGACCTAAAACATACTCTTTGCATGTTTAATTTCATGCATTGTTGCAATCACACATTTGTTGCAATTACACATTGCTCTCTGAACTTTGCAAAACAAGCTTCCAGAACAAACATTTACAGATAATTTACTCACCCCCTTGTCATCCAAGATGTTCATGTCTTTCTTTCTTCAGTTGTAAATAAATGATGTTTTTTGAGGAAAATAATTCAGGAATGTTCTCCATATAGTGGACTTCTATGGTGCCCGCGAGTTTGAACTTCCAAAATGCTGTTTAAATGCAGCTTCAAAGGGCTCTAAGCGATCAGTTAAAAATGTACAATTTATATACTTTTTAACCTCAAACGCTCATCCTGTCTAGCTCTGCGTAAACTTTGTGTATTTCGGTTCAAGGGTATGTCTCAAAACTCCCATCTCATTTTCTCCTCCAACTTCAAAATCGCTCTACATTGCTGTTATAAATTTTTTGGTAAAGGGTGTTCGACTCCTTGCACGTTCACTTTGTAAACACTGGGTTGGACGATTTTGAAGTTGGAGGAGAAAATGAGATGGAAGTTTTTCGATATAACCTAACTGTCTCAAACTGGAATACACAGAGTTCACGTGTTTGAGGTTAAAAAAGTATATAAATTGTAACATTTTTTTTAAAAATAACTGATTGTTTCACTAGATAAGACCCTTTGTCCTCAGCTGGGATTGTTTAGAGCCCTTCGAAGCTGCATTTAAATGGTATTTTAGAAGTTCAAATTTGCGGGCACCATTGACGTCCACTATATGGAGAAAACTCCTGAAATATTTTCCTCAAAAACATAATTTCTTTACGACTGAAGAAAGAGATGAACATCTTGGATGATGAGGGTGAATAAATTATCTGTAATTTTTTGTTCTGGAAATGAACTACTCCTTTAATATAAACTCTTCTACAGTCAATTTTCTCTTTCAAAAAGTTAAGCATCTACCTGAATAATATTGGTTTAATTAAAAAAACCTGATTCCCCTCTTTAATATAGTGGCTTGTTACTGCCACAGCAATACAAGGATGCACATTAAATATGTACGATGTAACTGCCTGCATTTCTGTTTGTGTTGTAGTACTTGTGTAAAGTATCTTTCTAGCCTTAGAGGTGATGGCTACATGATATCCTAAGCTGTCTTCTGACTATGATGTACTGACCATTTCAGATCAAAGAAAAGCTGGAGAAGGTTTTGGCCAAGCAGCAAGAGCTCACTGAGAAATGGGACAGACACTGGGAAGAGCTGCAGCAAAGTGGGTGAAATAAGGATAATACATTATGCATAAATTATGTAATCAGTTTCATGTGCTTCTCAACATCTTACTCTCTTTCTGTGTCTTCTCAGTGTTGGAGGTGCATCAGTTTGCTCAGGAAGCAGTGGTAGCGGAGGCCTGGCTCACTGCTCAGGAACCCTTCCTAAGCAGTAATGAACTTGGCGGCAGTGTGGATGAGGTTGAACAGCTGATTCGCAGACATGAAGCCTTTCGCAAAGCTGCGGCCACATGGGAAGAACGCTTCAGCTCTTTACGTCGTCTTACTACGGTAAAAGATACCAGCTAGCCAAAACCAAGGGTCATGGGCATTCAGTCCTGCTCCTGGAGGGCCAGTGTCCTGCAGAATTTAGATCTAACCTGGCCAAAAACACTTGCCTGGAAGTTTTGAGTAATTCTGAAGACTTTGATTAGCTGGTCCAGGTTTTTTGTTTGTTTAGGATTGGAGCTGATCTCTGCAGGATAGTGGCACTGGAAAAGCAGGATTAAACACCCCTGGGAATTACAGTGCCCTGCGAAAGTATTCATACCCCTTCATTTTTTCACATTTGTTGTTGTTGCCTTATGTTAAACTGTTTAAATAATTTTTTCCTACATCAATCTACACTCCATACACCATAATGACAAAGCAAAAACAGAAGTGTCACAACTTTACTTAGCTGAAGCACCTTCACAGCCTCAAGTCTTTTTGGGTATGATGCAACAAGATTTGCAAATCAACATTTGGCAATTATCTGCCATTCTTTTCCTCACCTCTTCACATCTCAGGCTCTGTCAGATTGAATAGGGACTGACAGACATTTTCAGGTTTCTCCAGAAATGTTTAATTGGGTTCAAGCCCAGGCTGTGGCTGGGCCACTCAAGGACATTCACAGAGTTGTCTATAAGCCACTCTTGCTCAGGGTCATTGTCCCGTTGGAAGGTGAACCTTCTGCCCAGTCTGAGGTTCTGAATGCTCTAGACTGGGTTTCCATTAAGGCTATCTCTATTGTTCCAAACTTCCATTAAGGGTAATGGAGACTACATGCTCCTGTGAACCTTCAGTGCAGCAGAAGTTTTTCTGAACTCTTCCCCAGATGTGTGGCTTGATGCAATCCTGTTTCTAAGCTCTACATGCAGGGTTTTTTTACCTCAGGGTTTTTGCTTTGATATGCATTTTCAGCCATTCCAAATCATACCCATTCAATTGAATTTACCACAGGTTAACTTCACTCGAAGTGTAGTAACTTCTACAAGCAATATGAATGCTCCTGAGCTAAATTTCAACTGTCCCAGAGCAAGGTATGAATACTTCTGCAATGGAAACATTTAGGTTTTTCATTTTTAATAAATTTCCAAAGATGTTAAAAGCCTGTTTTTTGCTTTGCCATTATGGTGTACGGAGTGTAGATTGATGTGGGAAAAAAGTCATTTAAAGCAGTTTAATATTAGAAAGCAACATAACAAAATTTGAAAAAAATGAAGAGGTATAAATACTTTTGCAAGGCACTGTATGTTACAGAATGGAATTGTGCGTGTATAAATACTAACAAATTCTCTTGTTTAATGATTTAGGTAGAGAAGATAAAGGCAGAGCAGAGTAAGCTTCCCCCAACTCCCTTGCTGGGACGGAAGGTTTTCTTGGACCCTCAGGACTCTTCTCCAGCTCGCAGTAGTCCTTCCTCCATAATAAGACAGACCATATACGAGCAGGGTGAGCCCCGGGTGGAGCGCATCACCCCTCAGCCCTCACCCTCGTCCGTGGTCCGCAGACTGGGTTCTACCGTGGCCAACTACACTCCCATCATGAATGGAGCTGCTACTTATCGCCTTCAGGAAGCCAGGAATTCTGGGATTGTTGGTGTGGCAGCAGGACTGGGCACCGCTATGGAGCACAAGGTCACCCAATTGCGTCCGGAATTCAAGGCCCAAGTCCCACAGCAGAAGATCGA
This sequence comes from Labeo catla, assembly GCA_012976165.1. Taxonomy (NCBI): domain Eukaryota; kingdom Metazoa; phylum Chordata; class Actinopteri; order Cypriniformes; family Cyprinidae; genus Labeo; species Labeo catla. The sequence continues at coordinate 333,587 of VONZ01000011.1, read as the reverse complement.
GCACATCCATGAGGCAGTCCACCCCCTACTGGAGAGAGAGAGGGAGCGGGAGCGGTATCATGAAAACGTGATGGCAGAGGTGGTCCTCCAGGAGCCAGGTGGAGGAAGGGAACGTCTAAACAGCATGGTGGGAGGGAGCGGGAGCAGTCGCTCAGAGCTTCTGGTGGAGCAGCATCCCCCTCCAAGGGAGTCTCGTTTGGAGAGACAACTATCTACTGAGCAGCTGATTCAGGCACGCAGGGACGAGCTGCCTCAGGAGGTGTGGAGAGAACGAGCTGAGAGAGCAGAGAGGAGGCTGGAGAGACAGACATCTAGTGAACAGGAAGGTCATGAGGTGCGGCGTAGGGACAGACACCGACTGGAGAGACAGGACAGTAGTGAGCAGGAGGCCAGGGAGCAGTCAGACAGACGCTCAGGTGGTGGGTGAGTGACTGCATTTGTGACAGCAAACAAACCATATTACTAAAGACTTCCCTTTTCAGCATCACCTTTTGGTTAATGTTACCCAGTAGCCAAATCAAAACAGGCAAACTTCACCTTCAAGTTTCAAATTCTGGTCACCAGTTCACAGCAAGTAGAGGTTCAGATAAATATGGTCTGATTCCTAGGACAACTACTCAACTGCAGTTCGCATTCACTTTTCACAAATCGTGATCCAATCATGATGAACATCCGGTATAACTTGTTACATTAATGAAGTAAATTGATTGTACAGTGGGGGAAAAAATTATTTGATCCCCTGCTGATTTTGTACGTTTACCCACTGACAAAGAAATGATCAGTCTGTAATTTTAATGGTAGGTTTATTTGAACAGTGAGAGACAAAATAACAACATAAAAATCCAGAAAAACGCACTTTAACAACGTTATAAATTGATTTGCATTTTAATGAGTGAAATAAATATTTGACCCCTTCGTAAAACATGACTTAGTACTTGGTGGCAAAACCCTTGTTGACAATCACAGTGGTCAGACATGTCTTGTAGTTGTCTCCTCTTTGCAGATCCTCTCCAAGTCATTAAGGTTTTGATGCTGACGTTTGGCAATTCAAACCTTCAGCTCCCTCCACGGATTTTCTATGGGATTAAGGTCTGGAGACTGGCTAGGCCGCTCCAGGACTTTAGTGTGCTTCTTACTCCTTTGTTGCCTTGACCGTGTGTTTTGGGTCATTGTCATGCTGGAATACCCATCCACGAACCATTTTCAATGCCCTGGCTGAGGTTCTCACCCAAGATTTGACAGTACATAGCCCCGTCCATCATCCCTTTGATGCGGTGCAGTTGTCCTTTCCCCTTAGCAGGAAAACACCCCCAAAACATAATGTTTTCACCTCCTACATCTGACCACAGCACTTTCACCCAGTTCTCCTCTGAATCATTCAGATGTTCACTGGCAGACTTTAGACGGGTATGTACATGTGCTTTCTTGAGTAGGGGAACCTTGCGGGCGCTGCAGGATTTCAGATCTTCACAGCATAGTGTGTTACCAATTGTTGTCTTGGTCCCAGCTGCCTTGAGATCATTGACAAGATCCTCCCGTGTAGTTGTAGGCTGATTCCTCACCGTTCTCATGATCATTGAAACTCCACGAGCTGAGATCTTGCATGGAGCCCCAGACCGAGGGAAACTGACAGTTATTTTGTGTTTCTTCCATTTGCAAGTAATTGCACAAGCTGTTGTCACCTTCTCACCAAGCTGCTTGGCGATGGTCTTGTAGCCAATTCCAACCTTGTGTAGGTCTACAATCTTGTCACTGACATCCTTGGACAACTCTTTGGTCTTGGCCATGGTGGAGAGTTTGGAATCTGATTGGTTGATTGCTTCTTTAAACAGTTGTCTTTTATACAAGTAACAAGCTAACAAACTGAGATTAGGACTAGACTCCTAATCTCAGGTCGGTACCTGTATAAAAGACACCTGGGAGCCAGAAATCTTGCTGATTGATAGGGATCAAATACTTGTTTAAAATTACATTTTTGAAATATGTTTTTCTGGATTTTTTTGTTGTTATTCTGTCTCTCACTGTTAAAATGAACCTACCATTCAAATTATACACTGATAATTTCTTTGTCAGTGGGCAAAAGTACAAAATCAGCAGGGGATCAAATAATTTTTCCCCACTGTAAATGCATTCCTATAATGTTTTTAAAGCACTGAAGTAGCATAGCAGCTCTCTGTTGATGCAAAATAGCACTTCCACGTCTCAGATTTCCCTTTATGTTGGCAGGGACAAAAGGTCAACGCTAGCTGAGATTGTGGAGCAGCTTCAGGAAAGAGAAGCAGCACAGGTGTGTAGACAATCTAATATTTGGCTAACTGTTGTTTTAAACAACATTTGGTCCCATGTACATTGCTGTATATTTACAACTCAGGCCCGAGGAGAGGTTCCACGTCTACCCAACGGTTTTCCTGAGAAGTCTTCCAGACCGGACCGGCCACGTGCTCGCGACAGACCCAAACCAAGAAGACGACCACGACCCAAGGAGCCGACAGCTGGCGAAACGCGACGTTCAAGATCTGCGCCGGCCCAGAGCAGCCCACCAGTACCCCAACCACCTACCCACATGGCTCAGCGTGAAGGGTTCCTCTTTCGCAAAATAGACATCGAGGGCCAGAAGAAGAGTTCAAACAGGTGGGGCTTTGTGGTCTAAAAATGATGGGCACATGGCATGGACTTAGCATGGAAACGGCTAAACCAAATATGCCAATCAGTATGATTGGTTATTCAAAGCTATGCTAATGTTGTTATTAGCATTGTGTACTGATGCTTAGAGCACTAACATTTGTTATTACAAAGCAGCTCTTATTTTCTTTCACCAAGTTTCAAGTCAAACTGGGATATGATTGAATGCTTTACAAGCCTAAAATGTTTCCTGAAGTTGAACTGAGGAGCAGCTGTTTGGCTGTCATTTCTGATTACAAGTTTCATATCCAGCAATGGCAGAAAATAGCTAGCTGTTAGCACTGCTTGCCACTTGCATGGTAATACTAAAATCTGCCTGGTTGGTGGATGTTGCTGTGTCAGAAGACCAACAGATGCTGGGTTTCTGAAGCCATGGCTAGCAAGGTATGAACCCTTCACCCCTCACAGCTTTATACAGTCATTTTTATAGAAAACCGAATGTGCCACCTTTGCAGCCCAAGTCACTAAACAATTCATTGCATCAAGGAGTTTAAGGAACTCAAAAGAATGGCTGTCTGTTCTTTTGTAGCATGACTTGCACATAATCTGCCTGTCCACTGAAGCCATTTTTCATACTAGCGTTGCGTTTACATTACAGTATGTCTTATTAACCAAAATCTCTCTTCTTTCTTATGCTCTCTTTGCCGCTGACTGTTCTTCTCCCTCTCTACAAAGGTAAGCCATGGTCTGTCCATCTCTTTCTAAAGGTCTAATAATCTCTGCAGCAGTTTGGTCTTGTTCAGTCTTAAGGGCTGGTCATCCCAGACTCAGTAGGTGAGTAACTAGTCGGTTCATGGTGTCATCTAGGCTCTGATGGTCAAATCTTCTGCTTTCTCTCCCACATTACAGCAGATCTTGGGTGAACCTGTATTGTGTGCTGAATAAAGGTGAGCTGGGCTTCTATAAGGATGCGAAGAACACCTCCACACCTTACAACAACGAGCCGCTTATCAACCTGAGCCGTTGTGCCTGTGATATCAACAATGGTTACAAAAAGAAGAAGAATGTCTTCACTCTCAAGTACTTTATTAGCACTTTTATTAGCTTATTTTTCAAAAAGATTGGTTACTTGAGTAGTGTTCACTTTGCATAACATTTACTTTGCTTTATAATTTTAGAACTAAGGATGGAAGTGAGTTTCTGTTCCATGCTAAGGATGAGGTGAGTTGCTTTTTTTTTTACCCTAGTTGGTTTCCATAATTTTTAGCTCTGCACTAGTTTTGGGCCAGTTTTAATTCACTCTGTTATACATTTTAGTCATAACCAGGCCAAGATTAAATCTGCAGATATTTTCAGCAAAACTGACTCGTGTAGCATAATGTAGAAGTTAGGTTATTGCAGTTTTAAAGGATTAGTTCACTCCAGAATGAACATTTCCTGATCATTTACTCACCCCCATGTCATCCAAGATGTTCATGTCTTACTTCCCTCAGTCGAAAAGAAATGAAGGTTGAGGAAAACATTCCAGGAGTTTTCTCCATATAGTGGACTTCGAAGGGGATCAACGGGTTGAATGTCCAAATTGCAGTTTCAGTGCAGCTTCAAAGGGCTCTACACGATCTCAGCCGAGGAATAAGGGTCTTATGTAGCAAAACCGTTGGCTATTTTCTTTTCTTTTTATATATATATATATATATACACATACTTTTTAACCACAAATGCTCGTCTTGCACTAGCTCTGCATCCACAATGTCATGCTTTATGTAATTACGCTGGAAAGTTCACACATGACATAGACGGAAGAACCCAGTGTTTACAAAGAGAATGTGCAAAGACTAAGTCAAACGCCCTTTACAAAAAAGATAAAAAAACATTGGTTGATTTTGAAGTTGGAGGAGAAAATGAGTTTTTCACCACACCCTACCTTTTTGAACTGAAGTACACAGACAAAGAAGTAACTCCATGAAGTCATAGATGCACAAAAGTGTGTTTTTTTTTTTTAAAGACCCATCGTTTCACTAGATAAGACCCTTATCTCTCGGCTTAGATTGTGTAGAGCCCTTTGAAGCTGCACTGAAACTGCAGTTTGGACCTTCAACCCATTTATCCCCATTGAAGTCCACTATATGGAGAAGAATCCTGGAATGTTTTCCTCAAAAACTTTAATTTCTTTTCGACTGAAGAAAGGAAGAGATGAACATCTTGGATGATATGGGAGGTGATTAAATTATCAGAAAATAAGTTGGTTTACTAGCCTGACCAAACCAGTCCACAAGCTAGTAGTCCAATCCCAGAAGGGACTACACACCTATTGACAGAAATAACTTACTGGCAGAAAGAATTAAAGGGATAGCTCACCCAAAAATGAAACTTAGCCCATTATTTACTCACCCTCCAGGCATCCTAGGTGTATATGACTTCCTTCTTTCAGACAAATCCAGTCGGAGTTATATTAAAAAATTACCCTTCCACTTATGCGCAACACCGACATCTTACATCATCCTTCCGGAGCTGCTTCCATGTACGACCAGGCGGTGCAAGCTAGATTAAAGTGATTCTTACATTTTAAATATGGATATTTTACAAAAACGCATCGATTCACTACAGGAGGCCTTTATTAACCCCCCGGAGCCGTGTGAGCCACTTCTTATTATGGATGGATGCACTTTTTTTGGACTTCTTTTGGACTGATGAAGAGAAACACCCACCCATGCCATTCTAAAGCTTGGAAGTGGCAAGATAATTTTTAATATAACTCTGACTGGATTCGTCTGAAAGAAGGAAGTCATATACACCCAGGATGGCTGGAGAGTGAGTAAATAATGGGCTAATTTTCATTTTTGGGTAAACTATCCCTTTAATCAAATAAATCTAAATATTTAATAAAGAAGAACACAAGGGTCAAAGAACATTGTGGATGGCAGGTGTGTTGATTCTGTGGAAATCTACAAAACTTTCTATAGAGGCTCTTCTGCAGATTCTGTGTGGTCCTCCCTAACTCATTACATTTATTCAGGTCAACTCTTTGTGTGAAGTTTTCAATCTGTCTTTGGTCTGCAGGACGATCTGAAAAGCTGGATCACAAGTATAAACAACAGTATAAGTGAGCATGAAGAGATGGCCAAACTGGGGCAGACCAATCCAACTACCTCATCTACTGACGAGGGAACGCGCAGGGATGGCAGCAGGGCAGGCGGTTCGGAAAGAGGCGAAAAGTCAGACCGAGCTGACGGGGGATCCGTGCGCTCAGACAAAGGTGAAAAGCCTGAGAAAAAGACAGGCAAAAAGAAATGAGTCACACGATAGCAGTGAGACAGGAGCCAGGACTTCGTAAATCCAGGAAAGTGCTCTGACGGAATCAGGAAACGAAGGCGTCACTGTGAACTCCCTTTATGTCTTGCTGTCCAGTTGAGTATGGCATCAGGCAGCGCGGAGGCGCACAAAGCTCACGTGTCAGTGAGCGCCCTCTAGTGGCTGCCGAGGACCATGACAATTCAGGAGCTCCATATGGGCCAAAGAGCTGATAGCATAGGCAAATGGAGGATAAAAGAGAAAGATGTTATAGTAAAGTAGCTCATGAAGATTATTTTCTAATCCATCTGAGAAAACGATGACCCGTATGTATGTGTACCCATCTATCTCTTTGTATATTGTACGTTTCAACATCAGTTCTATACAATCTCGCGCTGAAGAGAATGGAAATATGCCAAAATCTTTCTCAAGGTTGGTCTTTTTTCTGAAGAGCATGTTTCGTCTGTTTATTTTGTAAGTTGTTTTGCTCTTTTATACTGTTAACGTGTTGATTTGTATTCATTGGCTCTTCCACGTGATTTTGATTCTCGTCTTGCCACTTTGTAGACCATGTTTGAATGCCATATGACATATCAGAGCATGCCTACAAGGTTTAACTTTCAAATGAAGAAGTAAACGGTTTGTTTCAAATATAGGGAAGCAGCTCACCTGCTGTGAGCGTGTATTCTCGGATTTGACTACTAGGGTTTGTTGGTTTCATACATGATTTTTCCCAAAGTCTCAATCATTAATCTCATATTATGCATTAAATGTTGAGTGTGAGTTCATTTGCGCTTTCAATGACAGATTACCAAATCAGTTGTGTGTATGTGTCTATGCATGTACACATTGCTTTTGCCATCAAGCTATTCTGAACATGCATCATTTTATTTATCTTCAAAAGTCTTCCAAGCACAGAACTGATTGTTTTGTAAAACTTTAGTTTTCTGCTTTTGTCACTTTCTCCCAACATTATTTTTAAGCATTGCACTGAGGCCTGTATTGATGCAGGTGTTTGATTTAACTAATGATGTGCGTTTGTAAGATCTTCAAATTGTGTAGTTCTGCAGGTGATAGTATAGAAAGCCCATAGCTAGCAAAAATGCAAGGTATATTGCAAGAAAAGCGGTCCATGCTTTAGACAGCTCTACAAATAATGACACAAATCCAATTTGGTTCTTTTGATATCCATCAATGCACACTACATTGTGACCAGAGGCCGCGTTAACCGAACATTGTCTGTCATTGACATAATATTTTTTATCGGTGACGGAAAAATTCTGAAATGTTTGACAGATTACACTGAGGGTGATCTATTGTAAATTGTAACTGTAATTCCCACCCCTGTCCAGTTGGTGGTGAGTCAGAGCACGGGATCCAGAACAAAAACGAAACTGTCACAAATGTTTTCCTATGCTTTGATTAAGCACAGGTGAGTACACAGAAGCTACAACGATCTATCACGCTACATTAAATTAAAATTTCCTAATTCAATTGGACAGAATTTGAAATCTGAGATTTTGTTTTCTTATCAAAAGTAACACAAAGCCTAGCCTATTGCTATTTATTGGAAGGAAGGCACACTCTGTGTCCTGGTCATTCACCAGCTGAAAACAGCATGGACCAAAAGATCGATTGGGATTTAAGAATCGATATTGGTTCATCAAAATGATAACCTATTAAAATCGAGAATTTAAAATTTTTATTTCTTTTTTTGGTTTACCTAGCTTTAGACTGTGCTGTCGTCCTGTAGGTTCATGATTAAAAATGAAAATGTGAACAAAAATTAATGTGTTATTATAATTAAAATATGAAAATTAAAATGACGGGTAAGAATAGATTAAGACGGAATTTGTACGACCCTGTCGTCAAAATGACGGACGATGTTAAAGTCTAGCGCAACCTCTGGTTGTGACTGCATTGTGACTACATAATTTTTCATGCAACATACAGGGTTGAAACTAAATGTCAAAGTGTGTGTGTTAAATGGAAACATAATGGTTTCAGGTATTATATTTGTGCCTCATTGTCCTAAAGTCTGTCAGCTATAGTCCTTAACACGTCTTTAAATGTAAAAAAGGCTAAATAATGTTAGAAGCAATGGTCCTCTTTCTGTAAAGATTAATGTAAACCACTCATTGAGAGGGAGGAGATGACATTTATGTGTTTTTTTCAATCAAGAAGTTAGTTTTCTCTCTGCAAGCTCATGTTTGTTCCTTTATCTGAACAGAGCATCATGCAAATGCTTTTGTAATATCCCTGCTTTTAAATATACAATCGTCAACTCTCATTTCTCTATACAATCTCAAAGCATTGTATATATATCTAAAGAGCTTTCTGTGTCTGGGTCTGAATTTCTCTTCCTTTGACGCCCTTGGTTTTGTCTCCAAGTTTAATTTTTTGGTACAAAAAATCCTATTTTTATGCAATAGAATAACTTATACAGGCAGAGGGTATGCAGTAAAAGTATCCAACGTGGTGGCGAACGGAAATAATGTATACACTTGCAAGTAGAAAATTTATGCAACTTTTCCTTTGCACTAAATTACTGCCCCATTGCACAGTGCTATTGTGAGCAGAGGATTGGTGCTTGAGGGTCTGGGACGAGTAGCAGTACTAAAAAACAATGTGTTCATTTAGCTACTTATCATGAGAAAATTCTGCACGATTGTCCTGGCTCACACTCTCATTCACACAGCTGCATACACGCATACCTGCTGCTTTCGTCGCATACAAGTTGATGTACATGAAACTGTTGAGATGTACAAGCTGTTGTGTGTAACTGGAAGCATTTGAAAACATTTATAAAATGTTATTAAATCCAATATGGATTTGATCCGTTGAATCAACAGAAAGCACAACCCCAACAGTAAATACATATTGTTTTATGGTTTAATATGTTTTTCGAGTTTCTTGTTATGTCTATATTCCTAAAAGTTGTTTAGTTACTTTTATATATACAAGATCACACGTTAAGTGGGTTTTATGGCAGATGAATTGTCACAGGAATATTTTTATCTGAAACTCACTCCCATGTCATGTCTATAGTGTCAGACCCTTAAGCACCACTGGTTTTAGCTCAGCAGCTCGATGACCTGTACAAATTGTAATTGCTTCTGTACAAACAAAAATGCTCTTTTTTTCTGCTGTGAAATAAGAACATTTTATGGGTTTTAATATCAGTTTTGAATATCCGTGGGGTAATTTCTCCAAAGCTCAAAGGAAAGAAATCGAAAGGGAACTGGGCAATTCAGGTTGCATGAATAACATTGTCCCTGTAATGGTACTGCTGTGCATGATGAAACCACTCTCATTCTCACTCACAGCCACTGTTCAAGGGTGACACTAATACACATGGAAACAGTGAATGAATGAATGCTGTATAATTCAGATCCTGACTGACTCTGTACAGTTAATTCCTTGATAAATACAGCTTGTGATATGTCAAATGTCTCCTCTTTCATTTGTTCTGTAATTAGCACCTGACCTTATGAAGTCCCAACTACAAGTAGGCTAATATTAGGGGTGGGGGAAAAATCGATTCACATTTGAATCGCGATTCAGTCTTCTAGCCGCCAGCGTTACCCTGTTACATTAGAGTACATAATATATATTTCACTTACCACGTAAAGAGATTGAGTGATGACTGATAGGACGATGGCAAATGATTTGCAGATCCTGAGCACCACTGACAAACATCTAATATTGTAAAATATGTGGTAAGTAGGCCTACTGTCACTCCATGTAATCGCGAATCTCGAAAGTGAAAGTAAAACACAAACACGAATTTAAAAGCGGTTTCGATTCCGCGCATATTTATAATGGCTCTCTGATGCCTGCAATTTTTGTATACGGTGTAATTACCCAATGATATAATTTCGAGAGAAAGCATTGAAATATTTTTTTTTCTCCCATCTCGTATTTAGGGGTTTCGTAGTACATGTTATTTCTTTCCTGAAGAGGGTATGATCGCATCACATATTAGCTTTGGTAAAGAAACCTTGATAATGCACTCAACTTTTTTAGAGACATTTAAAGATTGACATTTCAAAGACTGCAAAACTTCCAATTCAAAGTACATCATGATAAAAGTAAATAATTGTAGATATTTTCCTAATATTGTTCACCTCAGCAATTATATTCACACATAATCTGCGTTTGATAAACAAGAATTTTAAATTCTTACCTTGCAGATGCAATATTTCTAGATAAGTTGTCTGATTTTGCTCTGAGAAAGTTGCTAAGAGAACAAGAATCAGCCATTTGGTCTCCAAACAACACAGTAGTGGCTGGTTTTGTTCCGAAACAAGTCACTGTTCTGAATGAATCTGTTGAATAAATTATTAAATTTCTGTGTGTCTCATTTCGAAGAATTAATAGGCCGCATTTGTCGGCTACATTCTTATTTTAGAAGTAATTTTTTATCCACCTTATTCTTCAGTGCAAAAGTAAGCTTATGGGCGAGACTTCCGGTTCATTAGCTGTTATAGGGAAATAACAAGAATAACAACATGCAGTAAATGATAAACTGTTTGCACCACAAACCAGTTTGTTCATAATTAAGTTAATACCTTAAAATAGAGTTGAAGTCAAAAGATTATATACACCGTGCAGAATCTGCAAAATGTTAATTATTTTACCAAAATAAAAACAATCATACAAAATGCATGTTATTTTTTTTATTTAGCACTGACCTGAGTATGATATTTCACATAAAAGACATTTACATTTTTTTACATTTACATTTACAAATTTTTTTTGTTTAGTGATAGTTGTTCATGAGTCCCTTGTTTGTCCTGAACAGTTAAACTGCCTGCTGTTCTTCAGAAAAATCCTTCAGGTCCCACAAATTCTTTGGTTTTTCAGCATAAAATACTTTAAGACACACCAATTTGCAATATCAAGCAACAAAATGGGATGTTTTGTACGGTACAGCTAAAAATTGCTGGACGCCGATGAAACCGGAAGCCAGAATCATAAAATTTACTAATGGCGCTCTTGCGGAAAAAAGGTGGATAAAATCAACAGAATTCGAAATGAGACACAAACGACTCCCTTATAATGCAAAAAAAAAAAACAAACAAAAAAACAAACAAAAAAAAACGCAAAGAAAATACATCCAACTTTGAGGAAAATTAGCCTTTTGCGCTTTGTCCTGTGTCGCACACTATGTAGTGTCGCGTTATTATATTATATTGTATTATATTATATTATATTATATTATATTATATTATATTATATTATATTATATTATACATAAAGTTTGAAAACAGTCTGGCTCTGACTGCAGAACTGCACTCTTGTAGTTTTATTAGCGGTTGTTGCAATTAATGACCGCTAGATGGCATGATTTCAAAGCGGAAGTGTGGCATTTGAGCGGATGTGTGCGTGTTGTTACTGAGCAGTGATGATGATGGTGTAGTGATGAGGGGGAGCTGTCATATCAGCAGCATATAGAGCATCATCACTATAAAGTGTTTACAACAGAAATGGGTTGTTCAAACGTATCCGGCGCTCATAAGTCGAGCGCGGTTTTCAACTTATGATACGATTGAAAGGCGTGTTCGAAGAGGAAACAAGCTTCTGAATCAAGGTTAGTAGTTTACATCTCTTATCGTGTTTTAAAATAAAATTCCCTGTCTTACCTAAAGTAAAAACTTTACATTTAGTTGTTCCTACTCTGAATTGTGTACGGTGTTTTATGCATTGAGCAAAAGTCCTTTTCATTGAAGTTACTCTGATACTTTTATCCAGCAACACTGTTTACATATAGTTGTTAGTTTTTTGCCGTATCTTATCGTATTTTAATGTTTATATTGTTTTTATCTAAATAAAGTCTTTTTTTAAATAGTCGTGAACATCATAGTTCAAAGAGCCTGTGAAAAAGTCCAGCATATGGAAAAGTCATGAAAGTGTCTACAGTGGCTATAGTCATACTCAGTTATGGGCTGATTTTTGGTCACTTTTAATGATTTTTATTAGTGTTGATTTTTAAACTACGCAACAGTAGTACCACTACACTACAGTTGTGGTCCACATATGGCTGGAAAGTGGATTGGTCAAAGGTGTGGGAAGCCTCGAGGTCTGTGTGCTTTCATACTAGGTTTATAGCTGAACATATTGAGGGCATTTAAGTGAATACTGAGCGAACAATAGAGCAATTTAGATGGAAGAAAAGGGGGATGAAAACATTGATTGTTTTCTGCTCTAGTGCCCCTCTCTTGTAAACTGTGCCACATCTCTGCCTGTCCTACATCTTCATCATGTTGAAATGATGTGGGTCAGCGTGGCTTTCTTTGCTGCTCATGCACATCTACTGACCCATAATTAAACCAATGTGCCTGGTGGAGATCTATCGACAGTGTCTGTCACATACTGTACTGCCGATTACCGCAGAAAGTTGTTTCTCAAGTTAAAAACTTAACCATAAACTTAACCACTACCAGTCAATTTTTTTTGGTAAACAGTAAGATTTGTAATGTCAGTCTCTTCTGCTCACCAAGCTCACCAAGCCTGTATTTATTCAATCCAAAGTACAGCAAAAAAAAAAAAAAGTAAATATTTTTACTATTTAAAATAACTGCTTTCTATTTGAATATATTTTAAAATGTAATTTATTCCTGTGGTTTCAAAGCTGAATTTTTAGCATCATCACTTCAGTCACATGATCCGTCAGAAATAATTCTAGTATTCTGATTTGCCGCTCAGAAAACATTTATTATTATTCTTTTTATATTGAAAACAGCTGAGTAGAATTTTTTCAGATTTTTTTGGATGAATAGAAAGTTCAGAAGAACATCTGAAATAGGAAGCTTTTGTAATATTATAAATAAATAAATATTATAAGTAATATTATAAATAAAAATATTAATTTCTATAATTTCTTTTTAAAAAAACTGGCTACAAGCTGTTGAATGGTGTACATATGATATAATGTTACAAAAGCTTTTTATTTCAGATAAATACTGATCTTTTGATCTTTCTATTCATCAAAGAATCCTGAAAAAATGTACTTAACTGTTTTAAATATTGATAATAAAAAAAATGTTTCATGAACAGCAAATCAGCATATTAGAATGATTTCTGAAGGATCATGTGACACTGAAGACTGGAGTAATGATGCTGAAAATTCAGCTTTGATCACAGAAATAAATTACATTTTAAAATATTTTCAAATAGAAAGCAGTTATTTTAAATAGTAAAAATATTTCACAATATTACTGCTTTTGCTGTATTTTGGATCAAATAAATGCAGGTTTGGCCAGCAGAAGAGGCTTCTTTTATAAAACATTTAAAATCTTAAATGTTTTTTGACCTGTAGTGTATAAACGTAAATGTTTATATGTCAACAACAAAGTTGAGTATACATATAATAAGCTGATTAATTGAGCTTATGTGGAATTTAAAATTGTATAATACTCAGTTTTTTGTTTGAGTGTTGCTTGTTATATCTAAAAATAAATAGCAATTAAATTAGGACTTTTGTTAATTCACACTGTATAGATATATCTCTAGTCTCAATGGGAGTACTTGATTGTGCGTATGTTTGTGCAAAACAAACAAAAAGCTATCGTATGCCTTAAGAAGACTGTAGCACCTGAGTCATACAGAAAAGTATAACAGTATATCTATTTTTCTGTGCATAGATGGAGGCGCACAGTTCAGGCCACGGTAGGAAGAGGAAGAGAGAGGAGTTGAATGGCGAGATAAAGGAGGCAGAGTGTTACCGGAAACTTCCACGAAGGACTTTGGTAAGTGTTGGGAAGGTTGTTGACTCAAATGTGATGACATAATATCATGTACATGTGATAGACTCAATTTATGTGTGTGTCTAGGGCTTGACTGAACCTGCACCGTTCGCTGATGAGCTGGTGGCTGCAAAAGCCCCATATGTTCGTGTTAGCATGGAAGAAGCCCATCATGGCACTCCAGGTGTGTGAATGCTGATTTTACCCACACTTACCTTCACTGTATACACACTCTCTGCATGACCTGTATGTGTTCTGTCTCTCTCTCATTCGTTCTTTAGAGGACCGTCCAGTTCGCGTCTATGCTGACGGGATCTTTGACATGTTCCATTCCGGACACGCTCGTGCTTTGATGCAGGCCAAGTGCCTTTTCCCCAACACGCATCTCATTGTGGGTGGTGAGTTTGAACAAACATATTTTGTCACATATCCCTGTAATAGTATAACCTGTCAGATTTAACCAGTAAATCAGCTGTTAATAAAAATACAACTGTTCATTGTTATTTCATGTTTTTGCAGATCCATTAAATAATATTAACAGATATAACTAGGGTTGGGTATCGAAAATCGATTCCGATTCCAGAATCGGGTACTTAAGGTCAGGAATCGGATACTTCTCGTGAAATTAAAATTTCGATGCCGCCTATCGATTCCTATGTGCAGACCCGACCTAGTGCCAGGAACTTGCTCCAAAGTATGGCTACACTTGTGATTAGAAGTCAAAAAAGCAAAGTATAATATTTGTGATAAGCTAAACATGTTGCAATAGAGGTGTCACCACCAATATCACAAAGCATTTTAATGTAACAGATTGTTAAAGATCACAAACACGATTCAAATACCAACGTGATTCTATTCCTAAATTACAATGATTCATTTGTTTGATTCTTCAACCTTTCTTCCACGCAGCGTACAATACTAGTGTGATTTGAACATTCAAATCAGCGTTCGTTCTGCCGCTGACCTAAAGAGAGCCAATGTCATGTAGGCTATATGAATGATGTATATGAATTGTTTCACAGTCTTTTCAGCCACACAGTTCATTATTTCTGTGTTACAAACATTCAAATAATCACAGAAGTACTGGGATAAAAGTTCATATTTTGGATATAAACTCTGATATGTATGGTAGAGATCAAAATAGAGTAAATCATCCTTTTGAACGTTAATTTGGCATTCCAAATAATGTTAAAGATTTATCGATTACGTTGTTATGCCAGTAGGTGGCGAAAGGGGATGTTAATAATGTATTTGTTTTTGATCATTCATTCAAAAACACTGATTCATCCAGTAATGAACCAAGTAAATCTTGAGTGAATCGCTGAATCATTCACCTATAAATTAGGCTTACATGTGGTTTTGTGTAGTTGTCTAATGTTTTCTGTCTTCTTTAGAATTGTAAGAGAACCACAACTTCCATTTAAAACAACAACAACAACAACCCAATTTATCCAGAATCACGCAGCTCTATTTTGCAAACAGCTTTTGAATTTTGTTTTTATGTAGCCTGTTGATTTTTGTTCATGGTATTCAGCTGCAACTAAATGTTTAGCAAAAAAGAAACAGAATAAATATGCTTGATATCATCTTTAATTCACATTGGAATTGAATCTGGGAATCAAAAAGAATCAGAATCGATAAGCGGAATCGGAATTGATAAAATCATAACGATACCCAACCCTAGATATAACCAGAAATAAAATGTAATAATGTATTAGTAAAAAATGAGATTAACTAAGATAGTGTTTTAGATGTATTTTTCATTGTTAGTTCATGGTAACTAATGCATTTAAATGGAACGTCATTGTTTTTTTTCAGTGTGCAGCGATGATTTGACGCATAAATTTAAGGGTTTCACTGTCATGAATGAAGATGAACGGTACGACGCAGTGAGTCACTGTCGTTATGTTGATGAGGTGGTCCGCAACGCTCCATGGACACTCACACCTGAATTTCTGGCCGAGCACAGAGTGAGTATCCATATTTTCATTCCTGTGGCTCAAACAGTAGAACATGGCACTAGCAACACTAAGATCATGGTTTTGATGGCAAGGAAATGCGTTAACTGATCAAGCATATACCTTGAGTGCTTTGGATAAAAGCACCTGACAAATGTATAAATGGCAATGTAAATATACAGTGGTGGCCCAAATTATTAGAACACCAGCTCAAAATGGTCTTAAAGGGATAGTTCACCCAAAAATGAAAATTTGATGTTTATCTGTTTACCCCCAGGGCGTCCAAGATGTAGGTGGCTTTGTTTCTTCAGTAGAACACAAACGAAGATTTTTAACTTAAACCATTGCAGTCTGTCAGTCATATGATGGCAGTCAATGGCTACCAAATCTTTGAGAGTAAAAAAAAACATACACAAACAAAACCAAATTAAACCCTGCAACTTGTGACGTCCCTGTACACTGATGTCCTAAGACATGAAACGATCGGTTTGTGCGAGAAACTGAACAGTATTTATATCATTTTTTACCTCTGATTCACCGCTGTGTCCTACTGCCCTGAGCGCATGCACAGCATCTGGCGCGTGACACGTGTACCCGCTCTGGCGTAGTATACGCAAGCGCTGGAAACAATCTGTGCTTATACATCACTTATTGTTTACACAGTGCACAGAGATTGCGGACGTGTTCACTGGCACTGTGAAGATCTAAAGATATTTAGAAATACAGGTCATCGCAATGAAAGACGATTTTTATAGATCATCAGACAACGTGAATTTTTTTGCCCAACCTTATTTATTTGAGCCAGAATACTCAGAGCAAGAAGTCAAAAAGATGGAGGAAGCAGCCGCAGCAGCACAGTAGTGCTCAGGACAGTAGGACATAGCGGTGAATCGGTTTAAAAATCCTGTAGTGTGAGCCCGGCTTAAGTTTACAAATAAATCCTAATCTAATCAAGACAAACTGTACATGGAAAGGTCTCAGACTTCTAAATAGATATTTTACCATATTTTTGTGTTAGAAATTATGTAGACAAAGTAATAGTAATATAGTCATATAAGTAATATATTTCAAGAGTGCAACTTAAAAAAATATACATCAGAACATGAGTTCTGACCTTTGTCACAAAAGACATTCTTCATTGCCTTTTTCCCTATCATGTTTTAGAAATCATAAGAAATTATATATCAGTTCAAAACTTAAAATCTCAAAATTCATCCTTTGAAAGGCATTTTAAAATCAGACATTGCATTACCACAGAAAATGTACATCAACATCAAATTACAAAATGCTTTCATTCATGAATTATAAAAATTTAAGTCTGGATAGTGCACTTTTATGTCTATGTTCAAAAATGGGAGTGACAGTTAAAGGGTTAAACTAAAACCATTAAAAAACAGCTTTGTTACTTTTTATTTAAATCAGTTTTACATTCATATTTTTGTTTTCAGTGAAATTATAGCTAATGCTTTAAGCTATACTTTTGTTTTTTATTTAATGTTTTTATTAATTTTCATTTTAGTTTGAGTTATTTAAGTTAAACATTAAAATATTCCTTGAATAAGAATTGATAAAAACAACAAAATTTAAACTAATTTAAAAGGTAATATTTTGAATTAGATATTACGCATGATACTGAAGCAACACTTAACAATGTGTTCTTACTGTCCACCTGTTTCTTGGAGGCGCTACTGTAAAAAAGACTGTGGGTACAACTTCCGGTGAGGTGGTGGAAGCAGTATACCGATGGTATTTTGTGTGCTTCGGATCATTGTTTACTTTTATGAGAGTAACCTTTATGAGAGATGTCATTACGGTGCTCAGGGACAATGAGTGCTGTTCAAAGTTCCAATTCCAATAAGTCCAAAAAGCAGCATAACCTAAATAACAAAATAAACAAATCAGAAAATTCAGAGAGAAAAATAAATACTAAATCATAAAAAAATACCTTCAAAAGATTACAGGCTTTTTTTTATGACGCACAAGTTTTAAAGATTTGAAGAAGATCATTAAATCGTGTTGTGACATTTGAACCGAGGCGTCAAAGCTTGTGTTAAGGAACGTGCCAGACGAAACCTCGATTCGAGGCTTGTGTTGTTAACATAGAAATCATGAAACGAGTGACAAACGAAGCCTCTCTTTCTGTCCTGTACTGGAATTTAATGGTGCAGTTTAATGAGTAAATTAATTTATCAGGGACAGAAATTCAACAAACAAACACACACACTGTTTTGTTTGTGCATGTAACATGAGTCAAATGTGTGGTGAATGCCAACTGAGCTTCTTTGACAGGCTTTTGACTGCTTTATTTTTGACTAACCACCAGAACGCGCTGTTTTCGACACTCAAAGCTTTGAACATTTTCCCGAAACAGTCAGAGGAATGTTTCAGTGGTTCACGAGGCTTCATTTGCCCATCACTACTGTCAATCTTTGAATAAATGAGTGTCACGTCCTGCTTGTTTACTTCCAACCGGAAGATGCTCCCACTTTTGAGGCAAGGCCTCATAGGGTGTAGGAAACTTGTGGATAGGGTTAGAGTTTGGTTTAGGGTTAGTTGCTTATTATTATGCATAATTTACTGTTATTACTATAGTATGTACATGCAATGTGTATCAAGGACACTGTAAAATACAGTGTTACCTTATTCTTTAACATTAAAAAATAATTTACAAAGTACAACAAACTATTAAGATAAATACTGCCATTATCACAGGTTTTGAATGTGGTTCATGCTTACTGTCTTATTCAGTCTTACAAGTCTTAATGAACACTGACATGATGACATATTTTCCCCAGATAGATTTTGTCGCCCATGACGACATCCCTTACATCTCAGCAGGAAGTGATGATGTTTACCAACATATAAAGGAAGCAGGTAGGTGTTACAAAGTTGCATAATACAGTTAAATAGCAGTCAGTAAATTAGTTTTTGTTAGACTATGTACTCTTCAAATTTTCTTTTTTAAGGTATGTTCGCACCCACTCAAAGAACAGAGGGCATCTCCACATCCGACATAATCACACGCATTGTACGTGACTATGACGTTTACGTGCGCCGCAATCTGCAGAGAGGCTACACTGCCAAAGAGCTCAATGTCAGCTTCATCAACGTGAGTGTATTTTTTAATAAAGCAATTGAAAGGAAATATTCAGTAACACTTTAGTGTAAGGAACAGTTCTCACTATTAACAAGTTGCTTATTAGCATGCCTATTTATAACAAATTGGCTGTTTATTAGTACTTATAAAGCACATATTCTGCATGACCATATTCTACATCCTTAATCCTACCCAATACCTGAAATTAACAACTACCTTAATAACTACTAATAAGCAGCAAATTAGTAGTTTATTGAGGCACAAGTCGTAATTAATGGTTTGTTAATAGCAAGAATTGGATCTTAAAATAAAGTCTGACCAAATATTCTCATTTATTTATCAAAGTATTGGATTTGATGCAACATTTCAGCTCTGCTGCCCTCTTTCTTCCAGGAGAAGAAGTACCACCTGCAGGAGCACGTGGATAAGGTGAAGCAGAAGGTCCGGGATGTGGAGGAAAAGAGTAAAGAATTTGTGCAGAAGGTGGAGGAGAAGGGCATCGACCTCATTCAGAAATGGGAGGAGAAGTCACGCGAGTTCATCGGCAACTTCCTGCAGATGTTCGGGCCAGATGGGGCATTGGTGAGTCTGGATGGTGCTCTGCCATACATCTTGAGCATTGATGTTTTAATACATAAATTAATGGTTAATGAAAATTACAGTTCTGTCATAATTTATTCCCCTCATGAGATTTCTTTGTTCTGTGGATTACAGTAGTTTTTTGCAGAATGTACAAGTTGCTCTTTTTTTCGTGTAATAAAAGTGTTAAAAGTTGGGGATTTACTATTTACTGCTCCGGGGGGAAAAGCATCAATAGGTCTGTGAGATGCTCTGTATTTGTCATCCACTGATAAGCCACAAGAAGCAATTAGGGGTTCAAGCGCGTAGCTCATAACTCCCAAACTGTCAGTAACAGGCTCAAGTGTCTTATGTCTTTGAAATCCTTTGCTCACAGCAGACAAAACACATGCCTCAGC
This sequence comes from Labeo catla, assembly GCA_012976165.1. NCBI lineage: Eukaryota > Metazoa > Chordata > Actinopteri > Cypriniformes > Cyprinidae > Labeo > Labeo catla. Next base: position 313,894 of record VONZ01000011.1, on the reverse strand, counting down.
TTTGATTGTGAGCCTGGCTAAATTTTCGGGTATTTCACAATTTTTGAAAAACATACTTTTGCGAAATAGTCCTAGGTTTTTTGCCTGATCAAAACCAAACCGGTGCAGAAAGATTCTCTAGAGAGTGAATATCCATAATTATCGGGAAAAAAAACATGAACTTTCGACCAAAACGTTCAAAAGGGGCAGGGCCACTTTTAGTAACATGCCTATAACTCCTGAACGGAATTAGATACAGTCATGGCCAAAAATATCGGCACCCTGGCAATTCTGTCAGAAAATGTAACTCTTCTCTTAGAAAATTGTTGCAGTTGCAAATGTTTTGGTACTCACGTGTTTGTTTGTTTTTTTGTTTGCATTGGAACAACACAAAAAAACAGAGAAGAAAAGTCAAATCTGATACAATTCCACACAGAAGCCAAAAAATGCACTGGACAAAATTATTGCCACCCTTAATATTATAACTTAATATTTGGTAGCAGCCCCTTTGGAAAAAATAACTGAAATCAATCGCTTCCTGTAACCATGAGTGAGTTTCTTACACCTCTCTACTGGAATTTTGGTCCATTCTTCTTTTGCAAACTGCTCCAGGTCATTCAGATTTTAAGGATGCCTTCTCCCAACTGCTGTTTTGAGATCTTTCCACAGGTTTTCTGTGGGATTCAGATCCGGACTCATTGCTGGCTTTTTGCTTTTTGAAGTGTGTTTCGGCTCATTGTCCTGCTGGTAGACCCATGACCTCTTGTGGAGACGCAGCTTTCTGACACTGGCTACGTTGCGGCCCAAAATTCTTTGGTAATCATCAGATTTCATGATACCGTTGTATCACAGTCAAGGCATCCAGTGCCAGAAGCAGCATAGAAACCCAAAACATTTTTGAACCTCCACCAGGTTTGACTGTAGGGACTGTGTTCTTTTTTGAAGGCCTCATTCCTTTTTCTGTAAACAGTGCCATAATGTCTTGTACCAAAAAGCTGTACTTTTGTCTCATCTGTCCACAGTATTTTCTCCCAGAAGGATTGTGGTTTTGTCACATAAGTTTTGGCAAACTCCAGTCTTGCTTTTTTATGTCTTTGTGTCAGCAGTGGTGTCCTCCTCGGTCTCCTACCATAGCTTCCCTTTTCATTCAGATGGTGACGGATAGTTTGAGCTGACACTGTGGTACCCTGTGTCTGCAGATCAGCTTGAATTTGTTTGGAAGTTAATCTGGGTTCTTTATCCACCATTCGAACAATCATTTTTTGTAATTTTTCATTAATTTTGCTCTTCCGTCCACATCCAGGGAGGTTAGCTACAGTGCCATGGGCTGTAAACCTCTTGATGATATTGTGCACAGTGGACACCGGAACATTAATATCTCTGGAGATGGACTTTTAGCCTTGAGATTGTCCGTGTTTTTTCACAATTTGTTCTCTCAAATCCATGGACAACTCTTTACACTTATTTCTTTTCCTCATGCTTAGTGTGAAACACAACACAAAGGTTGAGTCAACTTCTCTCAATTTTAACTGGTTGCAAGTGTCATTACTATATTGCCCACACCTGTTACTTGCCAATTACAGGAGCATCACATGCTTGAACAACAATTATTTCTTATGATTTTGACAATTTGTGCCAATAATTTTGTCCAATCCATTTTTGAGTTCTGTGTGAAATTTTATGAAGTTTGACTTTTCTTCTGTTTTTTTTGTGTTGTTGCAGTGCAAACAAAAACAATAAGCACGTGAATACCAAAACATTTTCAATTGGAACAATTTTCTGACAGAATTGCAAGGGTGCCAATATTTCTGGCCATGACTGTATCTCTGTCAAACTCAGAACACTTATGTAAGAGCTCAATCTGAGGTTGCAGGACAAAAATTGCATAGCTCGACCACTTGTTGGCGCTATAAGAGGGGAAAAAACATACAAATGGCTATAACTGTGCAACCATTTGTCCTATCAACATGAAAATTGCTGTGCACGGTCTTGGTCCGAAGTACCACCACTACAAGGACATTTGCGTATCTCAAAAAACATGGCCACCATTGGCCAACGAAGTTTGAGCACCTGTTACACAGGTTTAACGGAGGTCGATCGGAGCGAAACTCAGTGGGACTTACGACCCAAAGGTCTGAGAGAAATTAGAAAGAAATTGTCCACTGGGGGCGATATTGCATTTTCCAAGGTCGTAAACATTTGTTCGTCATGCGGTTTTTCGCACATACTTTTGCAAACTAATCCTAGGTTTTTCATTCAGTCTTGAAAAAAACACTGCAGTACAATTCTCTGGACTCTCTAGTCCAATAATTATCAAAGAAATTTTGAAATTTACCCTTTGGGAAGCTATAACAGGGTCGTTTAGAAAAAGGGCCTGCCCAAATTTACCCAAAGTCCAATAAAGCTTAAAGAAAAACTTCACATGCAACAGGTGAATCTAAACAAGCATGCAAAGTTTTAAGGAGATCAGATCACAGCTAGCACTATAACAGTCATAACCGTTAAAAACATATTTCTATGGTAAATTGCCTGGATTTGCCAAAAATGCTTTTTTATATCATTGAATTAGGTGGTTACAGGCTTGCTAAATAATGTCTTTTTTCAAATGTGCTTGAATTCCTTAAAGCGCTTGAACCCCGGTAATTGCTGCTTGCAGCTGTTTTTAAATTTGGCTTTGTTGACATCAAATCTGGTGCAACATGTATTTTAAAATGATTTATGAAGGATCATGTGACACTGAAGACTGAAGTAATGATGCTGAAAATTCAGCTTTGCATCTCAGGAATAAATTACATTTTAACATACAATAGGAAACAGTTACTTTAAATTGTAATATTTTACAATTTTTGTTTTTTCTGTATCAAATGCAGCCTTAGTGAGCATAAGAGACATCTTTCAAAACATTAAAATTTTAATTATTATAAACTTTTGACCGGTAGTGTATGCACTATAGTAGAGGGCAATATTTTTAGTGAACAGGAGTACATTTCATTGCAGTTTTTTAAAAATACATACTTGTCTACAGGTGAAATTCACTAATATGATGTTTTGTGTCTAACAGAAGCACATGTTGAAGGAGGGAAAAGGACGGATGTTACAGGCCATCAGTCCCAGACAGAGCCCCAGCAGCAGTCCGGTCCGCGAGGAGCGCTCACCGTCCCCCACCTTCCGTCTTCCCTTCTTCACCTCCTCACCATTCTTTTCTCCTCCTCCCCATCACAGCAGTGCACACTGCACAAGCAAAGATGAGGAGGACTAGGACACGTCCCTTCTAGAAACCGCGTTTTATACGCTTTCTTTAAGCCATTTTGAGTAGCCAAGAATATAAATGAAGGACGGACTAGCTCAAGATTTATTTGAATACGAAAAATGTATTGAAACGCACAATAGTGAGCAAATTATTCCACCCGTACTTTCTAAAGGTCTGCCTCTCGCTTCAGAGAGATTTGCCACACACCACTAAACCAAAAGGCTCCATATTGTTGGCCTATTCCTTGGATCCATTTTGTATTCGGCCTGGAACGTGCATAATTATGCATTTTTAGCCTTCTCATTTTTTTTTTTTTGTTGTTTCACAACAGCGTCTGCCTGCACATAATCTCATTCTCGGTTGTGCATAAAACTCGCCCTCACCTGCCTTCATTGTCCAGATCTTTTCATACTTGAACAAGGGCCAAATTTGAGACTAATTCCAAGATGGGGGAGGGATCCCAGGACAGAAACTTCAGGATCGGTTGTCTTTGTATAGTTCGCCAATGTTTCTTCTCATTTTACACTGGTTACTGTACAGTTTATGACTCAAAGTGAAAGTCTGTTTTTACTTTCAGTCATTCTTTTTGAACATTTTTATGTTTCATTAGGTCTTTTTCCTCACATGAACCCTCTCTCTCTCTCTCTCAGACTCTGATGTGAAGTAATAATTTCAGGGCCTGGCAGTGACGGCGTCTGGCACCTCCATTTAAACCCTGTGCTAGTCTGTGGCACGGGTCCCAGTCTTTTTGGAAAGGCTTTGCTTACTAAATGTTTACATTACCCAAGCCTGCTGAGGGACAGTGTTAACACGAAAGAGTACCAGGACCTGTTTGTTTACGTAGGATAAGAAGATGACCATAGGACCATAGGATTACGTGTTCACCAACAGACCAAAAGACAACTTTGTCTTTCCTGTAGTCAGGAACGTTAAGATTTGATTTGTTTTAGATGATCATTGTGATTCTAAAGAACTGTGTAAATAAATAATGCCAGTGAATCACTAAACCATTCTGAAAGAAAATACATGTCTTGTGGCTCGTTATTCATTCATGGCAATCAAATAACACACTACTGTACTACAGCACCTTTAATGTCCAATAACAGAAGACTTTAGAAAAAGATGATTAAAAAAAACTAACATTAACCTATCGCTTCTGAATAGTTAAATGGGCATATCATCAGATACAGATGTTTGATATTTCAGGTTACATTCCCGCTTTATCATCTGCATTCCAAAAAATAAAGTTTTTTTCACAGTGATGTCATAAAAGAACTTTTTCCACTGTGAAGAAGGTTTTGTGTAATTGAAAGCTTTCGTGGATGTTAAAGGTTCTTCATTGATGCCAATAAAAGACCTTTATTTTTAAGTGTAAGATCATTCAGTAGCCCTGTAAACAAGGCCATAGTTTGCACCATAAATTACATGCAAGAAATGACCGTAAGAAAAAGTTTAATACGCTCATGTCTGAGTTGCAGAGTCACAGCTGCCTCCGAGTGGTTCTCAACTTGGGGTCTTGTCTGTTTGAGGCCATCAGTAAACTTCAACTAGGTCCACAAAACAATTTAATTTTAAGTTATATTAAAATAATTTTACACAAAAAGTTGAAGGCCCATTCACATCAAGCATGATAACTATAACAATAACCATATTAGTGTCCACACCAACAACGTCTAATGTTTTTTATGAAACGGATAGTTCTGGTCCTAGATTCTGATTGGTTGAGCCGCGTTGTAAATTACTCTACAAACATACACCTTTATTTACAGCTGTGTGTTGCTCGGCAACCACTTTGTTGCAACCACAACCGTTTCTGAGGAACTACATTGTTTGGCGGAAGAATAATGTTTTTATTAATATCATTACACTTGCTCTGTTTTATTTTACGAAAGCTTACTATGTATGTGGAATAACCGTTTTATAAAAGCAATAAGCCCTGTGAAGCCGTGGTTTGCAGTGAATTTATAAAAGCTAAAGGGTGTGGTTAGGCACAACGTGAAGCTTGGGGTTTATTGCTTTATTAAATGCTCATCAAAGTGGCTGAATTCTGACTGGCTAAATGTTTTCATTGTTCATCAGCTGAAAAAAAAAATCTGAAAATGATTCCACTGATATTGTTCCTGTATATAGAATTAGATCATATCCAACATTATCCACACACATTCTCGTATAAAGCGATATACTACACAAAAAAAAATCTCAACTGCTCTACATTTTAGTTTCATCACAACTATATCACCCAGCTCTTTTAAAGGGGTCATCAGATGCCCATTTTCCGCAAGTTGATATGATTCTTTAGGGTCTTAATGAAAATTCTATAATATACTTAGGTTAAAATTGCTCAATGGTTGTGTAACATAACACCCTTTTTACCTTGTCAAAATCAGCTCTGCAAAAATCATCCCATTCTGGTTGAGGCTGCTTTAAATGCAAATGAGCTCTGCTTGCCCCGCCCCTCTCTTCTCTCTGTGGAGTGACCAGCCTGTTTACTTTAGCCGTGTTTAGCCGCTAAACTTGCTAACTAGCACATTATTAGGAAAGGTGATCGCAAAGATTCATAAACAAAATCCTTATACACACTTCTGCTGTAAGTGAAGCTGGATCACGAATGATTCGCACAAACATAGACGGATATATGTAGATCGGGAGGCGCATTCCCTTCACAAACAAACGTAATGTACTGCACTTTCAGCGGCTCAGATGTCCGGAGTATTATTTTTACAGATTAATTAAAACCACTGCATGTATTTTTATTATTATAGGGTAGATTTGTACATACACTGCCAACACACATTACTGTTCAAACAGCATGTAAAAGTGAACTTAGCATCTGATGAGCCCTTTAATAAAGTTGGCTAAATATAAGTGTGTCTAGATTCACCAACATACAGTACACTCACATTGTGGTGAATTAATTTAAGTTGGGAAACTTCCAACTATCCTGGATTAACCCTATATAGCAAATGTCAACTGCTTGATTGCTTGTATCACTAGAAAATGTTTCTGCTAAATTGGTATATAAAGACATTATATTAAACATTAACAATCATAATTTGTAAAACTGCTTTAAAACAATGGGTGTTTTTTAAAAGTTCAGCGAAACATAAACTTAGCTTGCATTTTTACTAATGTTGTTATTGTTGTAGTTGTGGTGTGGATTTCCCTGTTCTCAAAGATTTAAATTGATTATTAATATCTTATAGTTATTGTTATAGTCCATGGTGTAAACAGCTTTTAAAACCACTAAATTCAAACCTACTGAAAAAGTGGGGACTTCACTATGTTTATTTCACTGAATAAAGAAATAAGAAAAGGTAATTGCGACTTATCCCACAATTCTGATTTTATATTGACTTTATTTCTCACAATTGTTAGTTATATTATATGTTAATTATATATCATGCAATGCTGAGAAAATAGTAAGAAATAAAGTCAGAATTGTGAGATATAAACTCACAATTTTGAGAAATATATTCTCAATTCTGAGAAATAGTCATACTTCTGAGAAATAACCGAGATATAAAATCACAATTTGACTTACTTCTCAGAAAAAAAATGTGAGTTTTTATATCACAATTCTGACTTTATTTCTCACAATTGCGAGAATAAATTCTGAATTGCAAGTTTTTATCTCGCAGTTCAGTCTTTATTTCTTGCAATTGCAAGTTCGCGTGATATAAACTCAGAATTGCGAGTTCTTATCTCAATTCTGACCTTATTTCTTGCAATTATGAATTTGTATCACGCAATTCTGAGAAAAAGTTTCTCCGAATCTTCTTATCTCATAATTCTGACTTTTTTTTCAGAATTGCGTGATATGAACTCACAATTGCGAGTTTTTATTTTGCAATTCTGACTTTATTTCTTGCAATTGTGAGATTTTCTCTCACAACTCTAACTGTATTTCTTGCAACTGTAAGTTTGTATCACGCAACTCTGAGAAAAAGTCATAACTGTAAGTTCTTATCTCACAATTGTGAGTTTATATCTTGCCATTCTGACTTTTTTTGTTACAATTCTGACTTTTCTCAGAATTGCGTGATACAAACTCACAACTGCGAGAAATACAAACCTGCAATTGCAAAAAAAAAGTCTGAATTGCGAGTTTTTATCTCACAATTCAGACTTTTTTTTTTGCAATTGCAAGTTTGTATCTCACAATTCTGAAGTCAGAACTGCAGTTTTGTATCATGCAATTTTGAGAAAAAAAGACAATAGTCAAATATGTAAATAGACAAAAGTCACAATAACCTTTTTATATTTTTTTTTTTTAGTGAAGGAAATGGGCTTCCATACTTCAGATGCACTGCTGAGTATGAAAGTGTACCTCTCCAAACAATTGAGAAGATTTTGATTTAGTTTTCCCTTAATTAGTCTAAATTGTTTGTAATGGCAAATTCTGACATTTTTAAGCATCTTTGAAACTAAATATTATGCCTCAGAAGTGGCATTTACCTTAATAAAAAAGCACCTTTGTCATCACTGCAGCAGAAGTACAAAAGAAAAACTAGTTGGTGGTCCTTCCAAATATTGTCTTGGATATCAGAGTTATGAAGGTTGGAAACCCCATAATGACTCTGAGCGGCAAGCAGAGCTGTGTGCGCTGCAGTGGAGGAGAGCGGGTCTGAGTGCTCTTGAGCCCTGGAGGTAGAGCATGTGGTCAGTTCATCAGCATCACTCCATCAGCTGTTGTTGGAGGACTGCTCTGGCTTCAGCCGGATGGCCCACGAGTTTGCTGAGACGACGTTACCGCGCCGATGGATGCGGCAGGTGTACGTGCCTTCGTTGAATTCGTTGGCCACGAGCCGCAGGTCTCGATCTTTAATTACAATATAGCCGGGAATGGATGTCAGCAACTGCTCGCCGTCCTTATACCAGCTGACGAAAGATGAAACAAAGAGGCTGAGATACACTGGATAAAAGCTGAGCTTCAAAAATGATATTCCATAATATTGTTACATCAAAGGGACAAACGCAACATAAAACCACATGCACATGAATGATGCCTATTGGGAGATCATAAATGAACATAAAAAACAAAAATATCAGGTTCGTACAAATACTGTACAATGAAAATCCAGGACTTTCAAGGACTTTTTAAGCACTGCTTTTTTTTTCAAGGACTTTAATCAGAGATCTCATTTAAAGATCTCTTCTATTTAAAATTCTAAAAAAAGAGAAATAGATAAATAAAAATATACTAATAAAAATTACACTTTTACTATAGTAAAACTACGTTAATTTGTGTATTTGTGTATACTTTCTTTTTTCGTTTTGTTTTCATAACTGTACTGCCTTAATGGTTTCATGTCTTCTACTGTTTACGAAAAAAATCAGAAAAAAATATTAGAAAAGAAATCACTCTGAAATCCTGATATGAAACAAATGATTCGCGAACCCGCACCAAAGTCCAGATCTGAATCAAATGATTCGCGATCCGCGCTACAAAGATCCGATCTAAATCAAATGATTCACTATCCGTGCTCTGAAATCCCGATCTGAATAATGATTTGCGAACCATCATTTCAGATCAGGGCTCGGAAGGCGGATCGCGAATCATTTGATTTAGATCGGGACTTCAGATCGCGTGTTGCGAATCATTTAATTTTAATCATTCAATTCACGAAATGATTCACAAACCCGTTCCGATTTAAATCAATGATTCGCAATACGAAAGCCCGATCTGGAACAAATGATTCGTGATACACGAAGTTCCGATCTAAATCAAATGATTCGCGATACGCGATCCGATTGGAGCGCTTCGAAACATTGAATCATTCTGCAACGCAATGGTTTAACTGATTTGGAGTTTCGAAAGGCTCAGTTTCACCCATCACTACGTCGTTCCAAGCAATGCTGAAATTCGAAAATGAATTGCTTGAAATGAATCATCAAAGTAACGAGTCTGAATCAGTCGGAGCGGTTCTGCAGCCTAAACCACTCAATTGATTTGATTCATCTGTTCCTCTTTTCGCATTTTCAGCCATGTTTACACGACACTGTCAGTACTACTACTTGCTTAGCTCGCTTGTTTTCTCGCATTAACTAAAATAAGCGAAAAAGGTATGTTTCTTTAACTGTGTGAAAAAAATTGTGCTTATTGACAAAAATAAACGCTTCTTTAGATGCATTGTCTTTCAATAAATCAAGCACTTTTCAAGTACCTCTTCAGGAAAATTGCTATTTTCAAGGGTTTTCCAGGCCTTAAATTTCAAGTCAAATTCAAGTACTTTAAGCACTTTAAGCACACATACAAACCCTGGACTATGTTTAAAACTTCACTAACATTATAAGAGGCAATTCAATAATGATTGTAGTATGTAGCAGATTGTGTACAACAGGCTTTTCAGGGATTTTGATCATGTTAACCATTTAGAGGCCTTAGAAATGTGTGTGTCAAATATGTTACAGTAGGTTTTATAGGGTTAAGGTTGCTCTACCTGACTTTTGGAGGAACTCTGGTATTTTTTGTCCCACAGCGGAAGCCCACAACTTTTCCACGAGGCACAGTTTTGATCTTCACATTTTCAGGAGGAGGTGTCGGTGTGGACACTGCATCCAGAGGCTCTGAGGAGCAAACAATCATGTTAAATAGACGATGTCTGTCCAAATGCACAGTGAAGAATACAGTGTGGAAGTGAACAGTTTTTGGACGTGAAGACAGCGCTGCAGGACATGTTGGAGGTGGATGTTTTCAGCATCTCACCGTAGCACAGGTCGCAGCGCTGCGGGCAGTTTTTCTTCATGAAGCTCCGCCTCCTCTCACAGAAACCCAAGCGGGCCCAAGGGTCACACACACGCTTCTTGTCCATGCATCCTGAAGCAAATGCACACGCAGATGATAAAAACAAGCATAAGCTTTAAATCCCCAGAGAAATGAGAACATGTTTAAAATAACTATCTTTGCACTTGCACATGCAATGAAAAGTCCATCTATATTCAGCCTATCTGTTTTTTTTTTTAAATGCATGTTATAGATCTTATCTGAACAATCCATCCATGCATGTTTCATTTTAAAAATCAAAATGTCATAACTGGATCCTCCTGTGAAAACGCCAGGCTTCTCTCTAGTGATGTATGCAGGTCTTTTCCAATCATTTAGTCACTTAAACCCCGCCTCTGCTTTTAAAAGCCACACCCACACCTCAACATCCAATCAACAACTGACTCATAGAACTAAGTCCCGGCCTTACAGTTTATGTTTGTCACAATATGGAAGAAAATATCTGTCACTACTTCAGTTTCATTGCGACTTACCATAAAGGCGCTGGATGCCCCAGATATCATCTTGAGCGATGTTCCTCTGACCCGTGTACGTTGCATTAGGGTGCATTAGTGCATTAGGGTCCCGTGAATGCCAGAGGCCTAAAGCGTGACCGATTTCATGAGCAGCTACCTGAACCAGGTCATTCAACCACACACCTGCGCAGAGACAACACACCATCAAATCAAAGAGGAAACGGAAAAAGAACGGACTGCTTGGATAAGTGTTTCTCTTGAAGTATTCTTATTTTATGTGACTTGTTTGGGATTTTTGAATTTAAACATTTAAAGGTTTAAAAGTGAACTTGTGATGAGCACTTTCAGAACACTGTTCCATGAAGTTCAGAACATTTAAGAATCTTTTGTTTTGAATCAGCGATTCTGAGCTTTTTTCAGACTCCCCAAGTCACATGACATCAGCAAACAACGCTTTATGTCATACTGTAATCCAATGGTTTGCCAATAAAGGACACTGATCTGGTGAACCCATGAATGTGTGTCTAATGTTTTTTCAACTGAAAAATACAGATGTGCTCACACTGAAATGACAGACCATGAAAGATTATTTACAAAAAAGCACAACATTTTGACTAGTCACGTCTTCATCACACAGCTTTTTTGAATCATTTAAATAATCTCTGGAGTTGTCATTTAAGTGTGCGGACATCTATCTTTTTCTGTTTTTTGTTGTTTTGTTTTCCTGCACCTGAGCCCAATTCTGGTTTTGGATTTAAGTATATTTTAACAGATCTCAGGTCAGTTTTATAATGTAGTTTTTTATTAAGGAATTTTAACACTTTTAGTACAAAAAAAGAGAATGATACTTAATTTCGGTATCACTTTATTTTAAGGACTAATACTCACTATTAACTAGCATGCATAAGTTATTAGTACTTAAATCAAATATTAATGTCTTATTCTGCATGAGCATATTTTAGATCCCTTAATCCTAACCCATACCTAAATTTAACAACTACCTTACTAACTAATAATGAACACCAAATAATCTAGTGTGAATTGGTCCTTAAAATAAAGTGTGACCTTAATTTCTTCTAGTTTGCCAAGCCCACACAAAACAAGCACTACACATTAATGCAAGAACCCACATTTTAGAAACTTCATCTTTAATGATTTAATTTTATTATTTTATAGATTACACTTTCATGAGAACATTTGCAGTTAGTTGGTAAAAAGTGTCATTTTGCATTAGAATTTTCTTTGCATTTACAATGTTTTGACTTGCACTTGGTATTTTGAGCACTTCGTAACAAGTCATTTTGCGAAGCAGTTGGTGTAATTGATTCAGTTCCGAAAAGCTTCTAAAGAAAACGAAATAAAAAAGGCATCATTAGGTCAATACTCACATTTGTGCTCTTTACATGATGTATTTCCTGTATTTATCCGTGTTCAAGTGAAACATTTCACATTTTACACAATATTCATCTCTATATAGTGTTCAGTGCTTTGCTCTAGTGCCACCATCAGTTTCAATTTTTATGTAAAGTTTTACCCTGTTCAAAAGTTTACATACGCTTGATTCTTAATACTGTGTTGTTACCTGAATGATCCACAGCTGTTTTTTTTTTGTTTAGTGATAGTTGTTCATGAGTCTCTTGTTTGTCCAAAACAGTTAAACTGCTCACTGATCTTCAGAAAAATCCTTCAGGTCCCACAAATTCTTTGGTTTTTCAGCATTTTTGTGTTTTTGACCCCTTTCCAACAATGACTGTATGATTTTGAGATCCATCTTTTCACACTGAGGACAACTGAGGGACTCATATGCAACTATAACAGAAGGTTCAGATGCTCACTGATGCTCCAGAAGGAAACACAATGCATTAAAAGCCAGGGGTGTAAACTTTTTAACAGAATGATGAGTACATTTTTCTTATTTTGCCTAAATATTATATTTTGTCATTTAGTACTGCCCTTCAGAAGCTACAGAAGATACTTACATGTTTCTCAGTTCAGAATTTGAAGATCAGGGCTCTTAATGCACAATTCATGAACAACTATCACTAACCAAAAAAAACACAGTGTTAAGCTTTAAGAATCAAGCGTATGTAAACTTTTGAATGGGGTCATTTTTATAAATTCAACTATTATGTGAAATATCTTATTCAGGTCAGTACTAAATAAAAATAACATGCATTTTGTACGATCCCCCTTATTTTGGTAAAATAATTAACATTTTGGAGATTCTGCAAGGTGTGTGTAAATTTTGACTTCAACTGTATTTGTATTCTGACAAGCACATCCCTCATTTTAATAAATACGCGTATTTGATCAGTACCTTGTTTCCAGCTGAAGCGGGATTTGCCCAGAATCCAGAATTCATGGTTGTCAAAGTGAATCTCCCCACGTGGGGGAAGGAAGGCATGGGCCAGCTCTCCGTTCAGTCCGTCAAAACACGGGTGCAGTGGAGACCACCAACAATCCGTGTGATTGTACGTGTAGAAGCCTGTCTCAGAAAACAAGGAGGTGTTAGAGTTTCATGCAAAAACAGCAGATTAAAAAACTGCATACAGTACTCTGTCAGCCTGCCAAAGTGCACATGCCTGATGTTTTGGCTCTTTTCCTGCACATTTATTTACCTATAGTGATATCAGCACTTTTGTTGGGGTTGGTGATTTCAGTGAAAGTCAGAGGAGAAACATCACTCCATTTTGTGAAGGCGATGCTGATAGCTTTGCGGGTATCATCTTTATTCAACGTATTGGGGAACTTTGTGATCCTTGAAGAGGGAGAAATGTAAATTACTTCCAGCCAAAATTAATGACACGCTTTCAAAGAGTCTCTGTGTCTGCTATCAATAAGAATACACTCCCGAAATCAATCTGCTCTTCCAAAAATATCCCACATCATCTGAACCCCAGATTATTTCTTTTATTCATCTGGTGCATCTGTTCGGTCATACTTTAGGCATTCAACAATCATGCACTTCAGTAGAAAGACTTCCTTTTTTATATGTGTTATTTATCTTGTGTCTCTCTCACTTGTAGGTGACGTTGAAATGCTCCCACTTGTATCCCAGTGGGTTGATGGCATAGCGCTTGGATCGGGCCAGACCTCGATGAGACCTCGTATCCACAGGTGCCAGGGTCTGCACACATGGTTTATGCAACTGAATACTAGCCACCTAAAAGGAAGACAGAAAAAGGGACGCTGAAAGAGTGGCATATATTACAATATTGTGAGTAACAAATCACCAAGTCAAAAGTTTAACACAAATGATTATTCTGATCCACGTGAGTACTGTTAATAAAATGCTCAGTTCTGGAGATCTACCTTCTGCAGATTTTAGACCTAACCTGCTCAGGTGATTGTTAGGAACTAGCAGGAAGCTGGATCTCCATGTGCTGAGCAACCATGATATCAATGAAGTCTCATAGTGATTACCAGAAGTCTGATGTACGTGTGTCAAGATAGTAGATAGACGTTTTGTGATGTAAAATTAGTAAGAAATTTTTCACAAATCAAATAAACAGAATTGTAACACTGGTCATGTGGACTCTGATTTAAAGCTTTTACTGTGGATCATCTCATAAAATGCTGGAGAACATGATTATCAAGTTTTATACAAAATTGTTGAGTTCATGCAGCTCCAGTCCTGCTGTCATTAAAACAAAAGAGGGACAGTCCAAATGCTGACATTCTGAAATTCATCGTTTTTTTAATTCTATTGACTTTTTCACACAAATAGCCAAGCTTATTCCTTATTAAAAAAATAAATAAGTGCATTTAATTGTACTGTACTGTACAATTTAATAAATACAGTTTAATAAAAACTGTACTGAATAATGAAATAAAAGTCCACTTAAGTGTACTTAAAGAGACATGACATCTGTAGACACTACCAGCCAGAAGTCTTTAAACAGTAAGATTTTTCCTGTTTTTTAAAGAAGTGTCTTCTTCTTTAAAATAATTGTTTATTGTATTTTAAAATGTTATTCCTGTGATTTCAAAGCTGAATTTTTAGCATCACTACTCTAGTCACACGATCCTTCAGAAATCATTCTAATATTCTGCTTTGCTGTTCAAAAAAACATTTATTATTATGTTGAATACAGTTAAGTAAAAGGCTCAACTGTAAAAGCAGAAGTCAGGTTTTTTTGATGAACAGAAAGTTCAAAAGAACAGAATTTATCTGAATGTATCATTATAAATGTCTTTATCATCATTTTGATCAATTTAAAGAATCCTTGCTAAATAAAAGTATTAATTTCTATAGTTATGATGATCTTTGGATCTTTCTATTTATTAAAGAATCCACAAAAAAGTGTTTTAAATATTAATAATAATCAGAAATGTTTTTTGAAGAGCAAAATCATAATATTAAAATGATTTCTGAAGGATTGTGTGACACTAAAGACTGGGAAAATTATGCTGAATATTTAGCTTTGATCACAGGCATAAATTACATTTTAAAACATGTTCAAACAAAAAGAAGTTATTTTAAACAGTAAAAATATTTCACACCATTACTCTTTTGCTGCATTTTGGATCAAATAAATGCAGGCTTGGTGAGCAGAAGAGACTTCTTTAAAAAATTTACTGTTCAAAAACTTTTGACTGGTATTGTACATTAGTCCTACTTAAATCGGTCAAACAACACTCCTAAGTTCTAAACTAATTGCATTAAACATAAATGCAAACTATAACACATTTTATTTATGATTAAGATCCTAAAACATTCAGTTTGCACTTACATTCTTCTGAAGTACATTTTCTGTACTCTTTTTAAAAGTAGTCTATTTTTTATGTGCATTAAATCACAAAAAAGCAAAACTGAAGTGTCAGATTTGTGAACTTTTTATAAGAGGAAATAACTAAATCAGGAGAGCTAATAACAGCTGCTGTCTGATATGAAATTCCAGATGAATGCCGCTCGGATGTTCAGTTGTGCTGCTGTGTTTTGGTTCTCCTGCTCATCATGTCAGTAGCTGCAGTCAGTAACTCATGCAGCCGGAATATCTGTCACCCATATGTGAACGCGCCCGCCCGAGACCCGCTCCCTCCTCCCCCGTGACCTTCAACACTCTTCCTCTCTCTCTTCCTCCTCCTTTTGATCTTTGCAAAGATTTTACAACTCTTTCGAAAAAAAATGCATGTGAATCACCAATGAATGTCTCATTGTAACAAATGGGTAGCCTAAGTAACATTAAGTTTTTTGTTCAAACATACAGTATTTATTTCCGAACATTACTGGAGTAGGTTTTTACAAGAGAACACTATTTCAGTCTTAAAAATTACACGTTTAATTCAAGGCGTTTCTTGCCGTCTTAATTTATTATAAAAAAAATTACTAGCAATATCTGCGTGAAAACTGTTTCGTGTAAATCCTACACTTTTTTCAGTATATATATATTAATGTCGAACATAAAAGAAATTGCATATTTTAGGTATTAGCATTTAACCATTTCCTTTAAAGATATCACTTTTGGCAGCGTAGAGAGTACACATATTCTATTATGCATTAAAATGCATGGATGAAAATGATAAAATAATTAGTTAAAAAGAGTTTAAATGACATACAGTCATGTCGGGTGTCAGTGCTAAACTTATGCCGCAGGATCCTGAAAACCTGTGCATGTCACTTTTAGTTTTTTATGAGGTCTACACCACAAATCAAAGCTGATAATATGAAGTTGACACGATATGGAGCGCTTACCGTGTTTTTTCTCCACGCAGGCACGGCCACAGCATTATCCAGCACCGTCAGCAACAGCGCGCAGGAGCAAACCCAGCGCATCTTTAAATCGCAACTTTCCTCACGGATTACCTTCCACTTTGTGTTTGCGTTTCATCCATATAATCCTGAGAAAGAAAGTATTTCCACAGAACTAACCGCATCCAGACGGGTGCGCATCCGTGCTGGAGACAGATGTGTCCGCGCCTCCGGACAAACAGACTCCTGCAAATGTTTCTGCTGAATGTGTTTAATACTCGCAGTAGACTTTATTTGGTGCACTTCTACTTCTTGCTCTGAACTTTCGCTCTCTCTAGGGTGCAGGAAGGATCCCGCAGGAGCACAAAGCGCCGCCCTGCTCTAGTCTAATGTCCTCCTTCTCATCTCCTCCCTTTACTCTCCATGCATGTGCAGCTTCTGTTTATCAACTCACAGTAGCATAATAATGGGAAATGCTGTAAGCATTTATTTTACTTAGCGCGAGGTCTTGCCTTGTTTTCACGACGCATGTAAAAACACAAAAGCATTTTTCTCTCATTGACTTCATATGTAGATAATTTATCAAATTGATAAAATTCAGGAACATCAATATTCAGGTCACGTCACCTGAGTGACGTCACGACGCCAAAGTCGTCAACACTCTTAAAAATAAAGGTTCCAAAAAAGAACAATTTTTGGTTCAACAAAGAACCTTTCAGTGAACAGTTCCAAAAAGAGCCATTTTGAAGAACATTTTAAAAATCTAAAGAACCTTTTCATTTGAAATGTTCCATTTATATTAAAGGTTTTTCATAGAGCTATTGATGCCAATAAAGACCTTTATTTTTAAGAGCAACATGTATTTTTGGGAGGCTTTGCATATTGGCGGAAACATAGAGCAACGAAAACTGATCTCGATAGCTAAAATAAAAATCCGGAATATGAAATTACATATTTTTGTAGGATATTTGTTTGGCAAAATTAAAAGTGTGAATTCCTCTTTATTTTCCTCATTAATATCTGGATTTCATCCAACACTAAACAGCACATTCATGTGCCTGCAAAAAATCTTTGGTAATAACTATGAACAGAAAAACATTGAAAGTTTAAAAGCTTACCTCACTTTCAACTCCAAAAGGTTGTGTGCTCATTTCTTCAGTTTCAGTGATGTCACATTCGAATCCCAAGTCAACATGCAAGAAAGGATTCTGAAAGGGCCACAAATTAAGCATGCATAAGCTGCGCTCATTAAAAATCCATTGTGAAGAATTGCAGATTTTGGCATAACACATGGCATTCATGGCCAAACGGCCCTCAGTCTCTAGCCCTAACCTCATTAGTTCGGTTGACCTTTGGAGGGTTCAGGAACAGCCTGGGCTTTTCACAGTGCTTTACTTTAACTCACACCACCCTGGAGAGAAGTCCATTTGACTGAGAGGAAGTCAGTCACTTATGATGGATTTTTTCTTTGACCTGCAAGGTCAATGTACAGGGTGTTCAATGCTGTTGGCTTTAATGATGCATTTTTTGGCTACATCTAAAAGACGATGCATTTATTAAAAAGTTAGTTTTGTGTTCCAAACAAAGACTGGGCACCCATTCAGTCACCAACTGCTAATCTAATATTTTAAAATCGAATTATTTTGCTTAGACTTATACATAAGCACAATGCCATTGAAGGTCAAGTCATTAATTTATACAGCGCTTTATACAATACAGATTGTTTCAGAGCAGCCTCACATTAATAAAACAGAAAAATTAGTGTCAGTGTTGTAAACTAATTCAATTTATGCTGTAAAGCAGATCTGTGGGAGATAACAGTGTCATTATTTAGCTCAATGTTGTTTCAGTTCTGTAACTATCAATGTTCAAAAGTTCATCAATTATGAAACAAGTTCAGTTCAGCTCTACAAAAGGCAATCGTGTCACTATTCAGCAAGCTGACAGTTGGTTTCAGTCAGTATCATTCGAATAGCATTGACACCGCTGCATTAACATAAGGTATGGAATTCCTGAAGCAGAGAGAAACATGGATTTGGAGAAGGGCACCTGAAAGGCAGCCTCATATCTTTTGCGAGTGGTTTTGAATTTGGCTGGAGGCCCAGGCTTTGGCTGCACTCCAGGTGACTGCGGAACCGGGGGCTGCTTGACCCTTCCCTGTCACTCACTCTGGGAAAGAGCAAAAAAGAAAGGGAGAGGGAGACGGAAGGACGGAGGAGAAAAAGACTAGTGGGACAGGAGATTCTCTTTCAGGGGCCCTGAGAGATGAGAGTTTAATTGGCCATCGATCCATCAGTAGGTCCTCTGGCTCCTGCACCCACTTAATGATTGGCCATGACGTCAGCCTAAATACTCGCGCTAATGAGTGACTTCCCACACAAACACCCCCGACCCATCCCTGCTGCAGAAGAATAGCTCAAAACTTTTCCCAAACAGCTATAACGTTGGTGCAAGTCTCTGCAGGCAGCATAGACTGACCCTAGGGCTGGGGAGTATGGCTAAATCACATCTCTGTATTTTTTGCTCTGCTTGAATTTTACAAAATATGGTAGGGTGGCATGTCTTGGTATTTTGTTTGTTTTTCTATTTGGACGGGGAAAAATATTTGTAATTATTAAAAAAAAAAAACAAACATCATGCCCATTGTTTAATGAAACAATGTTCAATAAAGGCAATAAAAAAAATTAATATAGCAAATGTAGCCATGTAGGTTAGACCAATTTAGAGTAGATGTCACTTCCAGCTGCATGCGCATATCGGTAACAAGTGGAGTGAAATGGGAAAAATCCACAGAATAACAGGTAAAACGTATTGCTGTGCCTTTGGATGTCAGAATCGGAATAAAAATCATTTTTAAAGAATACTGTTGTCAAAAACGCCATTTGAAGCTAAACTTAGATGTTTAAACTGACAGACTAATGGATGAAACCTGCTATGATTACTCTACTTTTAAAGCATAAATTTGAACAGGTCTACATAATATTCACAAATGCAGTTCATAGGGAACATATTGTATTAGCCCTACAGTTACAGCACAAAACTGTACTACTTTATCTCACAAATGCAAGTTTATATCTCGTATTTCAGACTTTATGACTCGACTCAACAATAGCTTATCCATTTTGAGGGGAAAAAAGTCACAAGTGTGGGATACAAACTCAAAAGAGAGAATGATGAGTTGATTTTTCTTATCAGAATTGTGAGACATAATTTCGAAATTGTGAGAAAAAAGTCAGAATTTTGAAATATAAACTCAAATTTACCTTTCTTATGCTTTTATTCCATGGCTTTGATAGACTGCTACTTGAAAACTGTCATTCTCTGCAACCAGATAGGCTCTGCCCACAAAACATGTCTTCACTGTTTGCAAACACTGAATTGGTCTATGCTATATGTGTAACATTGTAACATTACAATCTAAAAACAAAAATTATTCTTTTAAAGCAGAAGATAAATTCACTAAATTAAAAATGAAAATAAAAACAAAAGCACGGGTTTGCACTTACAACACAGATTGGTCAGTCACCTGGATGCACAGGCATATTGGAGATACTCGGATGTAAACAACAGTATGGACTGCACAGTTACGGTACTACTGAATAGGGTATTCTGCTCATTTATGCTGTCTAAACCACAGAAGAAAAAAACCATGTGGACGCTGCTAAATCATATGTGACCCTGGACCTCAAAACCAGTCTTAAGTAGCACGGGTATATTTGTAGCAATAGCCAAAAATACATTGTATGGGTCAAAATTATAGATTTTTCTTTTATGCCAAAAATCATTAGGAAATTAAGTAAAGATCATGTTCAATGAAGATATTTTGTAAATTTCCTACTGTAAATGTATCAAAACTTAATTTTTGATTAGTAACATGCATTGCAAAGAACTTAATTTGGAAAACTTTAAAGGCGATTTTCTCAATATTTTGAAGTTTTTGCACCCTTAGATTCCATATACTGAAACAGTTGTATCTCGGCCAAATATTGTTCTATCCTAACAAACCACACATCGATGGAAAGCTTATTTATTCAGCTTTCAGATGATGTATAAAGCTCAATTTTGAAAAATTGACACTTATGACTGGTTTTGTGGCCCAGGGTCACATATAGAGAAGGACTTAGTAAGCAGGAAAGGGCGCAATATTTTGACAAACTAAAGTAACTGGTGGTAAATATACATACGAGCAGTATGAATTAAGATATTAGCCTGATATTTGGAAATGGAAATGATAAGAACAAACACAAATGTTGTCACGATTCTTGGCCTGGAAATGCTGGTTAAGTCTGGCCAACCACAAACGCCTTTTGTTCCTCAGACAGTTTTTTGCACTCTACTCACTGATTTTTTTAACTTTAGGCAGTCTATAGTACTCCAAATGTTTTTCCTGGTCCGACCGATTGGTACAGCCCAAAAACATGACAATAACTAACCATTTCCAGCATCAATAATCAGCAAAATATGTGAGTTTCGTAGGGTTCAGTGTTATTGTTTAGATACAGCGTCGCCAACCGATTGATGACGTGTTGTAAAAACACTCTATTTACATTAGGCTATTTAGATTTTTACAATAGCCACTTTACAATTAGTGCTATCATAAAAATACACTAAATCGTGGGTTTAACCTTATACATATGGCACATTTATTGTCCAACAACAAATATTTGGCTAGATTTCTTGCGCTTGTGTTTCATGACGCACCTGCGTGATGGCGCTCGCTTACGTAAGTTTATGACGTTCAGTGGTGACTCTCATGCAGAAGCCTCGTCCACTCCTGACAGGAAAACGGAAATATTTCCATCACTTTCTAATATTTACACAGCGTTGCCAACTCTCACGCATTTGGCGTGAGACACACGCTTTCAGGCTCTGTCTCACGATCTCACTCTTCCCATGTAAATCTCACGCCAAATTGGCAACCCTGCTTGCGATTTTAAACAAAGTCAGCTTTCAAATGTTGTAAGTTTTAATACTAAATTCAAACGACAAATACCGTGTTGGCGCACTTAATGTGACGTAAATCGTAAAATGTAGCGCTTTTAACGCCAGAGCCAATGTAAAACAGAGCTGCGACACGCTTTGATCTCGCCGGCGTCGCCGCCACGTGGTTACGTGATTCACGGAGCTCCGCAAACAAACCAGCGTTGACAGTATATTTGAATGTGTTTAAGTAGGATAGAGAAGACAGCTTCAACATACAGGTATTTGCAGCAATTTTTGGTAAACATTACAGCATATTATGCATTGATTTTTACGTCGATGACATTTACAGTATAATTTTATCCTGGAGTGTGATGGAGAGGCAATCCTTACGAAAATTAAACATGGTTTTATTACAAATAAAACCAAAAAAAAATCCATGGTTACTATAGTTAAACCATGGTAACCACAAATTAACCATGGTCTTGCTACACTAACCATACTTTAACCATGGTATTTGTAGTAAAACTATGGTTATACAAAAACTAATCAATGTACCAAAAAAAAAAAAAAAACATGGTTACTACACTTTTACTATAATAAAACCATGGTTAATTTTCATAAGGGTTACCCTCGGGTATTGCTTACTTATAGTGTGACCGTGTATGTTCTATATTTTAGTTCAGTAATATTTCTTTAATATTTTAAGGATATATATATATAGTATTTAAGGTTAAATAGAAAAAAGGGTTTTAAATTCCAATGCAAAGAAGCAAATTAGATTCATTTTGTGGTCAGAAAAAAACAAACAAAAAAAACATTTTTATTTGTAATGCCATGGTTTACCCACTAGGTACCTGTATGGCTCTTTACTAAATACACATTTATCTTGAATATTGCAGGTCATACCTGCTTAATTATTTTTAAGTTTTTCATTTGAATAAATATTTAGAAATGTTTAAACACTGTATTTTTAAATGTGAAATTTAAAAAGTTAATAACTTACATCATTTTTTTAATGATAACACACAATAAATGCAAGCAAATACTGAATTTAAACCAAGTATAAAATGGTACTAAAAAGGCATTCAGCTGCAATTTTATCCCCTTATATGTACAGTATATACACATAAATAGATAGGGAATTGAGATTGCCACCCCTCCCCCCAACCCAATGACCTCCAAAAAAATACATTTCTCCAAATATCTTTAATGTTCCATAGAAGAAAGAAAAGCATACAGGTTTGGAATGACGTAAGGATGAGTGACAAAATTTGTACAGTTTTATGGTTTCACATGGTTCATTTTTAATTAATAGTTTGCTCTGTGCCAACCACTGGTGTTATGCAGAGCTCTAGATATGTTTGACTAAATCTCCTTTACTTTTTGTAGGCCTACTATACAAAGCCATTGAACAATGAAGCAAAAAGGCTATTCAGTCCCAAGTCTCACTCATGCAGAGGGTTTGGGTGGTTTGACGTAGTGTCCACGTCAGTTCTTTTTTCCCTCCACAAGTGAACACCCAATAAGTTCTACACATTCTTTGCACATTCTTGTGTTTATGTCTTCAGTACTTTGGCCAGTTTGATTAAATACCTCCATCTAGAGGATTATAGTACACTGCAGCCAATATAAACCCATCTATTAAAACTTCCACATTAAATCAAAGAGGTCTGCTCATTGGTAAACGAAAAGTCCAGACATAACCTCCAAACACTTGTTTGGAATGGTTAGTTTGAACAGTTTTACTCACTAGTAGCTTTTATAGCCTCATTATGTAACTATTCTAACTTAAACTTTTGAAAAAATGTTTTTTTAAATAAAGACAGTTGTTGGAAGATTAATGTTAGTGACACTGAGGTCATTTATAGCCCACGTTTAGCTTTTTACTCTGCCGACTGTATTTGAGCTTCATAAAAGTTGCATTTATTTGAGATTATCATGATGAACAAAATGCGTAAGAATTATAAACTTTTGTTGGTCACAGAGCTTATTTTCTACAATAATTCAAAAGCCTATGGAAAAATCCTATCAGGATTTTGTCAAGGGAATAAACATGTTGCAAATTTCTACAGCACTCTACATGGAGAAAAAAAAAGGATTAATAGCATACAATATTTCTATAATATGAAACAAAAACACGAACTATTTTAAGAGTAATTGATTACACATTTTATTAGGATTAAGACGACAGTCACAAAGTTACCAAATGAAGACGATACACTGCAAAAGGAGCCTCATCATCTCTCAGAGCTGAAACACACTGAGGTCAGACGGTGTAAGTGTTATGACACAAATGTTCAATAAGACACTCATCTGAATCTGCAGGGTCGAGTTTGTAGTGTTGCCCGAAACATAACGTAGATAGCACGAGAGAAGTAGTCGACAGTGAGGTCATCACTAAACTGTGCTTCCATCTCTGTGCTATTCAAGCGAAATGCCTTTGCATTATAATAAATCCTCCGACACCTTCTGCGGAGTGGAATGTTTATATGCACATGAAAGGAGAGAGCACGGTGTTCAAGACCTTAAAAGCAGACACAGCTTATATGTTTTGACATCTCCAAAATCTCCTGCCTTAGATCAGGACTAAGAAAGGAGGTTTAGAAATGGGACTCTCTAATATTCTAGCCCCTCTCTTATGTATTTAGTGAAATGTGTCTTTTTGAAGTTGCATTTGCCTTCAAACTAATCTCAGGAGAAATGCTGAAATGCAGGCAGAGATTTCGCTGATGCAAAGACGGACTCAGTGCACTTGACAAACTCAACCGGTAAACTTCAGTCAAGTAAACAAAATGGCAAATGACGACGAAAGTTAAAGTGTGACACGGAAAGAAGGTTAAGCGCACAAATGCAAAGTCCCTGAGAGATGTTGGGGACCCCTGACTCACACACATACGCACCAGTCACTATATGACACCAAATGAAAGCTGAAAGTCATCTTAATCAGCATGGTGCTTTTGTTACAGTGTATATATTGTAGTATATATGCAGACATACAGCTGGACTTAAGCATTAGTACAGTTTGTTGCTTTAATTCAAACGTCATCCTCGCACCTCATTTTGGTCACTTTTATATTAAGACAAAAATTAAGACAAAATCCAAATGGTAACATCAGCGTACGTAAAAATTTTGGATGAACGATAAAAAGTTACGTTCAAGAACATTGTGGGGCCGTCTGCTTAACGCTTACACTATTTCACTGAGAACAAGAACGTGGACGATACCTAACTAATACTTTTAGGAGGAATCACTACAAGAATGAAGCATGAAGGGTTTATTTCAGAATCCAGATTAGCAGATAGGGAAGCAGGAAATGGCCACACTGATAGCTCCCGGAGCAGGAACACAGGTTCAGTGGTAACCACCGTGTTGAAAAGGGGCCCGAGCCCCAAATTACCTGGGATTCAATGGGGTCTGGAATGCATGTTGTGGAAGAATTAAAAAGGAGAAACGAGTGGGGATTTATCTCATAGCGAGTGAAATTCTGAAGGGAGCTCATGAGGATAAACATAATTTTCATCAATGCAGATAAACTATGTTTTATTCTGAAGGGCACATTTGCTTTGATTTGTGATTTTTTTGGATGTTCTTTTTGGGTTTCCCTTTGTTGATGTTTTCAGTGTGAACAGAGCCCCATATAAAAAGATGAGGAAGGGAGGGGAGAGCGAGACAATGAATAACTCCATTCTCTTCGTCCTCTGTTCATCCCACCCATTTATTTGTCTACGTCTCTCCCCCCTCCTCACGGAGGGGCTGCTGTTAGCAGCGGGTCTCATAGATGCCGCTGCGCCCGATGTAACGCACCCATTTGATGACATCATGATCGCTGTAGTTGAGCTTCGGCTCAAAGACCTTCAGGTAGCGCACTTTCAGTCCTGATGGAGCAAAAGGTACCTGGAAAATGAAAGAATTCACAATAAGCTTAATTAAAGAGATTTGCAATTAGAAAACCATGAATCTAAAGACAACATCTCAAAACAACCAGGTATACCACTGTTTCTGCAAAAATGACATGCCACTTAACATTGCTGTTGCAAAAAAAAACAAAACAAAACTGCAGAACATTCTGAAATCATGAAGTAGTTGTTTGTTTAAAGTCGATCTGTGCCTGTGTGAAAAAGGTTGAGGGTCTTTAGGGATTCAAGCTGACCTCAAAGTTCATGGAGATGGGTGGGCGAGCCCACTTCTTCTTGTCATTGGTGGGTAGCAGCTCAATCTCGGCACTGATCTGAGATTCTTTCATACCAGCCATTCGCTTGATCCTGTAAAAGAAAGAACAATATAATCAGCACAATATGTAAGAGATCTGTCATTACTTCTGTTTCTCAACTTTAAAGAGAATTCTGAGAACGATTTTCATTTGTATGTCAAGTACCAATTCTTGGAATTTACATCTTTAAATGGTGGATGGATGGACAAAGTATATGGAGAGTATTTTGATGGACAGACAGATGGATGGGTGAAGTATATGAATGGATGGAGTATTTGGATGGATGGACAGATGGATAGATAGAGTATTTGGATAAATGGATAAAGTATATGGATGGATGAATAAAGAAAGAGATGGACAGAGAAATGGACAGAGTATTTTGACGGATGGATGGATGGAAGAAGTATATGAATGGATGGATGGACAGATGGACAAAGATGGATGGATGGACAGACAGACAGATGGATAGAGTATTTGAATGGGCAGATGGAGAGATGGATAGAGTATATGGATGGATGGATGGATGGGGGAAAGATAAAGTATATGAATGGATGGCTGGAGTAACTGGATGAATGAAGTATATGAATGGATGGATGGATGGACAGACACGGATGGATAGAGTATTTGGATGGACAGATGGATGAAGAGATGAATAGAGTATGTGGATAGAGGTAAAGGAAGGTAATGAGTAAATGGGTGGATGGATGGAGTATCTGGATAGGCAGATAAATGGATGAAGCATTTGGATGGATAGATGGATGGACAGACAAACAGACGGATAAAGTATTTGGATGGACGGAGAGATGGATAGAGTATGTGGACGGAGAGATGGATAGAGTATGTGGATGGACAGATAGGTAGGTGGATAGAGTATTTTGATAGATGGATGGATGATTAGAGTATTTGGGTGGACAGATGAATGGAGTATTTGAATAAATGGACAGATGGAAGGATGAAGTATATGGGTAGATGGATGGATGGATGGAGTATTTGGATAGATGGATGGACAGGCGGACAGAAGGTTAAGAGTATTTGGATGGACAGATGAATGGAGAGATGTATAGAGTATTTGGATGGATGGACAGATGGTAGAATGCATATGAATGGATGGAGTATTTGAGTATTTAGATAGAGTATTTAGATAGATGGATGAATGGAATGCATGGATGAAATATGGAAATTATGAATGTAAAACCCTCTATTCCTGGGTTTACCCTATACATAAGTAATAATAATAATGGTTTTATCAAATCCCCACTCCCTAGTAGAAGGGTAAAACTGAAGAGAGGGAATCGAAACTGAACATTTTGAGGGTAATGTTAGAATGCCTAAAACAATGTAATGTAATGTAATGTAAAAAAAAAAAAAAAGTAAGTAAAATCAAGCCGTACTTCCAAACAATGGCGTTCTCACTGGCTTTGTACTTGGCTTTCCCCTTCATACAGATGACCTGAACCCCACTGGTGTTGAGCGGAGTAGGAATGCGCACCTGTAGAGAAACACACAATTTACACTTCAATATGTACAACCAATAAGGCACTTTCAGAATAATGAATGTTATTTCTGCTGTCAGTCTCACCTCTATCTTCTGTGCCAGCAGGGAGGGCTTGAAGTTGGACTTGATCACCACCTTTACCTCCAGCTTGGTGCGGCCCACCTCACGGACCAATGGGATGACACGGAAGGGGAGGATGATGTCTTTCGTGGTGCGGTACCTGAGACAAGGAAACTGTCATTGTGCTGCGTGACACGCATATGCAGACACACACACAAACACACACACACACACACGCACGCTTTTCACTGACCTCATGAGCTCATACTCTCCATCGGGAGGGATGAAGCTTATACTGCGCTCCGAGTCAAACTTGCTGAGGCGGACACACTGGTGGAATGTGCAGTCATCGATCGCAATGGACTGTTTCCCACTGCAGCAGGGGACACAGAAGAGAGAAATGATGAGGAAACAATGAAGCATGAGCAGAGACTGCAGAGAGACCACACACACACACACACACACACACTATTCATCAGGGGTGGGCGGCATGATAGTATATACTGTGGCGGCACAAAAGGGTCAACTGGTAAAGATTTTGATATACAGGGCTGCTTGAATGTTTGTGAACCCTTTAGAAAAGATCATCAGATTTTCACACAAGCCCTAAAAGTAGACAATGAGAATCCAATCAAACAAAAAAGACAAAAATATGTGACCCTGGACCACAAAACCAGTCATAAGGGTCAATTTTTTGAAACTGAGATTCATACATCATCTGAAATACTAATGTATGTTTTTTTTTAAAGGATATGACAATATTTGGTCAAGATACAACTATTTGAAAATCTGAAAGCGAAAAAAAAAAAAATCAAAATATTGAGAAAAATAAAGTTGTCCAAATTTAGTTCTTAGCAAGGCATACTACTAATCAAAAATTTAGTTTTGATATATTTATGGTAGGACATTTATAAAATATCTTCATGGAACATGATCTTTACTTAATATCCTAATGATTTCTGGCAGAAAAGAAATAAATACCCATGCTACTTATGATTGGTTTTGTGGTCCAGGGTCACATATATACTTAAAAATATATCTTTGCTTTCAGTATGTGATGTTGGTGGGTTTCCTCCTATGTACTGCCTGCTTCAGGTTCGTCCACAACATTTCAGTTGGATTAAGGTCTGGACTTTGCCTTGGCCATTCCAAAACATTACGTTTGTTGTTCTTCAAGCATTCTTTGGTAAAAAGACTTGGGGTATGTATGCTTGGGGTCATTGTCTTGCTGCATTTATGGCAAGCCGTTCTGGGTCAAAATCAGCAAAACAGGCCCAAACCATCATATTACCACCACCACCACCACGTTTCACAGATGGGATAAGGTTCTTATGCTGGAATGCAGTGTTTTCCTTTCTCCAAACATAACTCTTGTCATTTAAACCAAAAAGTTCTATTTTGGTCTCATCCATCCATTAAACCTCTCTCCAGCAGCCCTCTGGCTTGTCTATGTGATCTTTAGCAAACTGCAGATGGGCAGCAATTCTTTTTGGAGAGCAGTGGTTTTCTCCTTGCAACCCTGCCATGCACTTTATGGTTGTTCAGTGTTCTGATGGTGGAATCATGAACATTACCATTACCCAATGTGAGAAAGGCCTTTAGTGACTAAAGTGATCTTGTGGATTAATTACAAGTCTTGCTTTTAGAGTGATCTTTTTGTTGGTCGACCACTCGTGGGGAGGGTAACAATGGTCTTAAATATCCTCCATTTGTATACAACCTGTCTGGCTGTATAACTCTGTAGAGATGGTTTTATAACCGTTTCCAGCCTGATGAGCAACAGCAATTTCTTTTATTGAGGTCCTCAGAGATCTCCCTTGTTCATGCCATGATTAATTTCCACAAACATGATCAGACTTTGATAGATCCCTTTTCTTCAAATAAAACAGGGCAGGCACTGACAGCTGATAGTCATCTCACTAACTGAAAATACCTCTGAATAGACGGACTTTAATTTCACCTTCAAATTAACTGCTAATCCTAGAGATTCACATCATTTTGCTGAAGAAAAAAAATTACAAAGTTTATATTTTCATCTCAATTGTTTGATTGGGTTCTCTTTGTCTACTTTTAGAACTTGTGTGAAAATCTGATCCTATATTTACGTAGAAATATAGAAAATTCTGAAGGGTTCACAAACTTTCAAGCAGCACTGTGTAATACAGGACGCATTTAGATTGCAACCGGCGGTAAAGGCTGTTTATGCATTTACAAGTGAGAGTGATGAAGAAACATGAATCGATGCAAAAATACAAAGCATGATGTGTCTCAAACAAGTTAAAACTGGGAAAGACTGTTGTTAGGTACAACACAAAGTGGGCTTTACATTGTTTACAACTGTCAAGCAATTTCACAACTTGGCGCATTAATTAAAATTAAATGATATGTAGAGTTTAACAGCTATTTTACAACAGCTGTGAATGTGGCTCATTCAATGACACTTTAAAGTTACAATTCATTTGTTACAATATTATTTAGACAATTACATGTCTATGTTTCAAATAACGAGGGAAAATAAATTAGATTACGTCTATTTCATTCAGTAAATTGTCTGAAAATGTCTTAGTGAACAACGAGTACACTTTTGTTTAAAAGTTTTGAGTTCAGTAGTTTTTTAATGGTTTTGCAGTTTGTCTCTTCTGTTCAAAAAGGCTGCATTTATTTGACCAAAAACATTGTAATATTGTAAATAAAGTAATATTTTAACATTTTAAAAAGTGGAGGATTAATGTGTGAATCTTGTGACACTGAAGACTGGAGTAATGATGCTATTTTAAAATTGCATTTTAAAATATATTAAAATAGAAAACAGTTATTTTAATATATTTTAAAATGTAATTTTCAAATTTCAATTGCATACTGTAATAGTTCTTAGATTATACAAGATTTTGGTCATACCGCCTACCTCCGTTAGCCATAATGCATAATAACATGTCTCCTATACTGTCGTTATGTTGGGAAGGATGTTTGTTTCTAGCACTGTGACCACAACAAAACCGCATGGGAAGATCTGTAAGAGGGCTGTGATTCGCTGATAACATGTTAGAAAAAAATAAAGCGTCATGTTGTGGTCAGAGCTGAGCAGGGCAGGCGTCTGAAGGGTCACAAGAAAAGATAACTTTAACACAGACTCTAATGAGAGTTTATTTAGGTTTTCAGTAAAACAAGACAGGGGAAAGACTGTTGGTATGAGACAAGACAAATGAACTAAAGAAAAAGCTACGCTCCTTCACTTAGAGTCACTAAACACCTCACATATCAGGAGGCAATGGCAGTGTCATCCCATGCATAAAGATCATCTTTATTGAGACTTTTGATGGCATGACACGAAGACAGCTGACAAACGGCTAAGACAGGACAGAGTGAGGGTGATAGATCAGGTGACGTCAGGAGTGAGAGTTACGCTACCTGCCCCCCAACTCACTGAAGTCCAGCAGGAGAGAGGAGAGAGGCACACAAATCAACAGAAAAAAATGGAAAAAATAAAGGGCTAAACCAACGGCACCTCAGAATCAAACATTCCTCTGTAAAGATACATATACCTACCAGCACCAAAATCAACAGGGGGAGAGTGAGACTGCAAGACGGGATGTTACAGAACACAAAAAAAGCCAGGAGGAATGAATTCGCTCCATGTCAGATTTCCTGTAATACTGTGTCCAAATTCTGCTCATAAGGCCTTAAATTTTAAACTGAGGGGGATGTTATATAAATCAAAACTGTTTAGTTCTTGAAGTCAGTGTGAACTTGCATTTATAACCCATTTTAATTCAACAGTGTGATGGATTTCCTAGTAAAACAGAACATTAAACAGGATTTTATTCATCAGGAATTGACTGGATAGTGAGAAGTCCTTATATGACAGGTGGCTGGAGAGGAGGGATTCAGAAATATGATCGTGAATCTTTTTTTTTTTTTTAACTCACTTTTTTTAATTCACGTTCTTAAACATGGGTTTGTGAAGCTCTAGGGGATTGTGATGGAACTGCAGGGGTTTTGTGAGATAGTGATAAAAATGAAAATGCTAAATTTCAATTTAAAGGGGTCATGAAATGCATTTTCTTAGTGCTTACAATATACCGGTACTGAAAAGGTATCGTGATACCCTGCTTTTAAAAACGGTACGATTCCACATTTTGCTAGTACCGGTACTTTTAAGAATCCAGAGTAAAACACTGTTTATTTTCCGTAAAGCGGAAAACGCAAAAAAAAAAACAAAAAAAAAATCGCGGGATCCAGTCCTAAAAATGGAATTTACCAGTCATAAAACTGCAGAATATCACGGAATTTGGCTATTATATATAAATCCTGCATTTTCTGTGCGTCTCTATGAATGAAAGGTGCAGACACAAACAGAACAAACACAAACAGAAACCTAAACGTCTTCACAGCAACCCGTCAAAATAAAAGTTTGGTTTAACTTGACAGAAATATTACTTAATGTAATGATAGTGCTACTACTACTAATAACAATCTTATTAAAACAGTATTTAAAAATTAATTACTAGAATTTATTTACTTCAAAATTGTTTCTACAAAAAAAATTATATATATAATAAAAATTTTCTCTGAATTTGAGAAAAACACTAAAACATATTTCATAGGGCCTTAAAACTGTAATTTGTATTAAACTTTTAATAAATTGTTTTTAAATTGTGTAAGTTTCATCATTTAAATTAATTAGACATGCTTTTTCATTAATATTTTTTAATGTAACCATTAAAATATAATCTAGAAAAATTAAAAGGAAAAAATATAAATTCAAAAAAAATTATATGGAAAAAAAATTTCATTTGTGAAAAAATAAAACTTTACTACATAAATACTGAAGCACGTGTGACGCTCGCTGTGATTTTCGGCCTTTGCGTCTCACTATATGACGACATGAACACATAAACTTAATCTTGCTGTGAGAGTCACTTGATGTGAATTCTACCGTTTCATTTGAGAAAACTAGAATCATATCATACTGTATACACACAAAAACTAAACGGCAACCCGTCAAAATAAAAGTACAATTTAACATGTAACAGAAATATATAAGTCTTGTATTACTTTCGTACAGTAAAATGTAGGTCTTTATATATTCCTATTTCTGCCAAATTTAAATAAAACAATTAAATGATAAAAATAAATATTACTACAAGATTAACCACTTAATTGTAGAAATAAATACTACAATTATTATTAAAACTTTTTAAATTGAATATTCACACGATTTTTCTTCCATGTATTAATTTTAACAGTAAACCTCTGTTTGTTTGGCAAAAAATAAAAAATAAAAGGGTTTAATTTTCATTTGATTAAAAAAAAATGTTTAATGCCTTTGTTTAACCCATTAACCTACAGAATGATAATTCAAATAAAAATGAATGTGTTCATCAGTAGTTGATGCAATGTTGAAACACTTCAACATTATTTTTGTAAATCCAGTGGTCAAATACTGCGTATCCACCTGATTAATGGCTGGTCTTTGTGTGAATGTCCACAAAACTTGAAAGACTTTCTGAATGTATATAAGCAGTAGGCTGTTTTAGAAAGGAAAATGTAAAAGATAAAAAAGATGAATTGGGAAGAATCAGTGACATATGAACAATTTATTGCTATTTTGTAAATAATATGTAATCACATAATCCATTAAAAATAACTGTAGTCTGATTACGAGCATTTCAAAATCGAATGTAATCTAATTACAAGTACTTCGTTTTTGGAATGAGAGTACATAATCCAGATCACATATAATCAGTTACTACCCAGCTCTGTTAAGTGGCATGTAGAGGAAAATCATAACGTCACAAATGGGATGATTTTGAATCCTGGCGTTTCAGAAAACTAATTTTCAACTGTTGGGTTTGCTTTGAGGTACGAAACTTGCATTATGTTTTTACTGGATAACCTGTTTTGTCCTACAATATGTGTAAATATCAATGAAGTTTTGAATTACTATTTCATAACCCCTTTAATTTAAAAAATGTTGAATTTTTAAATGTGTAAAAGTAAATGAAACACCTTACTTTAGCCTTACAATGAGTCATTAAATGGCAATTAGTAAATGAGTAACAAGCATAAACTAAGTATCTCAGTCACGTTCAATGGTTTACTCACCACGTCGGCCCTCACATTTCCATTTGAGCGTCATCCAACTCACCTTTTACCTGAGTCATCAGTCGTGCCACCTTTGCCCTGCTTGTCGATGACAATTTTGTCGTTCATGCCGAACTTGCACTCTGGCATTCCGCTCAGGTAGCTTTTCATCACCACACGCCCTGAGACATGTGCACTCAACACCTGACCTGCACACACAGACGCACAGAATAGATCACTACATGCGGTTTAATTGCAAAGTAATGAATGATGGTAAAATTCACCATGTGGTACAGTAATTCTCAACCAGTAGATGGCAGTAATACTCACCCTGCGGTGACATTAGCAAGTTCACACTTTCCAGTACGTCCAGGAAGAGTTCGTTGCGGCGATATTTGATGCCCTCACGTCTCCAGCCGATCTGTCCGGTGACCTGACTGGTAATCTGAGACTGCTCTTCTTTCGTCTGAGAAGAACAGTG
This sequence comes from Labeo catla, assembly GCA_012976165.1. Lineage (NCBI taxonomy): Eukaryota > Metazoa > Chordata > Actinopteri > Cypriniformes > Cyprinidae > Labeo > Labeo catla. The sequence goes on along the minus strand of VONZ01000011.1, from coordinate 280,480 downwards.
TGAGAGAAACATGAGCATCACCAAACAACAAGCCAGATATTTTGTATTGCGAGTTGTCATGTAAAGCTTTGTGAACACAACGTTGAAAATATAAAAGTGAGTTATAGAGTGCTTCAGGGATGACACAGTGTATACGGTCAATTTATAATTTATATTATAGATTTATAATAATAAATAAGCTCTCCACTGATGTATGGTTTGTTAGGATAGGACAATATTTGGCCGAGATACAACTATTTGAAAATCTAGAATCTGAGGGTGCCAAAAAAAAAAAAAAATCAAAATATTGAGTAGTTGTCCAAATGAAGTTCTTAGCAATGCATATTGCTAATCAAAAATTAAGTTTCGATATATTTACGGTATCATGTTCCAAAATATCTTCATGGAACATGATCTTTACTTAATATCCTAATGATTTTTGGCTTAATAGAAAAATGGATAATTTTGACCCATACAATGTATTGTTGGCTATTGCTACAAATATACCTGTGCTACTTAAGACTGGTTTTGTGGTCCAGGGTCACAAATTAGCTTGAAGTTGTTTTTTTTGAACCGAGTTTTTTTGTGAAATGCCAGAAATAATTTGTTTAACAAATGCTCACATAAATACATCAGTAATACACTCGTGATTTTTTTTTACAATTTTACAATTTTACTGCTAACAAGTGGATATGACAGAGGTTGTCTGGGACTTTAAACACCAAACTCATCTACTCACTTCGCTTTCACAGCATCATTGTGTTTATAACCATGCTTTAAAACTATTCCAACTTAAACTTTCAGGGAAAATGCTTTTTAAATGAAGACTGAACGAGTCGACAGAAGCTTAATGGTGGTGACATTAAAGTCATCTGACCATGGTGTAGTTCATTTATAGCCTGCATTTAGCTTTTTACCTCTGGCGGTTATATTTAGGCCTCAAAAATTCACTAATGTGTTCATTTGTAAAGATTATCGTGATGAAAAAACATGTAAGACTCATAAATCCTTGTTGTTCACAAGCTTATTTTCTGCAATAATCCAAAAGTCACTGGGAAAATCCTATTAGGTCTTTGTCAAGGGATGATAACTTCCAAACTGGCCTGCAAAAATATGTCATCACTGCAGTACTCTATAACTGTATAAGTTCAACTGTGCTTACATGATGCTGGACGCAGTGAGTTACAGGTCATCAGGCACGTGGTGAGCAGTGATGTGAAGATGAAGGTGTCAGAAACATTAACATACAGTTCAGTTTTCACATGCTTCAACAAAGACTGTGCTCCATAAAATCAGATTTCAACACATCAGGTACATTAACAATGTCCATTTTCATAAAACATTCACATATTAGAAGACCTAATGGACCATATGCTGGTGTCAAGCTGAATGTACCTGGCTCTTAATACCCTGTTGAGTAATGAAGGTCTTCAAAGCTCCGGTCTCAGAGTTCTGGGGATACCCAAAATCCAGGATCTCTATAGTAAGGGCAAAGAGAAAAACTATGACTGTGTTGAATGAACATAGTAGAATTTGTGAATTCAGAATCGGCGTTTGGAGCCTTTTAACTCATGTCTGTCAGCTATCAGGTGCTCTAATATGTTGGTGTACTCGTAAAAATGTTAGTGTCACGTAGCCAGACATTCAGACTGAGAAGGCAGAAGGTCTGGGAACCTTGACCGCTTTGAATGGCCAATGCCCACCTAAGAGGACATATGACTGACAGGTAAAGCAACCAATCACGTTTCGCTTCGAACTGCATCATGTTTAGAGGTGTGGAAATGTCACCACAATAACAGACTGGTGTGTAAAACTCTCAGACATATTTTAAACATTCTATGCCGCGAACTTTAATATTTTCACATACTTTTGAAAATCCAGCGTTTAGCAGATCCTAAAAAAAAAATAAATAAATAATAATAAAATAAAATAAAAAATAAATAAATACATTTTATATATATATATATATATATATATATATATACACTACCGTTCAAAAGTTTGGGTCAGTACATTTTATTGTTTCTTTTTTTTTTTAAGAAATTAATACTTTTATTCACCAAGGATGTATTAAGTTAATAATTAAAAGTTTATTAAAAGTTAATAATAAATAATTTACATTGTTATAAAATATTTATATTTTGAATAAACACTGTACTTTTTAAACTTGTTATTCATGAAAGAATCCTGAAAAAAAAAAAATCACAGGTTCCAAAAAATATTTGGCAGCACAACTGTTGATATTATCCAACACTGATCATTCTAATAATAAATCCGCATATTAGAATGATTTCTGAAGGATAATGTGACACTTAAGACTGGAGTAACAGCTGATTAAAAATTCAGCTTTTCATCACAGGAATAAATTCTATTTTAAAGTATGTTAAAATAAAAACATTATTTTATATTGTAAAAACATTTTGCAATATTACTGTTTTTTTTTTTCTATATTTTTAATCAAATAAATGCAGCCTTGATGAGCATAAGAGACTTCTTTAAAGACTATTACAAGTCTTACTGACCCCAAACTTTTCAACGGTAGTGTATATATATATAATTTTGTTCTTCGATTTACAGACATCACAAAAGCTGGATATTAGGATATTTCAGCTGCTGTTACTTTAAAAGTTGCCATTGCTGAACTTGACGTGGATCTGACACTGCTTTATAATTTTAAAATTATAAAATTAAACAAATCATGCTGTTCTCAAGTAACCATCATATGGCTGAAATGTATTTTAAAAATGTGTCATCGCTTCTGTCCATTGTACAGTCTGTAAAATGAGGTTTTATAGGTTTTTAACTAGGTTTTTTATAGGTTTTAAACTAGAGATTAAAAGAAAAAGGCTGTCACAAGCTTCTTCAGCAAAGGAAATTGTGCTCATCAATCCACGTCGTGGAGTTTTAAAAGTTAGGCATCACAAGGGAGTTTATGGCACAATATAATCAGTCATGACACAGCTCTGCAGAGCTACTTTATAGCTGAAATTAAATGTTTCATAATTGATGAGCTTTGTTAAATTAACACTGTTATTTTCCTGTTTATTACTGTAAAGTTGCTTTGAAACAGTCTGTATTATATACATTGTGCTATACAAATTAACGTGACTTGCTCAAATGTTAAATCAACAGCATCCATGTCAGAGAGCAGAGGAGATGTCTGTCTGTCTGTTCCGTATTTTCTTTAGGTTTTGATTTTCTCATCGACATTTCATAAAAATCAAAACCTAAAAAAACAACAGCACAACAGTCGTGGGAGAGTTCATAGCTGGAACTGGAGGGAAAAGAAAACTTAACTGCAGTATAATCAATGTTACGATCAAGCAACAGATATGTGATTATCTTTAGTAATAGTTTAAGTATAATTGAAAAATGAGTCATCATACCGTCAAGAAGCTCATAGATCAACACAAAGTTGTTCTTAATGTTCTCCTCGCTGATCTTGCCGAAGTAGGCGGTCATGACGTCACACATCTTGTAGAGGAACTCAAACACCATGGCTGCGTTGACATTCTGCTTTGTAACGGCAGCCAGCCAGATGTTGGAGCGCTTGACATGGAAAAAGCTGGTGCGGGCGATGTTCGTGACGGGCGAGCGTACCTGCTGACGTGCGTGGATCACGTTCACACGAAACGCATCCACTGCATTCCTCCTGCAAAAAGACCACCAAAATGGTGTGAGACTTATCTGAAACAGAACTGTTAGATTAGAATGAAAAATAAAATGAAAAAAATAGATGAAAAAACAACTGTTAGTTGCAGCCTTATTAAACATTTGTGTTTGTTAGTTCCAATGCAGGTTGGAATCCAGCTAAATCACTTATACTTTTGGTGTCACTATACCTATATTCTAAGATAACACCTCAATCAATACATTAATACTCAGAGAGTAACAGATTATTAAAGAAGAAGCATTGTAGAGCAGGACTTGGTCCTGTGCATCGGTTGTTGATTGGATGTTAAGATGTGGGCGTGGCACTTAAAAGTGAAGGTAGATGAATGGGACTTTGCGGGGGAGGAGTTTAAGTGAATAAATAATTGGAAAAGATCTACATATGTCACCAGAGAGCCGTTTTCCCAGAAAATACAATTATATTTTGATTAAACATCAAATGATCAAAAAATGTAAAAAAAAAATTGCAACATATGCACAAATGAATTGTTCAAAGTAAGATCTATAATGGGTGTCAAACTCAGCTCCTGAAGGGCCACAGCCCTGCAGAATTTAGCTTCAACCCTAATTAAACAACAGCTAATCAAGTCCTTCAGGCTTATTTGAGGAACTACATAGTATGGGTGTTGGAGCAGGGTTGAAACTAAACTATAACATGCAATTAGAAACTAGATTTAATTTCATGACAACTTCAAATGCTGTCTAGGTACTAGGGATGTCACAATACTCAATATAATATCGAACCGTTCGGTACGACATCCACGGTTCAATACACGCTTGTGAATTGCGGTTTTTCGGTTTTGCATTTTAAAAAATTTCCTTGTTTTATTTCTCTCTAAATTTGCTGTGTGTGTGCCCCTGATTTCACGTGCTGAGATGAGGAAATGTTTCCCCGTTTATATTTGAAAAAGCAACACATGCAGAGCATCTTCCCTTCTAATGAAATGCAATGATAAGCCTTTCTAAACCTGTTGTCCAACAAAAGAGAACATTATATCTTATTTTTACTTTACGGTACAGCATCAGTCGAGTGTTTGAAACAACTTCCTTTTGTGATCTGATGTGGCTTCTTATCATAGAATGAGGCAGACAATATATTCTACACTGTATGTGGATTATGGCTTACAGAAATCATTATGAAAATACCCACGATGGCTTGAAGAACACAGATAAACCATATATTACTGCAGGCGAGTGTTTATTGTCCTTACAATTCATCATTCAAAACGTTTAACGTTATATCTTGTTTTTATTCAGTTACAGCAATAGCGATGCCTTTATCCATATTAGAGAAGCTGGAACGGAACGTCATTAGTGCTACGTATTTGACGCATATGTCTATTTTCTGGCGTCCAGTATGAATGAAACCCATCCTAAAAAAATCGGAAAATAATACATCTCTCAAAAGAATATTAAGCAGACATATAATAATACATGTTTTTTCCAGTGTACAGAGGTTTACAGAAGTATTTCGTTGTTAATTAGATGCAAAAAACACTCCGATGTGGCAAACTATCAGAACCGAACCAAACCAAACCAAAAACCGTGGCTAAAAACCGAGGTACGTATTGAACCGTGGACTAACTGTATTGTTGCATCCCTACTAGGTAGGCACCTAACTAGGTTTCGTTTATCAATGGGTTTATAAAATAATCATCATCACTTTGTTTCAGCTGTCTGTTTTAATGCTACATACACTGTTTCAGCCTCTCTCCTTCGCTTTCCCAGAGTTCGCTTTCCTCCAGGCACACTCGACATGCACACGCACTGCGACTTCATCTAATGATCTCTCTTTCTCATACAGCCCTGCATGCGTGCGTGAACACACACACACTGCGACAGTATGAGTTGGCAGCGATGTACAGAGCCACTGTATCCATAGCAACCCTTCTCTGAACAGACCATCTCTGTGGTTTTAAAGGATGTCTGGATCTTCCAGAACAGAACTTTCACACAATCAGAGGGCTAATTCATTCTAAAATTCAAACATCGTTGTAAAATACATCTTCATTGTATTCCACGCTTCCTGTTCTCTTAATATCCCTGCTGAAGGTGAAGATGGAACTGGGTCACACATGCAGGTTACAACACTTGACAGCTATTATTCCTACAAAAGCTAATGAAACAAACAGATCTGACATTCGACAGCGTGATTAAGAAAGGAAAAAACTGCGGAACAGGAAGCACATCAACACATTAGAGAAACCAACAGGTGTCCATTACACATCAAATCATGAACATGCTCAAATGAGCAGAAGCAAACATACTCTCTCATACTCAAACATATTCTCAACACCTCTTACACATTATAACGACTTACCCGATGTCATCACGGTAGACACGGGAGATCAGCACCTCGCCCTTGTGGTTGTAGATGAAGAGTCCTCCGATCATGGTGGTGATCTCACTCAGTGTTCAAGAGCCATGCTGGAAAACTGAATAAAGAGGTGGAGCCAAGCTGTCAGTCACTGGTCAGAGGACACAGACTTTACACTTTTATGAGCACACCATGATTTGTTGCACTGAATTTAAATTAATTATCTTTCTTTTAAATTTTCTGTATTTCAGTCAACAGCTTGACTTTTAAAAAATTAAAAAATAAGGTTAACTGTTAAAAATGTACAAAACAAACTTTCTGCCTTAGAGGCTTAACAAGAGATTAAAATGCACAACCACAAAGATGCTGAAAACACGTGGACATCTTCCACTAATACCCTGCTCCTGTAATCCTCTCCGTTTACACCTCAGTAAAAACCTAAAAATACACCTTGCAGAAATCAAGCTAAAAAAAAACTGACAAAACACAATCATACACAAAATTTGCAGACCGCCTCCATGGACATGCAAATGTGTGATTAAAATCTGTGGCAGGCACATTTGGATAAATTAATAGAACACAATACCTTCGTTCACATTTGTACAACACTTTTTTTTTTTAAACTTGGAACATAAGGATGAGTAAACAATGAGACTTTTGAAGGAAACTGTCACTTTAAAGCTTCAAGACTGCAGAAAAATACACCAGTAATAATACACTAATAAACCAATCCTGCCTTCATACTAGGAGTGGGCAATATCAACCGATAGATATTTTGGACAATCGTCTTTATCATGTTTACATGCTCAGATGTAGAGGTCGACCGATGTATTGGTTTTGCCAATTAATCGGCACCGATAGTTGACTGGCGGAACTATCGGTTATCGGCAAAAATCCATGACGATAGTTTTTTCACTGACAGCACGTGCCGTTTGTTTAGACATGTAACACTGCGCTCTGCACAGAGCGGGACACTTCAAAGGTGGATTTAAAACATCGACAGCAAAACAGTGTGTACAGTATACTGTAGTGCATTTTTTCATGTTGTTACTAAGCGATGAATTTGTTGACTAGATGCTGCATTACTGGAGAAAGGACAGCAGTATACTTTTGCCTGTTTGGTGATCAAATAAAGTCTTGTAGACTGCCGCTTGAATTGAACGCAACATGTCCAGTGTGTGTGATACCGGATAGCTGCGAGTTCTTCTCAACGCGCCGCTGCACTCTTTCCCGTTGTGTGACTAACATATTTTTATATTTTGATTAGATAACCACAAATGTTCTAGAACAGAAGCAGTTAAACTGTGAAAGTGCACAATATCCATATGTATGTAATTTTAATACTGTGGCCTTAATATTTAAAGATGGCCATCTTTAGCTTGATTGTTGATGTAATGGTAGCACTTTACAATAGGAGTCCAGTATTGGCCAGTGTGGTCCAACCTAGTTATCGGTATCTGTAAAATCAAATATCGGTCGACCTCTACTCAGATGACATTGCTGTGCTATGTGATCGCAAAAACTTATCGTTTACACGTTTTTAAGTTTTGTGGTTTAAAACCATGATTTTAAAGTTCTGTTCACACCACCAACGTCACACAGCGATTTGTGATAAACTGAAAAAAGCGTCCACCTAGAGGTTATGGTTCATGTGTCTTTTTGCTGTAAATCTTTACCGATTTCATGTTCAAATCATGTTACAATTTAACTATAATAATGATACAACAGGCTTTTGAGGAACTTTTTTTGAGGAAGTATTGCACTGCATTATATGATTTGCCCACAATAAAAACGTGATTTTAAAGCCCCGTTCACTCTGCCAGTGACACGCAGCGATAAAGTGACATGATCCCAATCATTTTCAGTGGAGAGCTGACGACTTCCAGCAACACGAGTGACAGTGACCGTCCGCTTGTTAAGTCGTGAAGCAAGGAAAGCGGCTTCCAGGTCCAAGCCTCTACTCGTTTCACTTGAGAATACTATCTCAACAGCTGCTTATAAGCACTGTTTATTCATATTACACAATTAAGCTAAACATTTAAAAACCCTACGCTGTACACTACAGTATCTGTGCAAATGAACAGCGAATTTGGTGAGTGACAACCAATAAAGTGAAGAATCTGCCAGTGGCGCACACACACATCACCATCTCGAGTGCGGGCAAGACTGGACAGAGTTCACTTTGACACACTTGTTTGTGTCAAAATGCCCATCTTTACAAGTATCCTCATAAACACAGTAATTTAGGTCTTAAGTGAAATCAAACGGCTGAGAAAGAAAACATGTGTAACAGTATATTTTTCACTGCCCAGTTATTATAAATTTGATTACTGTAATATATGTAGTATTTTTTCTTCAGTGAGCTTGAGTTTCTTTTAAGGCTAGTATTAGGTTATTGTAATACTGACACTGGTGACAAGAATTATGACATTTCTATGGTACTGAAAGTTTGATATCATAAAGATCTTATTATTAACAAAATAATCTTCAATCTTGTGATATATCATTACCTTTAGATAAAATTACTCACATTGTGATACAAGATTTTGGTCATATCCCACCTCTCAAACTATGCAGCCTGTTCTGATGAACTAATTCTTAAGTCTACTGTATTATGTTTGATCAACATGATCAACTTTGATAAAAAACTCTGTTGTACACCATCTACTACATGTCATCTGTCATCTGATTGATAGTTTATACTTTTATTTAGCAAGTAAAATGCCTTTTAGCATAAACTGTAAAAACATCCACCTAGAGATTATGGTTCATGCGTCTTTTTGCTGTGCATTCTTTACTCTCTTTATAACGCAAGAAAAACTTTATATTGTTAGTTATATTTCAAGATGAAAACTTATTGGACTGAAGCAACTTAGGTTTCCTTGATTATCCATACATAATACTTTAAAAAAAAATCATGTTACAATGTAAAGATAATGATAAAACTGGCTTTTGAGGAACTTTTATTTGTTCATACAATCATCATTGTATTGCACTGTATTATATTTTTGCCCACAATAAAAACTACAGGGCTTTAATGATAAAATTAAATTTAAATTATTATTAAATTTAAATATTAACATACCAATACATATCAATGGGAGATAAAGAAAGACAAAGCATTTTATGCAAGCAGTCAAGTTCAGAATTTCATCTTACTTTATGCCCACATAAATTTCAGCAACAGCTCCAAATTGCATATTTCTTTTGCCCAGTTTGTGCCTCTGACTTAAACTGATGTGTTTTTCCTCCTCAAAACTACTTATACGAGCCAAAAAAAAAAAATCGTATGTACCAATTATGATACAAAACAAGACATGCAAATGTATAACGGTTCCATTTCTGCTTATTTCATATGTGAGATATTAACATTATATTCCCCGTGATTGACAGACAAACACACACACACCTCCGTGAATGACAGCAACAGAAAATGCTGATGTAATTCTAAACCTGAACCTTATGCAGGTCTAACCGCTGCAATGAATTATGACATAAATTCATATTTATATACAGTCAAACTACATAGATTACACCCCACTCGACAACACATCAATAAAAACTGTCAAAACAGTTCCAGTCCTTATGAATACATTTGAATATTCATAAGAACATGATGAATATTTTGACGATGATGATGTCATTTCTCAACTCTACAGCATCCATCATGGCTGCTGATGGAAAATAGAAGAGTTCACATGGCAATTCTGTCCGGGATTGTATAAGATTTCTATTATTTCCAAAAAATGATTGTTAATTCATATGTAATTTTTCGTGATTCTCTGCCGCATCCATCATGTCTGCGGATGGAGCCTCAGACCAGCCCACTGCGACTGTCTGTCTCGCCTCAAAATCACAACACACTAATAAATATAAATACGTGCTGTTTACTTTTTATATTATAACGATAATAAAACAGATTTCATTTTTTAATTTAAAATATTTGTCCGAGATGGAGCGATAGTAAAGGTATTGTGGCGCTAGCCGCAGCTCTTCCCATTCAAACAGCACAGACACCCCGATTAAAACGCATTAAATGATGTTTCCTTTAATTATCGGATCCCAAATACTCCATATTATTCATTTAACACATTTCCATCATGAATCTAACGTAAAACACCCGTGTCCGGCTGGTTAGCTGGTTAAGCTAACTAACTAGCCCAGCTCGGTTGTGTCACGAACTGACCAGACCGATTGTTTTCACTCACCCACCTCTGTGTGTCCGTCTCTCTGTGTCCCTCCGAACCGGACCGGCTCTGCAGAGACAGGTGTGTCCGGTTCCGACCGAAGCTCCGTGTTATTGAGCGTATTTGATGTTTCAGGCTGCGGTCACCGTTCACTCATGAATCCAAGATGTCGCCCGCTGCTCCCTCCCTCTGCAGCCGTCAGCTGACACGCTCACGCGCGCACACATGTTGGATCCACGATGTTACTGAGCAGTGAGCACGTCCCATAGACACGATGCGTTTTTTAGCGGAGGTGATGGTGTTTGCTAAACTCCAGCCTCAACGTGGTTTACCAACCTCATCAGAAAAAGGTAGTTTAGATAAAAGGGACATTTTACATGTGTCTGATGTAAGTAAGCCTTTTACTAGAAAGCAACCAACAAAAACAAAACGCTACAGTCACAGTGCTTTTATAGCGGAGAATGGGGTAAGATGAGGCAGAAGTACAATAAAAGTATCTAAAGTAATTTCAGGATGTTTCCTATTATTTAAATGATCTGAATGTATCTATGACAAAGGGTTCTCAAAATATGGCTTCTTATAAAAAAAGTGTTCCTTTGGCTCAATTTGCCCCAGGTTAGGGGTAAGTTGACCCGAGTCAGTGGGTAAGATGCACCATTTGGGTTTAAACTATCTGACTGAATTTAATTCAAACCCATGTGAAATTTTAAAGATGATTTAATACTTTTAAAAAAACGAATTTAATAATCAAATTAAATTTTACAAACATAGTTCTTTTTATAAAGCTAACTTAAAATATAACCAAATGACGTGACATTCATTTTCAATCTTTATTTATTTATTTATTTATTTATTTTTGCATTTCTGAAACAATATGTTGAATGCCAAAGTTTTAACATTCCCAAAAACAGACTAAACAAAGAGTTTGTTGAGTAAAATTAAATAAAAACGTATGTGCATTTTCTATTTCCAGTGATCTTTTTAAAAGTATGCTAATGTGTACTTCTTTTTCACAAGGGTTTGAGACTGACCTACATACAACATCAGGTTATCTGTTGTTAAAATGCATACATGTGACCCTGGACCACAAAACCAATTATAAGGGTCAGTTTTTTTTTTTTTATAATTGAGATTAATACATCATCTGAAAGTTGAATAAATAAGCTTTTCATTGATGTATGGTTTGTTAGGATAGAACAATATTTGGTTAATTTACAACTATTTAAAAATCTGGAATCTGAGGGTGCAAAAAAATCTAAATATTGAGAAAATCGACTTTAAAGTTGTCCAAATGAAGTTCTTAGCAATGCATATTACTTACAAACAAAATTAGGTTTTGATATATTTATAGTCAGTGTTGGGGGTAATGCATTACAAGTAATGCGAGTTACGTAATAATATATAATAATAACTAGTAAAATAATGTATTAATTTTGAATTTCTAAGAAACTTACTTTTTCAAATTTTTTCCCATTTATTGATTGACAAATCTCCTGTCGGGAAATTGGGAGTAAACATGATGTTACTGTATTCTAGACTAAATGTGAACATGCATTAATTCATCTCACTCAGAAAAAACAGATTCAGTATTCCTCAAAATGAATAAAAACAGTGAAATGCAAACTCAGAATATGACGCAGCCCTGCAATAATTAAATATGTTAAATAAAACAAATATCCTTTATGTATTTAATCCCATTTTATTAACCAGTGTCTTTTTTGCTGACCTTCAATGATACAATTCAACCATAATAATAAGCAAAAATGACTTTTGATAGACTAATATTTGTGCTTCATTTCTTTATAGCTAAAGAGTGATCTCCTGCATAAATGTACTTCTCTTTAAGCCTGAGGTGAATTCATTTCACTTTTGGTGTAGAAGGGCTTTTACATTAGAATTGTTTTATATTAAAAACAAAGAAGCAAGCCCTGCCCAGATTTAAAAAATAACGCAAAAGTAACGTAACGCATTACTTTTCATAAAAAGTAACTAAGTCACATAATTAGTTATTTTTTCAGGGAGTAACGCAAAACTGTAATGCATTACTTTTAAAAGTAACTTTCCCCAACACTGTTTATGGTAGGAAATTTACAAAATATCTTCATGGAACATGATTATTACTTCATATCCTAATGATTTTTGCCATAAAAATTGATTATTTCGACCCATACATTCCTATAGTTGACTGAACATTAAAATGAAAGGAGAAAGTATTTTAACAAGTTACACAGACTAGCATTATAAAAGATCTCACTGTAATGTCTCCAGAACAGAGCTGTAACTGGATCTGACCAAATTGTTCTGTTCTAAATATCACTCACATGCTTAATGAGAATTAAATGTTGTGTAAATAAACTTGAAGACTGCTGGAGTGGATTTGGCTCCAGAAATCAAATCAGAGTTTTTCGCTTGTGTGATTCATGATGCTTCATCTAGTCAAATGAAGGGTTACACATCACAGCAAATGGCTGTAAGCAATTTTCTTATATACTGTACAGTACATTTTTGTGCTGGCTTTTGCTCTTCCTCTTTGTCTGCTTTCTGGAATCCAGGACATTTTTAAGAGCATGATGAATCTGGGCTCCACAGTTCATTACAGCAAATCACATTGGTGGAGGGCAGGCCTGGAGAAGCCAGTGCAGCTGCTTACTCCTGAAAAAATGTCCAAAAAAGCCCTATAATAGAAACACATGGGATTTTTCATCAGTTTTGTTGTCGAATGATGATATAGTTGCAATAGTCTCCTCAACAAGCTGCATGATTTATGTTTGTAGCACAATGGATGCAGGATGAGAGTGCAAGACAGGTTACATGGTCAAGTTTCATTTTTAGGATTAAGGTTTGTTTATAAAGTGTGAAGTGTGTTCTTCATGCGTAAGTGGTTCAGTCTGATTTGTATATAATATTACGACTTGTCCCTGGATCTTGCTTTGATACTGTGGAAACATAAATCATAAAATAGCTCTTCTGAGTGCCAAAGAGAATGAAATACATTTTCCTCCCTTAAACACTGGCAGACTGTCAGAATCAGTGTGGGAAAACTTGCTCTATGGGAGTAAAACAGGAAGAAAATCCACCCATCATTTTCACCACCTTAAATGAAGCATGACTGGAAATGAGCTATGACATCCCCTAAGCTCATATGTAAAATTTCCTTGTTTCTTGTGAGAAAGTAGCGCTTAATTGTATTGGATTTGCACTTGATCTGTACTAAAATGCCACTTAAGTGCACTTAACCCTCTGGTGCTCTTCGTTTCGGAGTCACACTTGTGCTCTTCGCGGTCAGAAGTGACCGGACACCTGTAACGCATCTTGTAATTTTTTTCAGTAAAACCATTCGAATTCATTTTTGTTTAATAATATTTTTTATTTTTTATTTTGCATTTTGAGAGGGTTTTGTGGTAATAATTAATATTTATGCTATAATTAATATCCATTTTTTTGCCATTAAGAATAATTAAAATTAATTCCCAAAACTCTGCTCTGTTTATAGACACCGTAGTTCATAGGTGTGTTTGTGTGTGTGTGTGTGTGTGCACGTCTGTGTGTGAGTGGATGTGTCTACATCAGTGTCACCCCTTCACTTTTTTCAGCGTTGCAGCTGATTTGTAGATTGTATACAAAGATACTCTCTGAATTTGTATATGCAAGAGAGTGTGTGTCTTTTGCACTCTGGATATGTAATTTTTTTATATATTTTTTTTTATTTTACATATTCTCAATTTGCTGTGTTACAGTTCATTTGTGCGTGTGTGTGGATGTGTGAGAAAGAGACAGAAAAATTCTCTAAATTTTTGTATTTTTGTCGATTTCCCATTCATTTCCTGTGGTCGGTCATTTTTGACCAAAGAGCACAAGTTGTTTTTTTGTTTTTTTTTTTGGAATCGTGCCCTCATTTTTTATGTGTGTTCACATTCCAAATGCCATAAAAGTCACTGAATTTGGTACCGTTCTGATGAAGCTGTGATTTTTATTGAAAAATTTAAAACCGAAAATGTTTTGGTCAAAAGTGACCGAAGAGAGGTGTGTATATAATGTATGTGTGTGTGTGTGTCTGTGTGTGTGTGTGTGTGAATGGGTGTGTTTTAGAGTGTCACCCCTTCACTGCTGTGTACTTTTTTTCAGCATTGTGGAGGATTTGTAGATTGTACACACAAAAATTCTCTGAATATTTGTATTTTTGTCGATTTCCCATTCATTTCCTATGGTCGGTCATTTTAGACCGAAGAGCACAAGTGTGACTATTTTTTTTACGACCACTTAGCCTGCTTGAATCATGCCCTCAATTTTTTTTTGTGTTGACATTCCAAATGGCATAAAAGTCACAGAGTTTCATACCATTCCGATAAAGCTGTGATTTTAAAAAATTTAAAACAGAAAAATTTTCGGTCAAAAGTGACCGAAGAGCACCAGAGGGGTCATCAGATGAAAAACTCACTTTTACATGTTGTTCATAAATGTGTGCTGGCAGTGTGTGTACACAACCACCCTGTAATGATAAAAATCCACACAGTGGTATTTTTTTAATCTTTATAAGTAATATCCCCCTTTTCAAATCAAGCCATTCCCAGCTTCTTGTCTATGTGATGTCATGACCAATGCCGCTCACACGATAGTTGATTAACATGACCGTCTTACCTTAGACTCGCCCTGAGTGAGCTGTAAACAGTCCGACCACCATTGTTTCGAAGCCGGTGCAGGCTTGCTCTGAAAGGGCTGATTTTGACAAGGTAAAAAGGGTGTTTTTTACACTACCACTGAGAAATTTTAACCAAAGTATGTTATATACTATAATGAGAAAGTATAGATTTCTCATTAAGACCCTAACGAATCATATCAGTTTATGGAAAATGGGCATCCAATGACCCCTTTAAAGAGAGACACTTTTTATGCCTGTTTCTTAACACACTTGTACACTGTTAAAAAGTGCATTCTGCAGTAATGTCAAGAGCTGCAGGGTTTAATTTAGTTTTGTCTGTGTATGTTTTTGGACTCTCAAAGCCGTGAATCCCATTGACTGCCGTTATATGACTGACAGACTGCAACGGTTTGAGTTAAAAATCTTAATTTGTGTTCTACTGAAGAAATAAAGTCACCTACATTTTGGATGCCCTGGGGGTAAGCAGATAAACATCAAATTTTCATTTTTGGGTGAACTATCCCTTTAAGTTCAACAAACTGCACTTAAAGGGATACTTCACCCAAAAATGAAAATTACCTCTGATTTACTCACCCTCAAGCCATCCTAGGTGATGACTTTCTTCTTTCAGATGAACTAGGAGTTATATTAAAAAAAACATCCTGGCTCCTTCAAGCTACAGTCATGGCCAAAAATATTGGCACCCAGAGACCCAAGAGGACACCACTGCTGACACAAAGGCATAAAAAAGCGACTGGAGTTTGCCAAAACTTATGTGACAAAACCACAGTCCTTCTGGGAGAACATACTGTGGACAGATGAGACAAAATTAGCTTTTTGGTAAAGGACATAATGGCACTGTTTACAGAAAAAGAAATGAGGCCTTCAAAAAAAAAGAACACAGTCCCTACAGTCAAACATGGTGGAGGTTCAAAGATGTTTTGGGGTTGTGAACGTTATCACGAAATCTGATAATTACCAAAGAATTTTGGTCATGGGTCTTCCAGCAGCACAATGACCCAAAACACACTTTAAAAAGTACTTAGAAATGGTTACAAACAAAGCGCTGGAGAGTTCTGAAATGGCCAGCAATGAGTCCAGATCTGAATCCCATAGAACACCTGTGGAGAGATCTCAAAACAGAAGTTGGGAGAAGGCCTCCTTCAAATCTGAATGACCTGGAGCAGTTTGCAAAAGAAGAGTGGTCCAAAATTCCAGTAGAGAGGTGTAAGAAACTCATTTATGATTACAGGAAGCAATTGATTTCAGTTATTTTTTCCAAATGGGGTGCTACTAAATATTAAGTTAAGGGTAGCAATAATTTTATCCAGTGCATTTTTGGGTTCTGTGTGGAACTGTATCAGATTTGACTTTTCTTCACTGTATTTTCGTGTTGTTCCAATGCAAACAAATAAAATAAACGTGAATACCAAAACATTTGCAACTGCAACAATTTTCTGAGAGAAGAGTTACATTTTCTGACAGAATTGCAAGGGTGCCGATATTTTTGGCCATGACTGTATATAATGGCGGTGAATGGGTGTTGAGATTTTGAAGCCCAAAAAAAGTGCATCTACGTTCATGAGAGTGGCATTCCAGCGGATGATGTAGGCAAAGCTTAAGCGCCGGTGAGAATATGTTAGTTTCGTGAGAACCAAGTTTTGTTTACGGCAAAGGAAAACCAGTCTCCTCTTGGGTTATATCAAAATCCTCATTTTGTACTTCTAATTTGTAACCAGTGTTTTGTTTTGCTGTCTCCTCTCTCCTTGTCACTTCTCACCAGAGCTTACTCTACACCTACGTCATCCGCTGGAATGCCACTCTCACATAAATGTGCGAACAACAGTTAGCGGAAGCTAAAGATTACATTTCTAAAGTTTTTTATGATGGATGGATGCACTTTATTGGATTGCATAATCTCAACAGCCATTCACTGCCATTATAAAGCTTGGAAGAGCCAGGACATTTTTTAAAATATTCAACTCCGATTGTGTTCGTCTGAAAGAAGAAAGTCATATACGTCTAGGATGGCTTGAGGGTGAGTAAATCACGGGGTAATTTTCATTTTTGGGTGGACTATTCCTTTAATATAAATTTAAATTGTAATTGTAAGTGCTCTGTAATTTGTACTCTTTTTAAAAGTGTACTTCTTTTTCACAAGGGGCTGTTTGCTGTTGTAAGTTTTAAGTAATCATGTAAAAAATATGGTGTATAGAGGAGAAGGTTTTGTTTTGTCTTCATGCCTGCAGAAGAATAAAAGTGATTTTCTTTTAGTACAAAAACCAAAAAGATTCACACTCAGTGTTTAGGCAATAAACTATATTTATAAATAAAACAATTTGTTTTGTTTTGTCATAAAACAGTGTACAGCGAGTATTAAATTGAGCTATTCAATACTTTCTGTTTCCAATAATTAAAAATGTGATAAATGCATCTGAGGAAAAAAGGCAGGTTAACAGAAACAATGAAGCAGAGTGCTGATGGTTAATGATGACAGACATTAACATAGTAAGTACTGTGTTGTTTGGGAAAGAGTGAGAGAGTGAAGAGAGCTGCTCTTCATCATATAATAATAATAGTGCATCATTAGGTTCATTCAGGGCTGCTGATAATATTGAAACATTAAAGATTTGTTTTGAACTTAATCACTGTTAAAGGTTTAGTACATGTAATACAGGACTGAATATCTCCCAATTTAACCATTTAATCAAACCATAACTGACTTGATTTACTTAATTAATAAATGTCCCTGGTCTTATTGTGCACAATTCATCAGTTCAGGTTATTAAAACAACAAAACAGATGAAAAAACATCATGCATCGTGTTTAATAAATTCATTTTAACCCAAAGAGAAAGGCAGACTTTAAAAGTCCTGTCTGTAAACTTAAAAACTCTCTCTCTCACTCTCTACACTTATTAGCAGAAAATTAAAGTCATAAATATAAAACAATTGCCATAGATTCTATCTTTTGATAGCGTTTGTCTTTTTTTAAAATCATTAAAAATGATTTGTTCCTCCTTAAAAAGCAAAAGGTGATTTAGAAGTAAAAGATATCCTCACTTTCTTCTCATGCTTTTCTCTCCCACTTAATTTAGCTCATCTTTGATTGAAAAACGTATCTTGAGGTTAATAAACCGGTCAGAGGACAAAATATTTAAAAAAATGCAGGTAAAGTACATAAAAAGTACACAAAAACCAGCAAGCATTCACCTTCATCACTGCATCGCACAGAGTCTCTGAGGGCATGATGGGCTACGTGATCTGTTCCAGTCTTCTTCACTGAAGAAAGTGCAAGCCACAGGACACAGGAGGGACATTAGGAGGGACACTCAGCCACTAAAATGTCAATGCATCTCTTTCTTGTCTTCCTCCCTCATCTTTCTTTGATTTCACAGTGCCTTGAGCATGTGTGTCGACCCTCAGGATCACCAAAAGCTCATCACATGACATCCACAAAGAACTCACTGGGGTTTCCCATGGCCATGCGGAAGGATTGGCGCGAGGCCGTGAGTTCGGGCGGCACTGAGGACAGGTCTCGGTCTGGAGGCGAGCCGGGCGCTGCCGTTACGGGTGTCTGTGGCTGTGGAGGGAGGCCCGGCGCTCCACACACCAGGCTCTGGACGCTCCGGATGGTGTGTGAGCTACGCACGCTGTGTTCGCTAGGGGCTGCTGCAGAGCGCTCGCTGGGAGCCTTCTCTCTTTTCTCAGATTCGCTGCCGCTGCCAGATCGGCCTCCAGACTCTTGTGGTCCAGCTGCTGCGTTGGCGTCGTTTTTGCTGCCGCTGCGATTCGAGCCACTGCTTCGACTGCCTGTGAGTGAAATGTAAGAATGAAAAGTTAGACTTTCTGTTTAAATTCTAACTTTTCTGTCACTTTTCCATGAATTCGCCTTGTAGTCAGATTTGGTATAATTGGGCGGAAGAGTTGAACGCAGGGTCAGAAAAAGGGCATTAAGGGGCAATATTTGCCCTGGAAGTGATTTCCATTTGTAAACATACAGTTGAAGTCAAAGGTTTACATAAACCTTGCAGAATCTGCAAAATTTTTATTAACTATTACAGCAGGTTCAAACACTCACTGATGCTCCAGAAGGAAAAAACAATGCATTAAGAGCTGGGGGTGTAAACTTTTGAAAAGAATGTATACAAGAGTGTGCATTTTTCTTATTGTGCCTAAATATATTATATATATTATGAATATATTTTTCATTATTTTTTCATTTAGAAGCTACAAAAGATACTTACATGTTTCCCAGAAGACAAAATAAGTGAAATTTACACTGATAAATTCAAAAATTCACCCCCCGGCTCTTAATGCATCGCATTTCCTTCTGGAGCATCAGTCAGTGTTGTATTTTCTCTTGTGGACTATATGTAAAAGTCTTTTATGTGAAATATCTTATTCAGGTCAATACTATCTAAAAAATAACATGCATTTTGTATGATCCCTCTTATTTTGGTAAAATAATTAACATTGTGCAGATTCTGCAAGGTTTATGTAAAATTTTGACCTCAGCTGTATTCCTGTGATGTAAAGCTGAATTTTCAGCATCATTACTCCAGTCTTCAGTGTCACATGATCCTTCAAAAATCTAATCTAATATGCTGATTTGGTGGTCAATTATTATTGGTACTTAATTATTAATAATGCTTCTTATTATTATCAATGTTACTTAATACTTTTGTGGAAAACATTTATTTGAAATAAATCTTTTATTATACATTTATTATAAACGTCACCTTTGATCATTGTAATGTGTCTTTGCTAAATAAAAGTTTTAATTTCTTTGTGTTTTTCTTTTTTATTTAAATGCTACTTACCCCAAACATAGAATATAGTAGAGAAGAAAGCAGTTCTAACAATATTGCTGTTTTTACTGCATTTTTGATTAAGTAAATGCAGTCTTGGTGAAAAGAAGACTTCTTTCGACATGATCATGTGTTAAAGACAGACACAGATGAGAAGAAATTGTTGAATAAAGTCATTATTTTTGTTTTCTTTGCACATAAAAAGTATTCTTGTAGCTTGATAACATTACGGTTCAACCACTGATATCAAATAGACTATTTTAATGATGTCCTTACTACCTTTCAGGGCCTTGAATGTGTCAGTTATGTTGCTGTCTATGCAGGGTCAGAAAGCTCTTGGATTTCATCAAAAATATCTTAATTTGTGTTCTGAAGATAAACGAAGGTCTTGTGAGTTTGACATAATTAATGACAGAATTTTCATTTTTGGATGAACTATCCCTTTCATTTCCATCCCTGATGGAACACAGTCTCACCTTCGCTGTGCGGGCTGCCTGCGCTGCCGCCCCCTGCAGTGAAGCTGTAGTTGGGGTCGTGCACAGGATGGGGATTGTACGGGTGAGGGATCGGGTACTGATAAGGGAACGTGAGCGGCCAGGGAGCTACACCAGGGTGAGGCAACGGAGCCAGAGTGTCCTGGTCAGACGCCCCACTAGAACCGTCATGGTCATGCAAGGTGAGACTGGCCATATCTGACACAAGAGGAACAAACAGGAGGGAATAGAGTTTACTCCAAATGAATAAATAAAAGATGCTTTAATGTAAAAGAGTCAGGGAGAAATCGAAGAACTAAAAATCAGGAACTCACTGCCACACAGGTCTCCAAAGATGTAATAGCACTGTTCAGAGAAGGTGATCTTGTTGACAGTGTGCCGAATGTAGCCAGCTTTTAGCAGGTTGCTGGCGTATTTGCGTGCCTCGCGTCTGTCAGTAAAGCCTTCGACGTGATGATAGAGCCAATCCACCACGTCTGATCCTGAGAGGAAAACAAATATTTGACTTCTGAAGACATTGTTTTCAGAATATCCACATCCATGAATGGTATCATCTAGGGCTGGGCGACATGGCCAAAAAATTATCACGATAATTTTTTTCATATCAGTCGATTTCGATAATTATCACGATAAATGTCAGATTTAAAGGCAGATTTTTGCTACAATGTGAAAGTTCTAAAAACCAAACATTAAATGTGGCTTTAAAATATTCTTTGTGGCCAGAACATGACAAACACTTCATGTTTTTTTAATTCTTCACACTTTTTCAGTCATTTTTCTTTAACAAAATAATTTCTTAGTTTTATTGAGTAATATTGTTTTTGTGTTACCTGATAATATTAATAATAATAATAATATATTTTTGATTTTTGGAAATACATTTGTGATAGTAACTTTAGCTAGGATGCATATGTAGATTTATGTTCACTATCAAAATCAGTAATATCTGTAAAAAATTATAGCAACCTCCTTTTCATTGACTGTTTGAGGGTCTTAACCATTGCTCTTCCATAGTATCTTCCATAGATCATGACAATAACAGTTAAAACCACATATATAGCACCTCAATAACATGGTAAAAATGTAATATGGTTCCTATGTATTTGTATGACAAACAGTAGTCTAAATGCATTTAGTATAAATGCATAAACACTATAGCTTAATCACAAAAAATATTGTAATTATATTCCATTACTCCTCCTTCAATACATTTAACACGTCTACATTAATAACATAATAAAATTAGACACAAATATACCCACATTTCTGACACAACACCACTGTGCAGTTAGTGCTACTACAGTGAATCTATGGTAAACGATGTCGATTTGTAGATTAAAAAGCCTTCTGACTGTACCGTTGCGCACAGTGTTTCTCCTGGCTGTCAGCGCTGTTTCATCTGACTATAAACCAAGTCATTTGTGTTCTTCACGGAATTCAAGCGCTTCACACTGGCGCTGTTTAGTGACTGAGATTCATCAGCGAGTAAACACATCTGCTCTAGTAAGTTCGCGCTGTGTCGCCGTTTGAACTTTGATCCGAGCGGTCCGAGTGGCGCGCTTTGACTAGCGCACTTTTGTTCCGCCTTTGCCGCTTAAACATTATATCGAATATTTATCGAACTCTTGTTATCGTTTATCGAGGAAATAAATAACACGCGATAATTATCGTTATCAGTTTATCGCCCAGCCCTATTTTCCAAAGATAAACAAAGGTCTTACAGGTATGGAACGACATGAGGGTGAGTAATTAATAACAGAATTCTATTTTTTGGGTGAACTACACCTTTAATTTTTCAGATTGAGGGTGCAGGTTTACCTATGAAGGCATTGGGGATGGTGATCTTCAGCCACATTCTGTCTCGCACCTCCAGGCCTGACTCTGTAGATGCCATTGCTTTGGCTACTGCTGCCATGTCACTATGGATGGATAGATGGAAATCCTCAAACCCTGCAGAGTAAAGCACAGTGAGACCGTGCACAGCAGTCCACAGTCGTGGGCGTGAATTTCAGAGATGTGCTCTAAACATCCAGGTGTTAAAGCCATTATCAACTGATCTGGAATGAGTTTCTGATTCTCAAACATTACAAATCAATCAAACTTCCCCTGTGAAAAAGAGGAGTGTTTAATTGTACTGGTAGTGTACTTAAAATCTTAAAAGTACACTTTAATGACTGTTTCTTAAGACACTTAAAAGAGTAGTTCACTTCCAGAACAAAAAAAAAAGGAAAACCGAAAATGCTTTGTAATTTTATTCCATAATATAAAGTATTTTGTAAGATTTAACCCTTTAACTGTCACCATATTACAAATGAATCCTAATCTAATCATGACAAACTATACATTGTTGGAAAGGTCTAAGACTCTAAGACTAAATCTAGATATTTTACCATATTTATGTGTTAAAAATTATGTAGGAAAAGTAACAGATTAATATATGTCGACTTAAAAAATCTACGCTTTAGATATCATAAGAAATTATATATCAGTTCAAAACTTAAAATCTCAAAATTCACCCTTTGAAAGGCATTTTAAAATCAGACATTGCATTACCATGGAAAATGTACATCAAAGTCAAATTACAAAATGGTTTCATTCATAAATTATAAAAATGTAAGTCTGGATAGTGCATTTTTATGTCTGTGTTTAAAAATGGGAGTGACAGTTAAAGGGTTAATTTAACTCAATAATTTGAATTATATAAAATTTGTATACATTTTAATAAGATAACCACTCTTTTACTGAAAATAACAATAAAATTAGACAGGAAATATAATAATATTAATTATCAATAAATTATTTTTATTTAGTTCTATGCAACAGAATCAGATATAACTTTTTAAACTAATTATCCAAAAACCGAAAATGCCGTTTTAAGGCCTATAATTTTTGAAGCGGAAAATTCGGTGCATCTCAAATTTTAACTATAATACGTTTTCATTTATTTGTAAGTAATATGCAATTTACTGTCTAAAAACAACGCATTCTCACTCCCAACTCATCACATATTGACGCTCGGTCAGGTCACTTTTTTTGACACTCAGGGTACCCCTTTAGTGTCATTTTTCGATGTGCAGGTCCTCCATTGCTTTAAATAAGAAACCTTTGGCGTAAATATGCTGACGCATCATGATTAAATTACATATTGGTAATAATTTTGCCATTATTACATAGATAGGGTGTGTTTTTTTAATGTAAACAGCCAAAACATTTTTTTTTTTACATTACACTATTTACACATTTATGAGCATGTAACCCAACCCCGGCCTCTAAAACTATTTGTCAATATAAAACAGAGGATATAACAGGCAGATACAACTACAGTCACAATTTATTTACAAATTATTAATATCCCAGGTCTTCCGATGCAAAATGACTGATTTGTGAGAGGAATAGACGAGATCGCCGTCTTTATCCACTGTAAAACTCATCCTGTTTGCAGTCTGTACACACATTTAAAAACTGCCGCAAGTAGAAGCGTTACGTCAGCTCTGGGTATGAAATGCCATTGGCTCTTGTGTGTCTCATGACCGACTGCATCGACTGTGACTGTATCTTTTTGAATGTGACGTGTGGGAGCGAGATCATTTTCAGCGATTAAAACCTTGAAATGCAACCCAACTTGTTTGTAGTACTATTTTAGACAATTTTTGTGGTTAGTTTTTGCAATAAATACCTTTCACTGTACTTTAATTTGTCTGTTGTGTTTTATATTGTTCAGAAGTGGGTAGGTTTAGGGCAGGGGTCAGGTGCTCCAAAATATCTATGAACGTATATTATATATACAGTATATATAGTAAAGTATAAATGATTTCTATTAATGCAAATGCATGCAAACCATTAAATGCGACGCATAATGCAAACAACTAAAAGCAATGGAGGACCCTGTGCATCAAAAAGTGATGCCAAGGGGTCCTGACCAATTGTCAATGTGACCAGTTGGGAGTGAGAATGTACTTTTAAAGTATTTAATTTCTGTAAGAAGTACTCTGAAACTATACTAAAATGCACCACTTTTTCACAAGGGTTCTATAGTCTATATAGTATTTATTCAAGACTGATCACAAATCTTTTATGTTCATTTGATTTGCTCAGTTGTTAAGGGCTGCGATCACAACACAGTAAGCAGTGGGTTGGCAGATGAAGTCATCCTCTGGCGACAGACAGCGGGCACAGCAGAGGTGGACTATGGGACGGGTGGGTGGATAAACACTTACGCTCAGTCTCTGGAATGGAGCTTGTGATGGAGGAGCTGGTGGAGGTGATTGTGCTCATGGAAGGGCTCATACCGTACACTGGGTACGCCCCCGTCATAGCGGCAGTGTGAGACACCCAGGCAGCAGGGTCTATGGGACGGATCGGCTCACCTGAACAAACACGGGGGGGTGAATAGATACCACTTTAGATACTACCAAAGAGGTCAAAAACAGTAAAGAAAACTGATTCATTTTAAAGGAGAAGTCCATTTCCAAAACAAAGATTCACATGTAATGTACTCACCCCCTTGTCATCCAAGATGTTCATGTCTTTCTTTCTTCAGTCGTAAAGAAATTATGTTTTTTGAGGAAAACATTTCAGGATTTTTCTCTATATAATCGATTGATCTGGTGCCCCGATTTTGAACTTTCAAAATGCAGTTTAAATGCGGCTTGAAACGATCCCAAATGCGGTTGTAAATGTGTCTAGCCGAGGTAGAAGGGTCTTATCTAGCGAAACGAAACGTTATTTTTATTTAAAAAAATAAAATTTAAATACTTTTTAATGTCAAATGCTCGTCTTGTCTTGCTCTCCCTGAACTTTGTGTATTCTGGCTCAAGACAGTTAGGGTATGTCGAAAAACTCCAATCGTATTTGCTCCCTCAACTTCAAAAATCATTTCAAAATCATCCTACATCGCTGCAGAAGTACCGACCCAGTCTTTGCAAAGTGAACATGCAAAGAAAATCAAACACCCATAACAAAAAAGGTAAAACAGCGATATAGGACGATTTTGAAGTTGAGGAAGAACATGAGATGGGAGTTTTTTGACCCTAACTATCACGAACCGGAAAAACAGTCCAGGCAGAGTAAGACAAGACAAGCATTTGACATTAAAAAGTATATAAATTCTATTATTTTTATGAAAATAACCAATCGGCTGGGATTGTTTACAACCTCGGGGCACCATAGCAGTCCATTATATGTAGAAAAATGCTGAAATGTTTTCCTCAAAAAACATAATTTCTTTACGACTGAAGAAAGAAAGACATGAACATCTTGGATGAGAAGGGGGTCATGGAAGTGGACTTTAAATTAATAGTTCACCCAAAAATGTAAATCACCCTTAGGCCATCCAAGATGTAGATGAGTTTGTTTCTTCATGGGAACAGATTTGGAGAAATTTAGCATTACATCACTTGCTCACATTAAAAGAGCTTTAATGATGGATTTGTTCCTTAGTTGATGGACTGGAGTTGTGTGGATTACTTGTGGATTATTGTGATGTTTTTATCAGCTGTTTGGAATCTAATTCTGACGTCACCCATTCACTGCAGAGGATCCATTGTGAGCAAGTGATGTATTGCTAAATTTCTCCATATCTGTTCCCATGAAGAAACAAACTCATCTACATCTTGGATGGCCTCAGGGTGAGTAGATTTTCATCAAATGTTAATGTTTGGGTGAATTATTTCTTTAATAGCACTGTAACGCAGTAGCTCTCTTACTTCGTGGGAGAGTGAAACAGCTACGGGGGTTTGGATCCCAACATTTGGCCACAGTCAGTGTGATGGGTCTGTAAATGTAAACATACACAATTATAAGGAACATTAGTGCTGATATAAATCTCATTTAGTCTATAATCAGAGAACCGGACATCACTGTGTCCACTCTTACCCAGGTTTATGGACAATCTCTCGCAGCACCCTCACTGCATCATCATTACTCATGTTCTCAAAGTTGATATCGTTCACCTACAACACAAAAACAACTCTAAGAAATTACAAACAACAACCATGAGCAGCAATATCTCACAGTATAAATCAAACAAACAAAACAGACCTGCAGAAGCATGTCACCAGGCTCAATGCGTCCGTCAGCAGCCACCGCACCGCCCTTCATGATGGAGCCGATGTAGATTCCTCCATCACCCCTCTCGTTACTCTGCCCGACTATACTAATGCCCAGAAAATTATACTTCTCTATAGCAAGAAAGAAAAACAAAATGGAGAGATGAACAGCAGAATCTAGATTTAGATTTTTTCATAAGCAAAATGGGTAACACTTTACAATAAGGTTCCATTAGTTATGTTAATTAACATATTAACTAATTTACTAACATGAATAATACATTTATTACACTAGCAAAAACTTACAGATAATGTACTCACCCCGCTGTCATCCAAGATGTTCATGCATTTCTTTCTTCAGTCGTAAAGAAATTATGTTTTTTGAGGAAATCGTTTCAGGAATGTTCTCTATATAGTAGACTTCTATGGTGCCCGCAAGTTTGAACTTCCAAAATGCAGTTTAAATTCAGCTTCAAAAAGCTCTAAACAATCCCAGCCAAGGAAGAAGGGTCTTATCTAGTGAAACGATGAGGTCATTTTCTAAAAAAATGTATATTTATATACTTTTTAACCTCAAATGCTCATCTTGTCTAGGTCTGCGTGAACTCTGTGAATCCCGGTTCACGACAGTTAAGGTATGTTGAAAAACTCCCATCTCATTTTCAACTTCAAAATCGTCCTACATTGCTGCAGAAGTACCGACTCAGTGTTTACAAAGCGAACATGCAAAGAAGGCCAAACTCTCTTTACAAAAAAAAGGTAAAACAGCGATGTAGGACGATTTTGAAGTTGGAGGAGAAAATGAGATGGGAGTTTTGAGACATACACTAACTGTATTGACCCGGATTACACAGACTACGCATGCACATGCACAGAGCTAGACAAGACAAGCAATTGAGGTTAAATTAATTAAATTTTTTTTAGAAAATAACCGATTGTTTTGCTAGATAAGACCCTTATTCCTTGGCTGGGATCATTTAGAGCCTTTTGAAGTTGCATTTAAACTGCATTTTGGAAGTTCAAACTCAAGGGCACCACTTAAGTCCATTATATGGAGAAAATTCCTGAAATGTTTTCCTCAAAAAACATAATTTCTTTACGACTGAAGAAAGAAAGCCATGAACATATTGGATGAAAACAGGGTGAGTACATTGTTTATAACTTTTTGTTCTGGAAGTGTACTACTCCTTTAAAGTTGCCATGAAGTTAAAATTCACCTATTTTCTAAAATTAATCTATTTTCTAAAAGCATGATATAGATCTTATAATGAATAATTCATTAGTGCATATGTTGCTTTTTTTATGTTTTGACCTTGTCATTTTTAATTTTTTTTTTTTGTAATTTTGGTAAAGATTTTGTGCTATTGGATTTATTTTTAAGCAATTCAATACTTTTATTCAGCTAGGATGGAAGAAATAGAGCAAAAATGTCAGTAAATACATTTAAAAATGATACAAATTTCAAATAAACAACTTTTTTCAGAATTCTTTTTTTTTTAAACTTTCTATTTATCAAAGAATCCTTAAAAAATGTAGCACGGAAAAAATGATCAAGTAAAAATGCTTTTCAAAAACCAATATAAATAACTGAAAAAAAAAAATCAAAAATGACTGAGCATCAGTTCAACATATTATGATTTCTGAAGGATCATGTGATGCTGAAGACTCAAGTAATGATGCGGAAAATGCAGCTTTGCATCACTGAAATAAATTAGATTTTACAATATATTCAGATACAAAACAGCTCTTGTAGTAATATTTCACAATATTATTTTTTACACTCTATTTTTGATCAAATAAATGCAGCCTTGGTGAATACAAGAGACATCTTTCAATAACATTAATATCTTTTCTTGTTTGAAAAATATATACTAAAAATAGATTTGTGTAGTGTTAAAATTCACTGCCATGAAGCCTGTCTGTCGCACAGATGGTTCAAAACAAATCACACATCAAAGTTTAATACTTATAATTCGTTTAATAACATAACTTTTCACAATCTAATTAAATCCAGATGAAAAACTGAAATCCTTCTCCACATTTCTGTTCCACTCAGAAATGTGTCTCATTAGTGAATGTCATTCATGTTGTCTTTAACACGTGGTGCACGTTCAACAGCAGACACACAGATATACATGTGCACATACTCACCCATGTTTAATGTGACAGTTATGATGTTCAGAGACATGGTGGAGTCAGTTATGCTGCTGAACGATGAGGACTGGAGAGATCGAGAGAAAGAGAACGAGAGATGAGGACACACTTAAAGAGACAAAACTTCAACACTGATAGTCATGGAGGTACAGGAGTCTCACCCTCTCCATCCTGGGTGCTTTGGGTTTCCGTCTGCGGCGGCGATGGCGTCTCATGAGACGTGACGATGTGCTCTGCTCCGTAGAGCTGCTGAACCTGCAGAATCACAGATGACATACAATCTTCAAAACATCATATTCAGCCTGAAAGTCTCTTTTGTGTACATATAATGAACATTACAGTCCTCTCAGCTCGGATTGGTCCTGAGAGTCACGTGATGCTCACCAGCCAATCGTCTGCATTAGTGTAGTAGTCTCTCAGACCATGGAAAACCATGCTTTGTGTTGGCTTTCCAGAGCATGTGATTTGAGTGTACATTATCTTCATAAGGAGATAACATGTTTGTGTTTAAAGGAGCAATATGCTACACTTAACATGTATAGTTCCACCGTATCTCTGACTCAGGTACAATTACTGTACAATTACACAGGTTCTTTTTGTATGTGTAACTTTAGAAAGTCCATATGGAAACTAAAATCTTAAAGACTGGTCTTTTTACATGTGAAAATTACCAGCATATTTCACACTGTCATTGATCAGGATGGGGCAGAAAGGGTTGTTGTTATAGATTTTATCTTTGGACCCTTAAGACTCTTAAGATTATTTGGCATTTTGACATTATTTTGAGCTCATTCTGCCCCTTAACTCTCATTATGCAAAAATACAGAGCGTCATTCTCATTACTGTAACATGAAAAGTAAAGATGAACATATTATTATTTATTATTATTATTATTATGTATACGTCAGCTTTTGTTGTACAGTCTTTAATCAATACACTTAATTAAAATTTTAAATAAATAAATGTAAATTAAAATGGAATTTTTAAAATAAAAAAATCAATGCAAAACTAGTATTTTTGAATGTAATATAATAAAAATGGACTGTATTACTGTAATGAACATCATTAAAACAATGAGAATAAAAATGTATGTATGATGTGAAAGAAATTAACTTATTTAACAAAAAACAATGCAAAACAGTATTTTGTACTGTAATGCAGTACAAAAATTGACTGCATTACTGCATTGAACGTCATCATAAAAATAATGAGAAATTAATTTATTTTACTAAATAATATTGCAAAACAGTATTCTTCATTGTAATCTAATAAAAAGTGGACTGCATTACTGTAAAGAAAATCACTGCTGAACAATTATGAGAAAGAGAATAGCACATGCACTATAATAATATGAACTAGGGCTGGGCAATATGACCTAAAATCAAAACCTCAATTAATTGAAAACTTTACCTCGGTTACGATTATTGAACGATTGTTTTATATTTTTGTATTTATTTATTTATTTTTGCTCTCATATTTGTTTAAAGGTTTGTGCTGTAAATATACTCAACTATTAAAGGTGGGATATTTTTTTTACCAATGAAAGAGTGCATTTCTTTGTGACTTTAAAATAGTTGAAGAAAACAAATATGGTTATTTGTTGAATATTTCGAACAATTAAAATGAAAGCTTGCTTGAAATGAAGACGTCTTATGAAAAAAAGTCACATTTCAGTTTTATCGTAGTAAGCAAGTTTCCTAAAAAACTGAATACAGCTTTCATTTTTTGCAAACAAAATCAATAAATATTGCCATGTCAAAAGTAGAAAATAACCAGCATATCTTGCAAACAAAATACATTTTA
Source organism: Labeo catla (assembly GCA_012976165.1). NCBI lineage: Eukaryota > Metazoa > Chordata > Actinopteri > Cypriniformes > Cyprinidae > Labeo > Labeo catla. The sequence goes on along the minus strand of VONZ01000011.1, from coordinate 250,378 downwards.
AATATTGTCATGTGAAAAGTAGAAAATAAAAACTTGCACTCCACTGTAAACAAATGTTTTAAATAATGAATGTAAATAAAACACTGCTGTTTTTAGGGGGAAAGTATTAAAAAATGAAATAACCGACATGGGAAAATTATGTCGGTTAGAGGTTCTGACTTTCAGTTTCGATTTCTTTTCGACTAATCTTCCAGGGGTTAAATATGCTTAATTGTCCTGAAAATAATATCTTTTTTTTTTACAGTCTGACTGACAAGTAAACTGAGCAGTTTAAAGACAGGTGTATTAGAAATAATCTACACCACAATAGTAGACTGGCAAGAGGAAAAAACTTAATATAAATTACTGTCTCCACTAATGGCTGCACAAAAAAGAAAACATGGAACATGGTGCATGGAAAATAATAAAATGTAATGACCTGATTTAATGGCTTTTTAATGAGTTTTCTGTTTGGTTGGACTGGGAAGGTCACTTTGCATTGTCAAAGTTCTGTCTACTTAGCACATTAACCCTTACATATGATACTGATATTTATTATGATACATTAGAAAATGCTTTCCATATTTTGTTAGACCTTGAGAACAGCATAATATAAAGATTAATTTAGGGCCCCATGAAATCTATTTTTTAATCCTGTTTTTCATTTTATTTTTTCTGGATTCTGTGTTTTATGAGTTATTGCAAATTTATCAGCAAAAAATGATAAAATGAATTAATGAAATGTTAAAAATGTAATAAATCTTTTGCAATGTACTTAAATGAAAATAAGTGACAATATAACAACTCATTTACAACAAAACATTGCTTTTTTGTCATATAAGATAACCCAAACAGAACTGTCTAAATTAAAACATGAACAAAAAGACATCTTACATGAAATTCTTTAAAAATAATAATAATAATAATACTTTAAGAAGTACATACATACGATTGTTATATATCTCTGTTATAATTTCTACAAGTTAAACCGAACTTTAAGTTTTGTTGGTTTTTCATGAAGATCTGTGAGTTTCAGTTTGTATTTGATAGTAATTTTTCTGTCAAATGAAACTAAAAGTGAAGTGACTCTCAGAGCTTAAGATTACGTACATTCATTTATTTATTCAGACACTCAGAAAACTGTGAGCATTACATGTGTTTGAGTTTGTCTACAGTTGAGGTCAAAAGCTTACATCCCTCTTTCAGAATTATTAAAAATATCAATTATTTGACAAAATAAAAGGGATCATACAAAATGCATGTTTTTTTTTATCTAGTACTGACCTGAATAAGATATTTCACATAAAAGACGTTCACATATAGTTCACAAGAGAAAATAATAATTGAATTTATAAAACGACTCTGTTCAAAAGTTTACATACACTTGATTCTTAATACTGTGTTGTTACCTGAATGATCCACAGCTGTGTTTTTTTGTTTAGTGATAGTTGTTCATGAGTCCCTTGTTTGTCCTGAACAGTTAAACTGCCTGCTGTTCTTCAGAAAAAGCCTTCAGGTCCCACAGATTCTTCGGTTTTCCAGCATTTTTGTGTATTTGGACCCTTTCCAACAATGACTGTATGATTTTGAGATCCATCTTTTCACACTGACGACAACTGAGGGACTCATATGCAACTATTACAGAAGGTTCAAACACTCACTGATGCTTCAGAAGGAAAAACCATGCATTAAGAGCTGGGGGGTGAAAACTTTTTTAATTTGAAGATCAGGGTAAATGTAACTTATTTTGTCTTTTGGGAAACATGTAAATATCTTCTGTAGCTTCTGAAGGGCAGTACTAAATTAAAAAATTTATATGACATTTAGGCAAAATAAGAAAAATGTACACATCTTCATTCTATTCAAAAGTTTTCACCCCCGGGCTCTTAATGCATGTTTTTTCCCTCTGGAGCATCAGTGAGCATTTGAACTTTCTGTAATAGTTGCATATGAGTCCCTCAGTTGTCCTCAATGTGAAAAGATGGATCTCAAAATCACAGTAACAATTTGTATGCATTTTGTATTTTGTAAAATAATTAACATTTTTAATGATTCTGAAAGGGGGATGTAAACTTTTGACCTCAACTGTAGCAGACCAAACTACACAGGCGTACTAGTGACATGTACTGACTGGCTGTTGTCATGTTTATTTCTGTTAAAATACTCCCATTAGAATAAGCCTGTCATCAGACATCTAATTCAAAAAAGCAAGAAATCATTGTTTTCCATGAAATAAGTCTGTAAGAGCAGGACTCACCTGCTAGCAGAGTCCTCCTCCTCTGAGTCGAAGAAGCTGGTGGTGTCCAACTCACTGCTCATCAGCGTGGACGAGCTCTCATACCCAGCGACCTCCGGTCTGCGCTCTGGCCGCGAGTGACCGTTCAACCGGCCTCCTGCAGCAGACAACGCCCATTAAGCAAGCCTGTGTGTTTCCTAATCATTAGCCAAGACTGACTTATAGGTAAACTCACCATGGTCATGTGTGTCTTTCCTACGTGGCTTCTCCCTCTCTCTGTCTCTGTCTCTGTCTCTGACTCTCTCTCTGTCTCGGTCTCTTCTCACCGATGGACCCACCTCAGGTTCGGTATCATTACCCAGGTCATCCTGACTCCCCGCAGCATTCGCACTGGACCAGAGAGGAAGACACAGTGATGAAGGATGAGTGTTCAGAAGACAGATGGTGACTAAGACGCACCTGAGCGACACGTGCCACACACACGAAGGCTGTTTAAAGCCAGTCAATTAGTGACAGATGAAGTGTGAGCGAAAACATTTCTAAACAGGTTCTGCTTAATGATTCATTTGCTAATTGATTCGTTAAGCATTTGTAAATCATTCGACTGTGAAGGAGTGTCATGTTGGAATCACAGACATTTTATCAGCTCAACATTCAACCTATTCTATATAATTAAACAAAATCATTGTGATGATCTGCAGTATGGCCTAAATATATGTTTATGAAATACGTATTTGAAATAAATTCAGTTTCAGCCTTCATATACCTAAATATTTTACAAAATGTATTTTGGAGGCAAAAATAAATAAATAAATAAATTAATATAAATTAATTAATAAATAAATTTCCAATTTTAAAGTAGCCAACGTTTAGGATAAATGCAAATGTGGATGGAATAGCCTACTAGAGATAGAAACTAGGTTTATAATGATTTAATAATTAATATTTTTTATATATTGTAATACTGTAATTTTCTTTGGAACACTGTAAAGTATGTTTATGTTTTATTCAAATAGAAAAAGTTTTCCTTTAAATGTGAAGTTAATTGTCTTGGACTGCAATATATCAACATATAGAGGACAAAATATATTTGAAATTATTTTTTGTTTTGTTTTTTTTAAGTTAAAGCCGGAGAAAAAACAGATGTTTTAATATATATATATATGAAGAGTTTATTAGCAAAAACAGAGTTATCTGTTTTCAATTTTCAAAAATCATGTTTTATTTATTGTTATCATGTTTTTACTGTTTTATTGTGTTCGTTTTTTTTTACTTAATTGAGATTAATTGGAATGTACAATGAAAAATATGATTTGTGAAAACTGTTAAATACGGAGTTATCTGTTTTTGGAAATGAAATCTTCATATATATATATATATATATCAAGAGTTCAAATGTAAAAGCCTGACGTTTTTCTTTAAAATTATCAGAATTTCTTTCTGGCTATTTTGCATAGGTTTCTATGTAAGTGCTGGTACTTATATATATATATATATTTATATACCAAAAATGGCACAAAATATATTCACGTTAGTACATATTTTGGGACCATTTCTTGTATTTTTGAACTATATTTAAAAATATACTTAAATACATTTTTTAAATAAAATAAAGTAAGAGTTAAAGTATGTTTCACTAGCTATTCTTCTGATAAGCAAGCTAAATGAGCAATCTTTTCTTTAAAGCTATTTTTATCAATAGTACACAAAATGTGTATAAACTAAAGTGTACAGTAATCGTTCACAATTAAAACCTAATTATGACTAATAACAGTTTGCAACTCAGAAAGTTGTGGTTCAAAGAAAGTCCCCTGAAGTGATGTGAAAGCAGCATAAACAACAGCTGACCCTGTGTGTGTGCTCTGGGCAAAGTACAGTGTACAACTGAGTTTAAACTTCATTTGTACTGAGGATCAGCACCAGAGGGCGCTCACAGGTTTCTGGTTTTGGCCTGTGTTCAGTGCATGAATAATTAACCTGCACACAAACACAGTCACACAGAGGGGAGTCATGCTGCCTGACAGACAGAACAGGAAACACACACACACAGACAGGAAACACCAGCACGACAAACAAGTATGCACACACATGTGGTTACACGCAGATAAAGAGACCCACTGACCAACAATGCCACAAACAGACCTGTGGGAAAACCATAAACCTGGAGGGACAAACACTGATATGGACAAGAAAATAAAAAATATCAAAACCTACATAAGGGCTGTACAGTTTTGTCAAAATAAATCATTTTGGTATTATTTTGACAAACACTGCATGTCAAATTTGAACTGTGAAATTATAAACATTTAACGTCCCAATAGAGCGCAACGGTTTCGCCCTTTTTCTCTGGCCTTGGTTTCAAAAGTATTTTCCCATTCAGTTTCTCCATAGAGATTTTGTTAAACATTCAGTAAAGAAAAAAGCTGTGAATCATAATGCATCTTTAAAATCAAACAGTATTTCTTGTGAAAATGTATGCTTTATTTATAACAAAATAATATACTCTAAAAGAAAACACTTGAGTGTGAACAGAATGCAATGTTTTTGTACACTTAAATGCCTGTTAATTGAATTTAAATTCAGTTTATATAAAATATATATTAAATGCATGCAATGCATGTATATTAAACTTGAACTTAAGAGTGCTTTGTTGACCCACTTAAGTAGGACTTTAAGTACATCTTTATATGTAATTTAACAATTACTTCAAATGTCTTTGAAATATTGTTAAAGTGTATTGTTGACTGCACTGACAAACATTTATTGTAAACTAAAATGTTTATGTCATTTCTATTGAAACTTGTATGCCATCCCTAGTAAAAAGTAATAGATTTAAAATGCATTTATTTTATACTAAGTATAGTTCAAGTCTATTAACATAATTACTGACATATCGCTTGAGACTTACTGATATAAAAATTGTAATTAAACTTTTTTTGGAGTACTACTTGTGCACAATGCACATTTCTTTATACTAAGCCTAAAATATATTCTAATGTCACTACTGATGAGGATTATATGATCTTTAAATAATATCGGTCTTTAAATGCAAAATATTTAAAGTGTACCTAAAGTATACTTGCAGTAGTTCCACTTTAGCACAATCAGATATACTTAAGTATATCTTTAGTTGGACTTCAGCACTACTAAAGTACAAAATTACTTGTTCCAATTTAGCAGACTTTAAATATACCAGTTTACTATACTAAAAGTACAATTGCAGGGTGTTTTTATTAAGTACATAATATGTAAATGCATTTCTAGCATACTTAGGATGAAATAAATGTATTTAAATACATTTTAATATATTTATTTTTCACTACACTGTAAAAAATAAAAAACACAATTTGTTGAGTCAGCTTAAAATAATTTGTTACCCTGCTGCCTTAAAATTTTAAGTTTAGTCAACTAAAATAAGTTTAGTCAACTTGAAATGTTAAGTTGTACTAAGTAACAACTTAGATATTTGTGTTTGCTAAATTTAACAGATGGGTAAGTAACCCAGCTGCCTTAAAATTTTAAGTTGATTCAAATCAAAAATCTTCCAAGTTGTCACTTAGTATAATTTAACATTTCAAGTTGAATAAACTTTTTTTGAGTTGACTGAACTTAAAATTTTAAGGCAGCCAGGTTACAAATTATTTTAAGTTGACTCAGCAAATTGTTTTTTACAGTGTAGGGATATATTTTAATATATTTTAAGTTAACATTAAAATATATTAGCATAAAGTAATATCAAATAACACACTACAGTTAAAATTATAATCAATTACCTTACATGTGTTTTAGTATGTTAGTCAACATTAAAAAAAATAAGCATACCTCTTTAAAGCATGACATCTGAAATGAACTTTAAAGTAAGACTTTTAATTTGACATTACACAAAGTGCACTTTTTAAAAGCATGTTAAGAAACAATCATGAAAGTGTCTCTCTTTAAGTGCACTTAAGTGTCCTTTTATATCACTAATATTCTATTATCTGCAAGTACAAGTGCACATTCCAATTCCATTCCAATCCAATTAAGCACACTTTTTCACAATGGTTGATTTGAAGTAAAAGAAGTATATGACATTCTTGTAGTATATGATATAAACAACTAAGAATGAATTATGTTTAAAAAGACTAACAATGAATCATAACACACCATACAGAAAAAAGACAAAACAAAATGCCGCTTTTGAAATTTGATAAAGGCTATTTTAATTAGCTGTTCAGACCTAATAACGCTTCACCTCCACCAGGTCTTTCTTTTACTTAACCATTTCCACATTCCCATCAAAATGAGCACTTAAAGCAATCAATGCCTTTGTAGGTAAAACATTGATCTAAATCGATGAGCGTCTTTCTATGAGGGCCTGTAGAGTTGATTCGATTTACAAGTAATGGGGTCTTGGGCTTATTGGAAAATTTAAACGCATGGATCTGAGACTCGCACAGCTCCTCTTAACACACCCTGTGATCAGGCAGATGTCATTAAGGGTATTGACGTGCTAGCGCTCTCTGAGTTAGGGCTCTGATTAGCTCACGTTAGAGGAAACCTGGGCCTTTGAGACCGAAGGGTAATGAGTTTGTGTCAACACAAGCACTTCCGGTTTCTAACCACCTGCAGAGAGTGTGTATCTGACAAGGTCACACATGATATTTAGCAAACTGTGTCCTTTCTTAAAGTATTTATTGTTTAATGTGTTGTTTTGTTGTTTATATTGTGGTTTTTCCTAAACCAGTTTAATATGCAAAGACAACAACAACTAAGCCATAGGGTGTAAAAACTGTGGGTCTGAAATGTCTGGCTCAACCAGTGTGTGACTACCTGCCTCAACAATGACAGATGGGAAAACTTTTGGAAAACCTGTGTAGATTTTTGTTTTTGCAAAACTAATGTCAAATGATGCACCGAAATTTTGGCAACAAAAATGTTTCATTTGTATAAAAAAAAAATAAAAAAAAATATATATATATATATATATTAGGGCTGTCAAACAAATACAAAATAAAAGTTTCAGTTGCCTAAATATATGTGTGTGTACTGTGTGTAATTATTATGTATGTATAATTACACACAAATGAATGTATATATTTAAGAGAAATATGTATTTTTGTACAAAATATTTTTATTTTTATTATAAAAATAATATGATAAATACATATACTTGTAAATATTTCTTATATTTACATGAATGTGTATTTATATATAAATAATAATTACACAGTACACACACATATATTAGGCAAACTCAAACTTTTATTTTGTATGTGATTAATTTTTATATAAAATATAAAATACTGCATTATGTGAAATTTAAATGATGGTAATCAACAAAGTTTTTATTTGAATGTTAATTTTATTAAATAAATGTAAATAATCGACTATTCCATAAATATTATTTACAGTTTTGATTTGAATGAATGAATGAATTAATTAATTAAATTAATTTAAAAAAATTCATTTTGGTGCATCACTTCTAATATTGACTGAGTATGCATTATTTTGGTAAATAAATACATTCACTCACACACACACATTTAGACACACACAGAAAGAGACAGTACGGGACAGCTGTGGGGTTACTGACTGGAAGGAAGGGGGTCTGGAGTCTCCGATGCCTCCTGTCCTCTCCAGCGGGGGCGGCAGATCGGCCTGAGAGTCTGCGCACACAGAACCACCGTCAGAGCCATGAGAGCCGTCTGCAGACACAAGCTGTACAGAGACACACAGACAGAAACAATGGAATTAGCTTATCTACGGGAAAGTTTAGCTCCATCTAGAGCATCTGTGACATGGTCAATAATGTCTCATGTTTCATGCTGACATACCAGGTTATACAGTACAGAACTGTTTAAAAGTTTGGGGTCTGTAAGATTTATTATTGTTTTTTGAACAAAAAAAATGTTGCTCATCAAAGCTGCATTTATTTAATTAGAAATACAGTAATATTGCAAAATATTACAATTTAAAATAGCTGTTTTCTATTTGAATATATTTTAAAATGTTATTTACTAAATTGAATTTTCATCATCATTACTCCATACTTCAGTGTCACATGATCCTTCAGAAATCATTCTAATATGCTGATTTGCTGCTCAAGAAACATTTCTACATTATTTCATTATTAGCAATGTTGAAAACAGTTGTGCTGATACTGATTTTGTGACATTTTATTTTTCAGGATTCTTTGATGAATAGAAAGTTAAGAACAGCATTTATTTGTATTTTTCTTTGTAACATTACACATGTCCTTACTGTGATTTTTGATCAGTTTAAATGGAAAATTAACTTCTACATATTGTTTGAACATAACTGTGTTTTGGCAGTGTATGTACACAACCACCCTATAATGATAAAAATCCACCCATTCCTTTTTTTCATCCCCATAAATCATAAGCAGTGTCGCAGAGCAAGCCAATCACACAATCTGTAAAATGTGACATCACATTTTACAAGCCCCGCCCACGACTGTGACGGACACTGCCGTATTTATTAAAGCGGTCATCGGATGACCATTCTCCACAAGCTGATATGATTCTTTAGGGTCTTAATGAAAAGTCTATAACATGCTTTGGTTAAAAATTCTCAATGGTAGTGTAAAACAATACCCTTTTTACCTTGTCAAAATCAGCAATGAAAAAAATCAACCCATTCTGTTGGATGTTTTGCTCACCCCGCCCCTCTCTCCTCTCTGTGGAGCGACAAGCCATACTCTGAGAGCCTGTTTACTTTAGCCGCATTTAGCCGCTAACCAGCACGTTATTAGGAAAGGCGATTGCAAAGATTTAAAATACACCTTATTCACTTCTGCTGTAGGTGAAGCTGGATCATGAATGATTCGCGTGAACATAGACGCATTTATGTAGATCGGGAGGCACATTCCCTTCACAAACAAACGTAATCCACTGCATCTTCAGCGGCTCAGATGTCGGGAGTAAATGACGATCACTATGTTCATTATTACATCCAACAACACAACACCTCAATCGCTTAGGTGCCATTGTTGTCTACGTCCCTGCTCCGGCATCGAAACAATGGCAATCGGACTGTTACAGCTCATCAGGACGGGTCTAAAGTAAGACGGTCATGTCAATCAATCTACTGTGGGAGTGGCCTCAGTTGGTGTGACGTCACACAGACAAGAAGCTGACAATGGCTTGATTTGAAAAAGATGAAATTATTTTTACACTGGGTGGATTTGTATAATTTTAGGGTAGATGTGTACACATACTGCTAACACTCATTTATGTTCAAACAACGTGTAAAAGAGAAATTTGCATCCGATGACCCCTTTAAAGCTACAGACGTTATTCGGTCCAGAGTGATTTTCTGCATTTATTTTATTGTTTGGGTCATATTAACAGCATAGACAGCAGTATAGGTACTGTATATTACGCTGCTGCCACTTAATACACAGATCTAATATAAACATATGGTTTCTTTCCCAGCTGTTTAACTTTAAAGACTGTTTTTGTAACTTATGCGTGATTTTAAGATAAACTTGTGTGTGAAATAGAGAACTTTATTTAGTACTCACATGCCATGTGAAAGCCCTATATTAGAAGTTTAAACTGATGTCTTTAAAACATGATTTCAGTGTGATAGACATGATAATCAAAACCAAACAGATGTTTTTTTATTAGAGTTTTAGAAGTACAAGCTGTAATGGCACAGCCCTATTCTGGAAAATGGGCAGGGAGCAGCAGCTCATTTGCATTTAAAGAGACATGCACAAAAACGTGCATCTGTTTCTGCTTCCATTCAAAATAGGCATTTTCAAAATGATATAATAAATGATCTGTGGGGTGTTTTGACCTGAAACCTCACAGACACATTCTGGGGACACCTGAGACTTCCAATATACCACATTTTGTAAAAAGGGGCATAATAGGTGCCCTTTAATGCATTCTTGCTTAATAGAAGTATTCATTTCTCCATTTTTTTAAACAGTAGTATGTGACATTTCAGTTTTGTGTCTATGCTTTACAAAGAGTTAAATGTTGCACAAGTGCTGATATAGCTGAATTTGCATTAAACCTCACTCAAACGTGTGCTATCTGTTTAGTTTTCTCCATGTTGTAAAACCAACTGAGATCTGAGGGCACAGGGGCCATGTTATAGTTTATGAGGGGAATAAATGAATCAGAATGCCATGAACCCTGTAATAATGATCATTAGGATCCACTTGGAGAAGAGAGCATTCACATGCCTGCTGGAGAAACAGAGAGCCTCTTATACGACCACATCCGCTCTGATACGTCCTGCGACGCTGGCCACAATGTGCTGCATTGGAGTACCAACACCACCCTAAATCTGTCTGATTGAATCTTCTCATTATGGACGAGGTATTTCAGGAGTGTTTTTCAGCCACCCTGTGACTTCACTTAGATAATCCAATCACAACCAACACAACATGTGCTTTAAGAGCACAGCAACACTCAGAGAATAAGCAGACATTTTGGCTTATTACACCTTGGGTGATACTTCATTTTGGGTGATAGTTTTATTTTTTGAAACATTATTTTCCAAAAAAAGCTACATGAAAATCTAAAAGAACAGCTCAAATAAAAGAAATAAATAAAAAAAACACCATAAAAACATCTAAATAAATAAATTTTTTTTAGAATACTCCTAAACCATAAAAAGGAGTAAAATGCAAAAGATTCAGGCCTAATTTAAGATGTTTATGTATTTGTATTGCTTTTTTTTATTTACATAAACAAAAATGACATATTTGTCATATTTTGCAGTCGTACATAAATGAAACAGTTAAGAAATCGGTAAGATTTCTGTAATAGTACCAATAAACTGAATGTGTTTTAAATACCCAATAACAAAGTTTATGTATCTATCATCAATAAATCTACTCTGTTTCAATCTCACACATTTTAACTAACTGAATATTGCTTGTTCCACAGCTAGCCATATTTAACCATGTTCATACTGTTTAACGGCATAAATGCAATTGTTTGCATGATGAACAAATTTATGCTGATTCTACGCAATTACAGTAAATGTGTTTTGAAAATATGATTGCTTAAATAAAATCAAATAGATGCAAAGACAATAAACTATGCCATGATTTTTGATCTTTTTTGTATGACAAATATGCTTCACATTTATTTTATTAGTTAGTTTGTCACATTTATGCATTTGAAAGAGAAATGTGGACCAGGGTAGTCCAAAAAGGGTGTCCATATCTTATTTTTTACATGTTAGGAGTTTAAATGAAACCAAAGCAAATATCGCCTTATGCCAATTCTTAACCAAGGGGGCCTCGATCACTAATCTGCCTCAATAACTTGCTTTCTGGCAGCAAAGGTTAATACATTTTAGAATTTCCTGTTGGCAAACTCAAATGGAATGACACCTGATCTAATTCTAACAGACGGATGCCAAAAATGAAATCAAATTATGTGTTTTACAGCAGTAAACTGCTAATACTAGACACCAGGTGTGGAAAGTGTTGCAGTACTGCTCTGGCCACTAGATGGACCTCCAGCACACTTGCGTTGCTCTTTCAAAGCCAGTGAGTTCTTTGACGGACAGAGCCAAGTCCCTCCCTGCCTGAAAGCTTCCACAGGCTCAGCTCTGCATGGGAAAGCTGCTGGTGTGAATCTGAAACGGGGGCAGTAAGAGGACGTGCATATTTCCCTAGCCCCAGGTTCCTGCCTCTCCTGGCCGCTGCATTGGAAAAGCGCATCTGAAGATGGCAGGGAGCAAAGCTGCGATAAAGAGCACACCTTGTGTTTCTCCATGAAACGGGAGATTTAAGAGACAGGAATCTGGCTATGTAGCCTCTCTGTGTGCGTATGTGTGCTTAAATCCATGTGAAGAAATAGTTTGTGTTTCTCTTGGCTGAATAAAATAGTGTGTGTGTTTGGACAAGAGTCAGTCAGAGGGAGATGACTCAAGCCTGACAGACTATGCAGAAATATGTAAATGTAAAAATAATAGGAAATGTGAGAGTGTGTTACTTATGTGCATTTATCTGTAAATTACACAGCGGAACGTAAGTGCATTGAAATTGTATAACCAGGTGTGAGTCAGTGTGTGTGTTGGTGTGTACAGGTCAACGTTTCTTGCGTGAAGAAACTACACTGTAAAAAAATGCAAATGCATATTTTCCAGCTTACGAAAAATGTTGAGTTTCAAATACTAAAAAATGCTTATTTCTTGAAACGACATAAAAACCTTTGTCAGACCAACAAAATTGCCCCAAATGTTGTTTCAACTAGTCAAACATAGCTGTCTGAACAAAGAATTTCATATTGTTGAAATTTTAAGGCTTTGTGAGTTCCCAGCATGCATTGCAGCATGAATAAATTATGGAGTTACTGTTATAGGATTAGTGTTGTAGTGTTGTCACGATACTGGAATTTCTAACTTCGATACGATACCTTGAAAAATATCGATATTCGATACCATTTTCGATACCACAGAGAAATCAAACTGCCACAATATTAAGGTGTTTTTTTTTTTACTTTAAAGATAAATATAACAAATCTAGAACATGACAATGAGGTATATTTTACATGAACAAAAATGTCTTGAGGTACTACACTGCCACAGCCCTGTTCAGCTTCTTAGCTTCATTTGAGTTTGCTTCATACTTTCCTTGCTGTTCAAATACAGCTGGTAGTGTAGGTTGTGAGCGTGTTGTTTTTGCTGCAGGGCAAGTCTCATCTTCTTTCTGGTGCTACAAGAGAATGCTAAACTTTAATAAACTTTTTTTTTGTTTTGTTTTGTATTGTTTTAGACCACACTTTTAAAATGAACTGAACTATCTAACTAATCTTAGAACTTAAGCTAATGGTAATAGATATGTGTTAACATTAGTTAACATGAATAAACAATGAAAAATACTTCTTGGGTGTTTGAACGCCTACTGGATCCTTAGACAAAAGTTTACAGGGGATCACCCTGTTTGAGAAATTTCTGATCGTAAAAATCTAATTCTTTACATTTTAATGTATTGTTTTCGTTATAATGTACTGATTCGAATTAGTAATTAATAATAATTTTTATTTTAATACTCGGCGTGCCTCTCTTGACGTGCTCTCATGTATGAACAGGCAGCAAATCTGGTGCTGGCGCGGACGGAGTGGGCGCGGGCGCATCAGGCGCAATCATCAAACATATTTCAAAGGAAGCCATCTTGGTTAATGATTCAGTAATGTTAAAATGAGAACAGTTACCAACCTCTCGAAATTCTTTATATAGATCCGGGTGTCTGTCAGTGTTGCCAGACTGGGCGGGTTGCCGCCCAATTGGGCTTCTTTTGATCGGCTTGGACCGGAGAATAACGCATTGGGCAGGTAGACAAAATTTGGGCTGCTTTAAAACAATTAAAAGCCGCCCAATCAGCTGCTTTTTTCTTCGCTTTTATCTTTAGTCATGTTATTTTAATATGTTCGAGCTCAAAGTATCACAGTAAAAAAATGTGTAGTGCAGTCATCAACATCATTTAACAGAGACCTGTCAATCAATTTACCATATTTTATGTTTGTTAGATGTGATGACTCGTGAGTGACGGTATCAGATATATGAGATATCAACTTTTGGCGCTATAAAGGGCAAGATTTTGAATGTGCAGCTATATATTCATTCATTCATTTTATTTGAGTGATTGCGATGGCAAAGTGGCCTAAATATAAGTCACACGATAAAAAGTTTTAGAGTGACTTAAATCTCACAACCGTGGATTACACGTAGAGAGAGATGAATAGAAGATTTTTAAGTATAATTGTAACTGAAATAAGAGAACAGTTGAATAATTTAATAAAAATCAAAACTGAATATGGGGACTATACGATGCTGTCCTGCATCAGAACATCTTTTAAACAGTCCAGACTACTCTGGTATACTTGGCATTGACAGCTGCTGGACTTGAACAGTTTTAACTGTGCAAAGTTCTGCATGATGTTCTAAAATGTGTACTTATTGAAATACATGCTGTAGTTCTGTCTGAAGATAAAGCACAAGACAACGGTAAGCACATTATTGTTGTTAATTGTTATTATTATTATTATTAAAATATTTCTGGGCATATTTTCTGACTCCCTTTAATGCATTTGCCCTGTTTTGATCCATTTTCCTGTGAAACTGATTTATCTTTATTTTATTTTGTCATCTTTATTTTTTAAGGAGATAAAAATGGTCCTTATCAACCTTGATTGACATGGCAATAAAATTCCATCACATTATTTTGGCAGTAAAAATTTTGGGCTGGTTTTTGTTGAAGTGGGCGGGTTTTGGTGAGCTTTTGGGCTGGAAATCATCAACCCGATCTGGCAACACTGGTGTCTGTCTTTTAGGTGCTTTGCTAAATTAGAGGTGTTAGCGCCTTTTGTTAGCACTGCTCTGTAGCAACTCTTGCGTATTGGCTTGCTTGTGTCCTTCGGCTTTCCATGTTCATTTGCTTCATATCCAAAATATTTCCAGATAGCACTGTGTTCTTTATTAACCAAAGCCGGTCGCGGGGGCGCCGCACTCGCTATCTTTCTATTCGCTTCACTTATGCTATTTAACCAGAACGAATGAGACGAGACAGACACTGCGGTCATGTGTGGTGTTTGTCAACGCGCCTTTGGAGAAGTGAAAGTGACAGCTCGGCTAGTATCGGTATATTGATACTTTGGGAAATTAGTATTGGTACCGTTCAGATATTTCAGTATCGATATTTATCGAAATACCGATATTTTTGGCAACACTAGTATGTTTTGCTGTTTGCTGACTTAATTTAAACTTTTTGTTGTTTTGTCATTATTGTTAGTTAGTTGTTGCACTGTAATGTAAAGAGCTCATCTTTTTAACATTTGTTGATTCCAGCCGTTCTTGAGGTTTGTATGTCTAGTTTTGAGGCCTAGAGTTCAACCACTTATATCTGTTTGCTGGATATCTTCGTCTTGTAAGATGTTTTACAAACAAAGACAATGTTGTCTACATATTAGTTTATCCATTAAGGTTTCTTTAACAATTCACTATTTGTCATTTGTAAATAAACAACAAATTGATACATAATAAATTATCTCAATGACAGTATTTGTTGTTTCAGTTGCTGTGACAAGACTTTCTGTTAGCACTGCAATCAGCATTGCATGAACAAACAAACTTATGTTGGCTAAACAAAGTATCTTTATGGAGAAAAACTAAAAAACTTGTTGAGAGAACTCAAAAGTACTATTGCATCAAGTTGCCTTATTTTTTAAAGTTTTCTCAACTATTTAGTTTTTACAGTGTACATATTAAATCCAATAGTTTAAAATAAAGAGTGCTTTTTAATTCTCGTAAGTAGGACTTAAGTACATCTTTACATGTAATTTCATACAAACATTTATGTAAACTACAATGTACTATTTATTTCATGTTTTTAAATGTAATTACACATTTGTAATGATGACATTCCAGTTTATGTATGTGCAAAATACACTATCTTTATATAAAATACTGAATAACATACTTTACATGTACTGTAGTATGTTAGTCAACACATCAAAATTAAAAAAAAAAATCATGACAAAAAAATGATTAAAACAATGATTTAAAATGCACTTTAAAGTAAAAGATCACATAAAAGTGAACTTTCTCTAAGGACATTTAAGTGGTCTTTTGCATTAATATTTACAAGTGTATTTTTTAAAAATATACTTCTAAGATTTGAAGTACACTACAAACGTTTATTCAATGCAATTAAGTGCACTTCTTTTTCACAAGGCTCCTGTAAACAACCAAAATATGTATGTACAGAATGGGTTTATAACTCCTTAAAGAGTCAAAACCATATTGAACACACCCAATAAAACCTGGAATGTGTGTACAGAAAGTAAACAGGGTCATGTTTGATTTCATGTTGAGATTAAGAGACTCATCTTTAAAGTATTTGTCACTCAACACAGAAATGAGTAGTATATAACCAACACTGACATGAACACATAGCAGACAAACACCCCACAATGCCAAAAAAGAGAGCCAAAACCCAATTACATCTACCTGATGTCTACAGTAGGGAACAGAAACTCCATCTGGCCCAAACACACACTGGACAGATTCCACTCAAACGTGTGTGAGTATTACTGTCTCACGTGAGTATTACTGTCTCATACTGTGTGTTTGGCACACCCTACTGTATATGAAGACATGCATCACTGAGACTTTATTTTCAATCAGCACGGTACCACGGACCACAATTGTGGCCTTTTTATAAGATGTAATATACATCTCAGGTGTCTCCAGAATGTGTCTGTGAAGTTTCAGCTTTAAATACCCCACAGATCATTTATTATATCATTTTAAAAATGCCTATTTTGAGTGGAAGAAGAAATATGCTGTTTTCATGTATGTCCCCCTCATTTTAAGCATTAGTCGACTATTAGTCGCACGTTTATTAATAAACCATATCAATCATCAAAAAAGCTTGCCACAGCACACCGACAGTTATAAAAATTATGAGTGTGTCTGGGAAAAACAGCAAGGAGACGCATTAACATTTTAATAATTTTTTGATAATCTAGAACTTATTCATCTCTTAACGTTTTCAGCTTAAGAGATGAATACAGCGACACTGACTCGTCATCTCCACAGTAGTGGATACGCCTGTATGCATGTTTCATATGGTTTTCATGTGAAAGTAGACATTTCACTCTTTATAGATATATTTTTCATGTCTGTAAGGCAAGTGTACACAGAGTTTCACGTTAAAGTTCAGAAAGCGCATCCTGTTTGCTTTTATTATTTTACAAAAGCGCAACGTTTCGTTGTTATTGTGAGTGCACACAAATAAACGTAATAAACGGGTCTTTACAGATTCTAAAGATGCATTACTCTTATCTGTATAATCAAACATGACAAAGTATTTTAAGAGCAAGTGACCGGACTGGCGTTTCCATCTGTCATGAAGGGAACACACTACTATTCAGCTTCCACACTCCGTACAGACATTTCAATATCGCACCTATTCTAGGTTAACATTAGATTGAGCTGCCAAGTAAAGATGCTATTACCTACACATTTTAGATGATAAGCCATATTTGAGGTCGATGAATGATAGGTGAGCGTTTGGATGTCCTGCCCGATGTACTTTATTATCACATAGAGCAGCCATTAACGATCTGCCCGTAACTGACTACGTGACTTTGCCAATCCCTGTGGATGTTTTTTTCTGCGACCAAGCCACTAATACAGTTTTGGTCAGTCGAGCCTATTCTTGACGACTAATGGTTAGTCGACTATTAGGGGGCAGCCCTACTTTAAATACAAATAAGCTGCTGCTCCCCGCTTCCCTTTTCTAGAATAGAGCTATGCCTTCACAGCTCATAACTCAGATACTCTGCCAAAAAACATCTGTTTGGTTTTGATTATCATGTCTATAGCGCAGAAATCATGCGTTTTAAAGCTATATTCGATAAAACTTCTGATATAGGGTTTTCTGAGTGCACACATTTGAAGCATGTGCACAGAAAACGGCTGTCACATGGCATGTGAGTACTAAACTAAGTTCTCTTTCACGTCTTATTGCGCCTAAACTGTCAGTTATGTCTGTGAAGGTAAACAGCTGGGAAAGAATCACGTTTATATTAGATCTGTGTGGCAGCGGTGTAATATACAGTAAACAAATCAAATCTTGTCTCCTCTGAGGCTGGTACTCTAAATAGTGTTCTGTGCTTTCCTGTGAAGCCAGTGACAGAACAGTTAGCATGCTTTGCTTGAACTTTTGCCATGGCGTAAGTACTGGTACACTGCTGTTGCCTGTGAAAACAAAATCTGTGGGTGTAAATTTAGATTAAGAGATGGTAATATAATAAGATCCCCTTTTTACGTCATGGGGGGGGAGTAAGATCTGAATGGCTTGTTTTTTCACAAGCTTGCAGAGAAAGGCTTACTAAAACAAAGTAACTGGGTTGTCCTCTTTTACGCTTTCTGGGTTGGTAGATGCACTTTGGACCTGACTGTAGCACTTCAAAGGGTCCTAATTTGATTTTTCACTTTCTGAATTTTAGTCAGTGTGTGGTGTGTATGTTTGGGCATAAAAAAAGATCTACAAAGTTGCAAATCTCAAAGTCCACTCCAAAGGGAGATATTTTGTTTTTGTTTCCTTTCCGTTGTTTTCCAGGTGTTATGATGTCACAATGCAGCCCATTAAAAAACTATTAAAATAAATTCCACCTACAAAAAATTGAATGGTTGGGGGGTGGGTAGGGACGAGGTGGGGGATCAGCCTAACTGAGAAGCAGCACAGAGAGCTGCTTTTGGGATGCTTCAATGAGCTGTGGTGCGCCTGGTATAAACGCAAGCATTGACTAGAGTGGCCGCGATCAGCTCCGGTGGCTGTGTCAGAGCTGTAATGCACCACAGACGTGTGGGATAAGGGGTCAAAACACATGCTGAGGCATGGCTAGTATAAACACAAGTATTGACTACTAAAGTGGTTGCAGTCTGCTCCGGTGGCCATATCCGCAGGCGTGTGCAGTGTGTGGTAAGAGATTTATTCATCATACAGTGTAGATAGCTTCACTTATAACGCAAGTGTTTTTTAAAATGCATAAACCTGCACTAGACCGTTGTTCTTTGATAATCTTAATGTTCTTTGCTCGTTTTTTTCTGTAGCTGCTTTTTGAATAACTAAGGAAATGTAAACATTATAATTAGTAACTTACAATGTTTTATTTAATTGCTGTCATGTTAAGGGAACACTCCACTTTTTTTGAAAATAGGCTCATTTTCAACTCCCCTAGAGTTAAACAGTTGAGTATCATTGCATATCATCATCAGAATATCATTGCGCCTACGGCACCCTTGATAATTACACCGGAATGAGAGTATAGTTCCTAGCCATATCATCCTTGAAAATCGCAACTTTTCATTTTCCGTCGGCCTTAGTACCTGATGTAACTACAGAAAAGTCAAGTTTTAAATAGGAAAAATATTGAAACTCTCTGGTCATTTTTGAGCGAGATGCTATCGGTCTAATCAGATTCAGTGATCTATGCTAAGCTATGCTAAATGTGCTACCGCCAGACTTGGAGATCGGCTGAATGGATTTGAAAATGGTAAAACTCAATTGTTTAACTTTAGGGGAGTTGGAAAATGAGCCTATTTTAAAAAAAAAAGTGTGTTCCTTTAAAAACAAATTAAGTCATATTAAAAACATTAGGCTGCTTTTAGCCTTATGCTGGAGCTGGTTTCGGGCAATAATGCATTTTTTGAACCACCAAGCATGAGAGCATGTTCTATTACACCACCAAAACAAAATCAAGACTTTGTTAAAGAGCATAATAAGACCACTTTAAACATGGAAAAGTCTGATTTTCATGATATGTCACATTTAAAGTGACCATCATAAAAGTACACTGCTAATTGCCATGTTGAAGGGCTCTTTGTGAAGATTCAGATGCTTGTGTTTTTTGGAAATGACCCTCCGAGCAGAATCTCCATCCCGAAGTGGGCTTCAAGGGCGTGAAAACACCATTAGGAATTTGCACTCTCGATATACTCTCCTGTGTCTCTAAGACAGACGAAGGAGGAGCAGATGTTTGCAAACCGCTAAACACTTGCGCTCAATTTAACGCATCCAAACACACACTCACGCCTGACTGACTGATCTTCAGAGACTCCCTCACACCTGGGCCTTCTAATCAAAGCTTTACCGGGAACGTCGAGACGCAGAGCCCTGTTACATTCTGAGGTTAATGAAACACAAGCAGAGATGAGATGAGGGATGTGTGTGTGTGTGTGTATGTGTGTGTAAACACTAACTCACCCATGACACAACACGTCCATTGAAACACGGTAGTTTGGCATTGTCATCAGATATCTCCTCCTTCACCACCCTGCGGAGACATAAAGAAACAACAGGTCTATTAAAATGTTTCACTAGAATCGAAATATAAAAGAAAGCACTGTGGTCTGTCGTCACGGATAACAAAATCCTCTTTAATTTGATTTTGCTTAATCACTTAAACCAATTATATGGTTTTGTTTGAGAGCCACTATAATGAGAACCCACAAAGAAACTGGACTGAAGAAAATGTGAGTTCTGCCTTTTTTATGCGGTTGCTATAGTGTTTTAGGTGGTTGCTAGGTTGCTGTTGTGTTCTGTTGACTGCTATGGCATCGCTAGGCGGTTTCTAAGGTGTTATGAGTGGTTGTTAGAGCAAAGAGTTGCTATAGTGTCCTAGCTGGTTGCTATGGAGTTGCTATTGTGCTCTGGTGGTTGCTATGGCAGCACTAAGTGGTTGCTAATATGTTCTGAGTGGTTATAAGAGTACACGACTGCTATATTGTTCTGGCTGGTTGCTATGGATTTGCTATTGTGTTTTGGTGGTTGCTACAGCATCGCTAGGAGGTTGCTAAGGTGTTCTGAGTGGTGGTTAGTGTAATTGGTTGCTATGCTGTTCTGGCTGGTTGCTAAGGATGTGCTATTGTTTTCTGAAGGTTGCTATGGCATCTCTAGGTGATTGCTAAGGTGTTCTGAGTGTTTGTTAGCATACAAGGTTGCTATATTGTTCTGATTGGTTGCTGAGGATGTGCTGTTGTTATCTGAAGGTTGCTATGGAATCTCTCCAAAGATGCTAAGGTGTTCTGAGTGGTTTTTAGAGCAAGTAGTTGTTATGATATTCTAGCTGGTTGTTATGGATTTGCTGTTGTGTTCTGGTGGTTGCTATGGCAATGCTAGGAGGTTGCTAAGGTGTTCTTAATGGTTGTTAGCATAAGCAGTTGTTATATTGTTCTGGCTGGTTGCTAAGGATTTACTGTTGTGTTCTGGTGGTTGCTATGTCAACGCTGGGAGGTTTCTAAGGTGTTCTGAGTGGTTGTTAGCGCAAGTGATTGCTTTGATGTTTTAGCTGGTTGCTATGGATTTGCTATTGTGTGGTAGTTGCTATGTCAACACTGGGAGGTTTCTCAGGTGTTCTGAGTGATTGTTAGCACAAACAGTTATATTGTTCAGGCTGGTTGCTAAGGATTTGCTATTGTGTTCTGGTGGTTACTATGTCAACGCTGGGAGGTTTCTCAAGTGTTGTGAGTGGCTGTTAGCGCAAGTGGTTGCTTTGATTTTCTGGCTGGTTGCTAAGGATTTGCTATTGTGTTCTCGTGGTTGCTATGGCACCTCTAGGTGGTTGTTAAGGTGTACTGAGTGGTTAGTTTACATGATTATTATATTGTTCTGGCTGGTTGCTAAGGATGTGCTATTGTTTTATGAAGGTTTCTATGGCATCTCTAGGTGATTGCTCAGGTGTTCCGAGTGGTTGTTAGAGTACACAACTGCTATATTGTTCTGGTTGGTTGCTATGTATTTGTTACTCTGTTTTGGTGGTTGCTACAGCAGCGCTAGGAGGTTGCTAAGGTATTCTGAGTGGTTGTTAGTGCAGTCAGTTGATATGGTGTTCTAGCTGGTTGCTATGGATTTGCTATTGTGTTCTGGTGGTGGCTATGGCATCGCAAGGTGGTTGCTAAGCTGTTCTGAGTGGTTGTTAGCACACGTGGTTGCTATATTGTTCTGGCTGGCTGCTAAGGACTTGCTATTGTTTTCTTGTGGTTGCTATGGTGTTCTAGCTGGTTGTAGTGGATTTGGTATTGTGTTCTGGTGGTTACTATGACATCTCTAGTGGTTGCTAAGGTGTTCTGTGTGGTTGTCAGCATAAGCAGTTGTTATATTGTTCTGGGTGGTTGCTAAGAATTTGCTATTGTGTTCTGGTGGTTTCTAAGGCATCGCTAAGTGGTTGCTAAGGTTTCTGAGTGATTAACGCAAGAGGCTGCAATATTGTTCTGGTGGTTGCTATGTCACCACTAGGTGGTTGCATTACGGTTGCTACGGTGTTTTGATTGATTGCTAGTGTATGCGGTTGGCATAGTATTCAGGCTGGTAGCCATAGCATTACTAGGCATGGTGTACTGGCTGGTGATTTCTATGGCATTGCTAAGCAGTTTTGCTAACTGTGTTCTGGCTGGTTCTCGGAGCATTTGCTATTGTGTTCTGCTGGTTGCTATGGCATCGCTAGGTGGTTGCTAAGGTGTTCTGAGCGGTTGTTAGCGTAAGTGGTTTCTATGATGTTCTAGCTGGTTGCCATGGATTTGCTATTGTATTCTGGTGGTTGCTATGGCATTGCTAGGAGGTTGCTAAGGTTCTGTGTGGTTGTCAGCATAAGCAGTTGTTATATTGTTCTGGGTGGTTGCTAAGAATTTGCTATTGTGTTCTGGTGGTTTCTAAGGCATCGCTAAGTGGTTGCTAAAGTGTTCTGAGTGATTAACGCAAGAGGTTGCAATGTTGTTCTGGTGGTTGCTATGGCATCACTAGGTGGGTGTGTTACGGTTGCTACGGTGTTCTGTTTGGTTGTTAGTGTATACGGTTGCTTTAGTATTCAGACTGGTAGCCATAGAATTACTAGGCATGGTGTACTGGCTGGTGATTTCTATGGCATTGCTAAGCAGTTTTGCTAACTGTGTTCTGGCTGGTTCCCGGAGCATTTGCTATTGTGTTCTGGTGGTTGCTATGGCATCGCTAGGTGGTTGCTAAGGTGTTCTGAGCAGTTGTTAGCGTAAGACTGGGGATTTCTATGGCATTACTAGGTGATTGCTAAGCAGTTGCTAGGGTGTTCTGGGCAGTTGCTTACTAGATAATGTCAAAAAAGGTCATAATAGTGAGAGGCTTGACTGGGCAAACACCCTTAAATAAGTAAAGCAACAATGATCAGCTCCATTTATAAATGGCCCCTCACATGCACACAGGTTAATTTAGTCTCCCATAAAATAAACCTCCGAGTCCTTCCCCCTTCCCAGCTGCTCCTTAAAAAGGTGCTGACCCCTCTGACTCCTGTCACCATGGAAACCTTTGTCAAAGAGGAAGAGGGTGAAAGACAGCTGGCTGGAAAAGCATGTGAGGTTTGCAGAAACAGACCATGTGATCTATTAATAATACAAATCTATTGAGTGATCATGATTGCATTCATGCAATATAAATCAAAACCAGACAGCCATCTTTAATCACACACCAAAACAGTGGCGAGGAAACAGCGGCTGTTAGAACAACAGCAATAACGCACACAGGACATGCTCATTGTTTCCCCTACCGACAATGCTTGCTTGTGGTCTTTTTTCATTCGAGCCACTCTTAGCTTTAGATGGCATTTCCATGGACTTTGTACAGAGCATCTGATAGGCTACATATTGTACAAAAAATGGCAACATTTCAGAGATTCAACAAGATTCAGATCTGATCAGACTGCTTCCTCCCCTATATATGAATTCAAACTGATTTTATCAAAAAAATCTGATGTTTATCTTTTTGACATCCACATTCAGGGCTTTATTTGTGCCATGCATCATCTCTCTCTGTTTCTTTCTCTTCCTGCCAGATGAAGCTGATCTAATGAAACCCTTCAACAGTGACTGTATCTGCTGAATTCACATCTGTTCAAGAGATGAGTCAGAGCCTCTCAGGCTTAAGATTTCATTGCAACTCAGTGTCCCAATATACTTCTGTCTATATGCAGTTTTCCTTGTGTAATACAGCATAGAGAAAAGTGATGCTGTTGAGGTTTTGGAAGTCATAATGGTGGATGCTTTCGAATGCTGCATGTTTATTACAAAGCCTACTAAATGTTCTTCTGTGCCAAATCGATGATGCCAAAAATGGCATCTAGATTGGCAACATGCTAGCTTTTGAAAAGCAGTTGATGAGAGGACTTTATTGCATACTTTATCCCACAGTTTGTAGACTTTGGCATGAGCATGATGATTGACAGATCTCAGTGAATTCCAATCGGAGCACTTTGTTGCTTTTAGTGAGTGGATTTCACATTGTTCCACAGCGCAGACTCTAATCCTGCTTGGGCTATGCAATAAACACTCAGCAGGGATGGTGACATAAGAGGCTCAGAGAGCAGCTCTACTTCTCCTTTCTCATTCTGTTCTTCTCCTCTGCTCTCCTCATTCCTTTGGCAGCATGAGGTCCCATTTCTCCTAAAGCAGTTTCATCTGAAATCCTCAGCTTGGAAATCTTGCTCAGATGTGAGTTATATTTTTACTTGAATCAACAGTTCAGGCAGAAATAAAAATTCTGTCTTCAATAAGACACCTTTGTGTCATTACAAACCTGTGTGACTTTCTTGTGTGGAATGCAAAAAGTGAAATAAAATATTGTACTGAATCATAAAATGCAAAAAAAGCAAAAAAGGGTGTAGAAAGTAGTGATATCTTTTCTTCCATATTGCAACAATCTGACATCTAAGTTTAACAGATTTATTTAAAAAGAAGTGAAGTGAAGGATGTTGGACTTGGTTCTAAGCATCAGTCCAGGTTTCACTGGAAATTAAACATTACAAGATCAAAACATTTTTAAAAACTGAAACATGCGGGTAAATTGTTCACAATATGGTCTATAAAATGCATTTTTAAAATAGATTGGATGAATTTTCATTTCATGACAACTTTAAGTTATATTCAAGTCTACTGAAGCCATATGAAAGCTTTGTATGTCCTGAACGCGGAAGTAAGCCTGACTTTTAACCTGAAGAATGCTTTGCATTTCCGGTGTCCAGTGTTTCTAGTCAAATTAGCGTATATTCCGAGCTGATAATCTAATGTTAAGCCTATTAAAATGTTTTTAAAAAGCACATGGCTCCATAGCGCCATCACTTTGCAATGTCGCAATGAGCGTCATTTGTCAGTGCCTCGCTCCTCAAAGTTTAATGAGCGTGTAGATGACACGAAGCTGCTGACGTTATCTACATTAAAAACAGATGGGCGCTATTTGAATGGGTTCTTATTCAGACCAGAAGAGAACAGCAAGTTAGAATTCGTAATGGCAGCGCTCATCGTATACTCAGGAAAAAGGTCTATAAATATAAAAAAAAAAGTGTGAATGAGATCTCAAAGCAACAGCGGAGGCAGGGTATGGCAGTATAAGCAAAAGCATCACATTTTATTATCATTTCAAACTACGGCTATAGTATATACTGTATATCATGGTAATATTTGACCCTGGACCACAAAACCAGTGTAAAGTAGCACGGGTATATTTCTAGCAATAGCCAAAAATACATTCTTTTATGCCAAAAATCATTAGGATATTAAATAATTATCCTGTTCCATGAAGATATTTTGTAAATTTACTACCCTAATTATTGATTATTAATATGCATTGCTAAGAACTTCTTTTGGATAATTTAAAGCTGATTTTCTCAATATTTTTAAATTTTTTGCACCATCAGATTCCCAATATTCAAATAATTGTATCTCGGCCAAGTATTTTCCTATCCTAACAAACCATACATCAATGGAAAGCTTTTTATACAGCTTTCCATTGATGTATAAATCTCAATTTCATAAATTGACCCTTATGGCTGGTTTTGTGGTCCAAGGTCGCATATGGTATATTACAATAAGATGACTGAATAGCTTATGTTTATGTTTCATAGTAGATGTCCTACTTCACACTTGTGTCAAAAAATGTTTGGTACGTTGTACTTGGCTGGACGATTAATCGAAAAATAACCGAAACCGAAATTCAGAACCTGATGTAATGATGTAATTTTCCCATATCGGATACATCGGATTTTAAATCCTGTTAATACTTTCCCATACTACTGTGTGTGTGGTCGGCACTATATGGATATGTATGACAGTTGCACTCACATCTTTTGCAGTGTTTTGCATGTGAGTAGCAAATTTAATATGTTGTGTCAAGTTTACAGAATTTAAACTTTTACATGCAACACTCACACAAAACAGTGGACCAATCAGAAGACCACGGAGGCGGGGCATGCATTGCAAGCTTTTGTTTACAGTAGCTGGTTGGCATGCCAACTTTTGTATTTGACGGCCATAGATATGTATAGATTCCCCATTCGACCGCTACAAGATAGCGGATATGCCTACGTGCTTGGAGCGGTCGAATGGGGAATCTATACATATCTATGGCCGATATGGCCAACTCGATGTCATTAACCCTACTATGGGTTCATAGACCATCAGCTGTGCAGGATTGTGGCATCTTCGAATATTCATTGATTACTATGGCAAATGACGTCAAGTTGACCATTAAGATATGGAGGGTGACTTACATATAGCAGCCCATAGAAAGAGTCGCTACAGAGGCATCTATGTAACATATCTATGTTTGACGGTCATGAGGCATTGATTTTAGGAACTTATTAACTAACTTATTATGCTCATGCAGTACTGCAAAACACTTTTGCTGCTATTGAGGTGTGATATGGTTAAGATTAGAAACAGGTCTCACAGTATGGGTAGGTTTACATGTGGGTTAAGTGGTAGAGGTATGGTTAACACAGTTTTTGATTACACTTATTCTGGAATCCTTGTTACAGTATAATTATACGGTTAAATACTGAGTAAGGGTTACTTTTAGGGTAGATTGCATGTAATTATGCACAATGTATTGTTACTACTATAGTACATGTAACGTGTAACAAGGACACTATAAAATAGTGTGTTACCGTGTTTTTAAAAATACAGTGTATATACTGATAGCCTAGCGGTTACAGCACTGACATATACTGCAATTGCACCTTTGGCGACCTGAGTTCGAATCCCAACTCGTGGTCCTTTGCCAATCCTGTTCCCAACTGTCCACCCCATGCTTTCCTGTCAATCTTGACTGTCCTGTCGGTTAAAAAGCATGAAAAATATACAGTGTATTGTGTAAAAACATGCACCCCGGACCACAAAACCAGTCTTAAGTAGCACAGGCATATTTGTAGCAATAGCCAACAATACACTGTATGGGTCAAAATTATCAATTTTTCTTTTATGCCAAAAATCATGAAGATATTTTGTAAATTTTCTACCGTAAATATGTCAAAAATGAGTAACGTGCATTGCTAAGATCTTCATTTGGACAACTTCAAGGTAATTTTCTCAATATTTTGATTTGTTTTGCACCCTCAGATTCTGGATATATTTAATTAGTTGTATCCCAGCCAAATATTGTCCTATCCTAACCATATATCAATGGAAAGCTTATTTATTCAGCTTTCAGATGCTTATGACTTGTTTTGTGGGCCAGGGTCACATACAGGTTTGGAACATCATATTTTTTTAACGAACAACCTTTTAAATGAATGAAATAGCCTATGCTGAGTATTACAGATGGACGTCCACACCTTTGTAAGGATCTACAGATAGATTCATGGCTCTCTGCCTTCCTTCCCCACATCCAAACTGTCCCTTGTGACCAAGTCTGGCGTGCCTGACAAGAAATCTTTGTTTTATTACAATTCCAACTCCAACTGATTCAGCCAAAGATCTCCTTCATTTGTAACAAACACTTACCGACATTTGTGTCTTATATATTTCTCCATCTCTTTTCGATCTACTTTAGCAATAAAGCATGAAAGCGCTCCAATACTTGCACACACAAACACAGACCCTTCATTAGACTAACCCAGTGGAATTGGGGCAGTGTGTGCAGATGGCTCATGTGTGTAGACAGGACCATTGATTTGTAAGCAGAGCTGATCTCTAATGAAGAGGCCTTCCTTCTTCATAGCCCAAGTTGATTAGATTTAGTCTAGAAAACAAGCCTTGACTTCCACAGAAGAAGATGTGGAGGAGGAGAGAGAGAAGGAAGAAAAGAGAAAAGGTCAATAGATGAGAATAAAAAAAGAAAGAGATGTAGGCACTCCTGTCTTTAGAGACGCAGTCGGTCCAAATCACGAGGCTACCAGACAATGAGCCAGTGATGCAATGAAATCCACAGAGAGCCAAAATACACACAATACTAATAACCTGGAAATCACACACACATACAATACGCTAATATTGTCCAACACACTTGAAAAACTGTACTCACACGCGCACCAGGGAGAGGACAAGACAGGAAAATAAAGCAGGGAAAGTAGGTCAGTCTACTTTAAAGAAACATCGCTTCCATCAGAGAGAACAAGTCAGCCCGTGAGTAAAAAGCTCTCTGCTGCTTACATTTGCCAGACTGACCACTCAGAAACTGGAAATCTCAATTTCTGTATCAAAGGAGGTTAAATACTCTATGTCCTTGATTGTGCATACATTATCTCTGTGTAAGACACTCGCAACCTGTCCACCACAAATCTCCAAAACACTTAAAAGGCAAATGCAGTATGCTGAAAGGGAGCGGACTGTATGTGTGTATGTGTACCAGCTGTACAAAAGTCAGCAAAATATTACAATATGACTGGAGTAATGATGTGTGTAACTTCAAGGGATGTTCATTTCGGTTATTTTTCCTAACCGACAGCCGACGCTCCTTAACCGATTATTAACCGTTAACCGACAAGATTATTTTAAAATAGAATTTAATTATTTTAGAAAGGATAAGTGTCTGTGACTCGTTAAAAATACCAAAATTTGTTTTCCAGTGATTAATTTTACATGTGCAAAAAGCAGCAAACAACAAAACATGAGGAATCGCATGGACGCATCACATCACACACTTGCAGCGCTTATGCCAGCGGAGAAAAACATCATAAAGCTAGGCTATATTTATAATGAATGAATAGGCCTATACAAAAAATATTTTTACTGAACAAAACGAAAGAATAACTGTGCAACAAGTAGCTATAGTATGCAGAGTTTTTGGTTCATTTTTGTGCTGCGCGAAAGAAAGACGGCTAAAAAGCGTCATCCTGTTTTTTCTTTATTTTGCAAAAGCACAAAGTTTTGTTTTTATTGTGAATGTACACAAACAAACGCAAACCGTTTACAGTTTCGATTATCTGTATGACTAGAAGGAGTCGTTTCCACTGTTAGAAGGAAAAAGCCTTTCCATTATCATAATAAAATAGTCAGCCAAACATATGGAAAAAAATCACACTGCTTAATCGTTATCAACACACTGAAGTAATATTATGCCAAACCATTTGTTTTATGTGGATACTGGAATGCAAGTGAAGTACTAAATAGTAGTAATAAATAATATTTTGGCATTCAAATACATCTCAAATACGTAAACATTTGGATTTGTTTCGAATGAGAGACCCGACATTAGTTTCAGTTTCACTTAGCCTTAATGAATTTATTTTGGTTGTCATTTATATAGCCTAGCTTCTTATATTTTACATCCTTGCTCTTTCCTGAATTTTGTTAAATTGAAGAATTTTTTATAGAGTGAGGGGAAACTAAAATAGCCTAGCCTATGTTTATAGTGTTTGTAAACATTTCGCGTCGGCTTCAGAATGTAATATAAAATGCCACTTATAGGCCTAGACGATCTATCTTTTTTTTTCTCAAAAATGCAAGTTTATTTTATTTTAATAATCCAGCAAACGTTTTACGGGGGGGGCTTTTAAACCGTTTAACTGATTGTATTAATCGGTCAAAATTCTTTCCGTCGGTTAACGGTTAACCATGAGTATCCCTAGTGTAACTAAAATCCAACAGTGACAAAATAATTAACTTTATAATTTCAAAATGTATGGGTCATTTACCCCTCAGTGCACAAAAACCGTGTAGTGTTTGCTTCCCCAATGACTAATAAGATTAATGATTCCTTGCACATTTAAAATGTTTTTGAAATGTCAGTGAATATAAGGCCTGTCACAATTACTGATTTATTGTCTGAGCATGGTGATCCAGTCACAACTTTATGTAGTTCAAAATTTGGCATTTTGTCATGCAAATAATTAAAATTTAATGTTATGGCAAGTAGGGGTCAACCGATATGTGTTTTTCAGGGCTGATGCTGATACCGATTATTACAGATCAAGCAGACCAATAACTGACATTTTGAACCAATATATTACGGTCTTGATATTATCGTGTTCACATGATGATATGAAACGACAGGTGTAGTTTTTTAAAATACATGTAAACTTATTCTAACATAAAAGGACTTTAAAGTTGTGTTTTGGTCCATTATGCTTTGACACAGTGTCTGTCAAACTGAAGTGCACACGTCGTTCAGGTAATAAGGTCATGATACGGAGTTTTCAGAAACTCCTCAGAACGGCTCCGTTCACAGTGAATGAATGCAGTCAACTGGTTTATTGCATGTGCTGTGTGATAACAGTTTAGCACGTGTTTGAGAACACAACGGCCACCAGTTATGCTTTATTTTCACAGCGAATGATTACAGCATTTCACAAAGTTTGTAGTGAGATGCATTTTCGTAAGCCTGTTTTCACTTAAGCTGGAGTTTGCCATCAAAATAAAAGCTCTCCTGCCATTTCTGTCAAAATAAAAGCTTAAAAGTGCAGTATGAATTGCTGACAGCGAGCAGTTTAAATGGGTAACATTACTGCAGTCCAAATTCAAAATATCTCTTTCAAGTACAGAAATTAGGAAAGAAGTATTGTAATTTCCCTATAGTGTAAAGGAAAAATAATATACTTCATTTATTCTGCAGTGCAATTGTTTTACAATATATGACTATTACTGTTATTGCTATTTTTATTATTATATTCTAGTTAGTTTGGCTTCCTAAAACATCAGTGTGAATGTAATTTAGACTGAGTCGGTATATCACAAATAAAAAGAGGGTTGAATCCCCTTTAAAGTTCAGGTGCAAGTCAAGTCAAGACTTTTTTCTGACTTTAGTTTTCTTAGTTAAGAGTTTTTTGAACTCTCAAAATGCATTAGACAGAAGAATTTAACTTTAAAATGTACACATTTTTGTCTTTTTTCCCAATTTTTCATTTGTCTTTATATTGCAATATATTGCAATATTTGTCTTTAAATATTGCAATAAATATTGTATCATGGTCTTCATATCACAATATTATCGCCGTGAGATTTTGATATCGTTACATCACTACAGTTTATATGTCTGGAGTAAAAATGAAAACTAATGTCAAAATTAAGAATAACAAGGGCTCTGACAAAAACTTTCTTCGAATGCTTTGTGGTATAGAGAGTCATAATCAGGGTTATTAGTTAATTACAACATCAACCACTAAAACCAAAACCACTAAATAAATAAATATATGTATTAATAAATAAATACATTAATTATCTTTCAAAGCATTGAAATTAGGCATTTTATTACTTATGATTCTAAGTAAAATAAATAAATAAATAAATTGTTAATAATAAATACTTGCATTACAATTAATTATCAGCACAAAATTCATGATTTTGACAGGCCTTGGGGTTATTCTGTTAAATATGGTAATTTTCTACACTTCTGTACTGTTTTATTTTAGACAATTAAAATGAAAATTAATTTAGCCATGCTACAATTCTATTAAGACTTAATTTAATAAGCCTTATGATGAATAAAATAAAATATTTACAATCAAAAATATATGTTTAGGCCCAAACGCTACAATGCATCACAGAAAATGTTGTGACACAGCCGGTATTTTAAGGCTTAGGGTCTGTTATACTGTTGTGTCACTGATATACCGTGCAACCATAATTTCATTTTTTTTTTTTTTTTACATAAAAATGAAATAGTGAATGACTTTCCTTACAGGCAGAACATACTTTTGTCCTGATTGATCTCATGAAATATACCTCAAACCCTCTGCATGTCCATTTATTACCATTTCACCACTGAGAGGCTTTTCTCTAGCCTCCATCTGTCTGTGAAACCTGTGTGTGTGTGTTTGTACTATAATGATGATCATGATGCTAATGGCCTTACTGGCCCTGCAGCTGTTATGAGAGAGACCCAAGAGAGAGGCTGACACAAACACACACACAAACAATGCACAGTCCTTCAGACTGCCACAACTAAATGTACACAAGTTCTGAACAAAAACTTAGTGAGCCATTTAATCAAGTATGCCTGACAAGATCTCTCTTCTCACCAATGTCACCTTGTTAAAGAGCAGTAATTCATTCTGTTATATTAGAACAAGTACATTAAACTGAGTCTGACTGCTTCCCTGAAACTGATGACACATCTGCAGTGAGCTCAGCTTCATCATGCTGTCATGCTACAGTACATCATAAGGCCGCATTCCTGCCATTAAATGAAGTCAGAGTGCAGCGATCCAGTATAATGTCGTTAATAATGACAAGTACGTATACCTATGTGTGATTATATGGAGGGTTAAAAAGTAGACTTACAGTTGGCTTCAAATGACCATATATTACACGTCTAACTAAAGCAGGAAGCTAAGATTGTGTGTGAAAACAGACACCATGAAAAAAAATCAGGTGAAATAATGTTTGGCCAGTAGTCATCTAACTCACTTAGTGAAAAGCAGTAAACTGAATGCTGTAGTAGGACTAATGGTGTCTTCAAGTCATTAAGTTCATATTTATGAGTTTGGAAGTCATTATTACGATGCCAGGTGCATTAAGTCACTTAGTCGGTTAGAGCAAGATGGCAATGTAGCAATGTAGCTTCTCTACAATAAAATTTTGCCAAAAAAAGATTTTTTTTAACTCTGCTTCTACAAAACAATCAATAAAGAATGTGCATCACATTGCATTGCATTTACATTTTTGTTTTAGTTCAATTCACTATACACTCTTAAAAAATAAAGGTGATCCACAAAGAACCATTCAGTCAAAGGTTCTTTAAAGAACCATTTCTTTTTTACCTTTTTATAATCTGAAGAACCTTCTTTTGCCACAAAGAACCTTTTGTGAAACAGATGTTAAAGGTTCTTTATGGAACTATTTAGACAAAAAAGATCTTCTATGGCATCTTGAAGCACCTACATTGTATAATAATTTTACAATACTAGTTTGTGCATGTGACTAAATTCACATAAAAAAGTACATTTACCGTCAATACAGAACCTACATTTATGGTGTCTGCCATGTTTTCTCAATGACACGCCCACAACTCAGAAAGTTCAGTTTCCCACTTGTAATTATGACTTTGTGGTGACATTCATGTGCACCATAACACAACACAACCCTTCTAAATATAAAAACAAGTAAAAAATGTAAAATATCTAAATATCTAGATACACACATGAGTAATAATGGTCACACTTTAGTTTAGGGACCAATTCTTACTATTAACTAACTATAAACTACAACTTTTGCCTCAGCAAACTTCTACTTTCCTGCTTATTCATAGTTAGTAAAGCAGATACGTTTAGATATGGGGTAGGTTTTAAGATATCTAAAATATGGTCATGCAGAATGAGGCATTAATATGTGCTTTATAAGTACTAATAAACAGCCAATATGCTAGTAATATGCACGATAATAACCGACTAGTTAATAGTGAGAATGGGTCCCTAAAATGTTATTGTAATAATATTTAACAATAATATGGCTTAACAGTTCTAACTGTTCAGGTTACTTGCTTCCATCAAAACAAATTCTAAAACAAATTAGTGTTTTGGATTTTTATTAGCATTTCCTTCACAAAAAGAGCAAGTATATGCCTTGGTGCTGGTGAGACAATGATGATTCTGCAATCATTTTTCGGTAACACTTTATAATAAGGTGTCACTGTTAACATTAGTTAATGTATTAACATGAACAAACAATGAACAATACATTTATTACACTATTTATCTTTGTTAATGTTAGGTTAATAAAAGTACAGTCGTTCTTTGTTTGCTCATGTACATTCATAGTGCGTTAACTATGTTAATAAACAACTTGTGATTTTAATAATGCATTAGTAAATGCTGAAATTAACATTAAGACAACAAATGCTGTAGAAGTATTGCTCATTCTTAGCTCATGTTAACTAGTGTAGTTAACTAATGAACCTTAAGGTAAGGTGTTACCGATTTTTTGTTGCAAGTTGCAAAGATTACTGGAGCATGTTTTTACAATAAAATACTATTTCAGTTTTTATACTTCAAAAATCAATGTGTTACTTGCTTTTTGTTTGTAATTGTGAAATTTACTAGCAATTTGTGAATGAAAATTGTTTCTACACCAAATGTTTTTTCAGTGTATTTACAGACACTAGCTGCGGTGGGGGTAATCGGATCATGATGCCTTGCAATCTGTGAATTATCATAATGTGTCAAATCCTGAGATTTAAACGGCCTTATTATATTCATATGAGACGGGTGGGAATGTAACTGGTGAAAGAAACTGACTTTTTTTCAATCAAAAATAAAACCAGTTGTACCTGACAATCAGTATGTTAAAGCGTAATCATACGGTACGTGCTGTGATGTACAAAATTTAACCGCAACTTATTACTGTCACTCCCACTAACCTTTCACTATTTTGCCTGTTGTTCCAGGTCACTGAGATGAATTCAGCTAATGTTTGGATTCTAAATCACGTGCAGCATAATGGGCATGGATCAAGCGGGCCTGTTTTGCATCATGGCATGGCAGCGGAGAGTCTGGAAGTGATTATGCCACAGGGTACGGAACAATGGCTGGCTGTTCACCTTGATGAGCTGGTTTGGACAGTACACTGATACAAACAAGCAACGTGGACAGAAAAAATGTGTTAGGAGGGTCCTGTTTTGCAGGTGGTGTGTGCACGAAGAGGTTTGTGTAGCTTGGCGTCTAAAGGAGAACCACCGGCATGCCAAGAAAAGCAAACAAAAAGCAGATCGCATGGACTTGAATTTCGCAACTTGACACTGTTCTTTGTGGCTTAACAGTGACTGTGGAAATCTGCTCAGAGGATCAGTGAGCATGATTCCCGAGTGGTCCGGTGTTTCCAAGTCAGCATTCCAGACCTCAGCCGCATGCACTGGGAGGTGCGCAACAGCACTAAAGTGCACTTTACCGCTCATAAACACTGGAATGACTGCGGCACTACTGGGGGTGGTGACAGAGCAAAGTCATTTTTTAACTCCTCCATCTAAATACACAGCCTGCTGCTTTATAAACACAGTAGCATTGAAACAGGACCACGTTAATAATCACTGGCAGGATCCCACACATTTTGACCAACGAATTGCCATGGCTTTTCTAGCCAGTGGTTATTAGATGACTTGATTATTTTATAAATCATCTTATAGAAATTTAACTCACAAAGAGCAATTTGGTAGCAGTTGTCTTGAGCTGCACATTACTTGATAAATGTCTTAATAAATAAAGGTTCATGACTTTTCTATAACTTTGAGGGATTGTGGTCATTCTTTAAGACTGTGGGAACCCTGAATATGTAACAGGTCTTGATTTATGCCAGATATGCAGGAATGAATTGGTTTATTGTTTAAAGTAGAGCTGATTAAAAGTGTGCAAATCATGTGCAAATCAAAAAGCGTGTCAGTAGTTGAATACGATGAGAGTCTGTAAGATTATTTCAAACCCAAGGTCAGCTCCGAGTTGGGTTTCTCAGGCCTGGAAATCACAATTTTAAAATGATATTTCCATGACTGAATGGTTAACAGGTCTTGAGTTTGGCCAGATATACGTAATATTTTTGAGCTGAACATAACTAGGATAAATTATCTTCACAATAAAATTTTCCATGGGAAGTTAAAACACCAAAATATTTCCAGATTTTCCATGTAAGTGGAAGCTCTGATTCACTGGCTAAAGTGACATATGCTTATTCAGTCACATTTTACATCGCAGTGTTCATGTCACAATACAATTACATGAGTAAGTAATGACTTAGCAATGAGCATAATGCTGTATGATGTATAATTACATCTTGTTATTGCTCTTGTAAGTCATTATTTTAACATGAAACATGGGCACTGTAATGTTAAGCATTCTCTTACTTAGCCTGGTTTATGGTTTCACACCTGATCTGTCAGTGAACTAAAGCTGGTCTTTTCCTTTAAATAAATAAATAAATAAATAACATCAGACTTTGAACCTCAAATCACATAAAGCCTCCTCCCATTCACAATGACCACAGATCTGATTATACAGACCACCGTTTATACAATAGAGGCGTTGATGTGCTAGAAACTGCGGGTTGTTACCTGTTTGTACATATAACGTTTACAGTAACCTGAAAACAATACTAATACAGACAGCAAAGCTCAGATTTCTGAGGTTGTGTGAGAGAAACCGAAGGGAGGTTTGCGAATAGACAGAGAAAATAAAATAATGACACCGTAATAAAGCCGTTAAAAGTGGTCAGTCTGACAGGAACAACGGACGGTACAAATACAAAGGGTTTTATTGTCTTTTAACATGCATATTGTGCCTTACCCGAAATCATCGTCCATAGATTTGAAGAAAAATTTGTAGTTTGGCTTATTGAGGACATTTTTGAAGTCGGCGAGAGTGACGTTTTCAGCGGGAATGGGTAATTTGATGAGGTAGGGAGTCTCCTGCTCGTCGAGGTGATAGATGATCTTGGTCTCCGCCATGGCGGGCCGCTGCTGAGGGACAGGCCGCGCGCATCAGCCCCACAGCGGCGCGAGCTTCCCGCTTCCACCGCTGAACGCTCAGTTGCAACCTCTGTGCTCCCTCTTCAGTCAGCGACAATAAAACCCAATAACAGATTATCCTTGCGGTCGTATCTATTACAAATTTATCTAATGGTACAATGTATAAGTATAACAGATGGTCCTCGGCGTTTCCTTTCCAAAACGACGCGAAAGAATCGTACAGGTCGGTCTTCTCTGGGCTCCCTATGAATACTGTTGCTTTTTCCTCTTCTCTGTCCTTTGGAAACAACTGTCGGCCGATGTGAGATAGCCCCTCCTATCGATTCACCACTGCGCTCCCTCTACAGGACGAGTTATACAAATATTATACTAGCCTGCTAGCCTGTACATTCACTTCTTTGATCTTAGGATAATGGAAAGACGCATCTCAATTACGCCAGGAGGCGTTAAGTCGTGTAGTTGCATATTAATCATTCAATAGAACAGCTCGACCTTTTTGACTGCTTGCAAACTGAATAGATGGTTGAGTTATGTTTGATGTCTTTAAATGTTTTTGAGATGTGAGGTAGTAACCCAACAAATTTACACCTGAAAGTCATTGCTGTAACTTACCTTAGGAGGTCAAAGACCATTGAGTAATGATTAGTTCGTTGATACCGCCATCTAGAGGATGAAACGGTTTACAGCTGTTTAACTCTGGTGACATCTGGAGGTGCGTAAGAAAACATTGATCAGAATGTTTTTCTTTAACCTATTTTAAACTTGGCATGCCTTTTGTGGGGTAAATCTCATTAAATGTGTCAAGCAGTTGTGCGGGTCATATTTTACCCCAAAGAATCGAAATGTTTTTAATGCTTAGGCTAGTTTATTTGCCTAATTTTTCTATTTTTATTATCTTTAAGATACAGTTGAGGTCAAAAGAACATACAAAAAGCATGTTATTTTTTATTTAGTCCTGACCTGAAAGAGATATTTCACATAAAATGCATTTACATATAGTCCACAAGAGAAAATAATAGTTCAATTTATAAAAAAAAAAGTTTACATACACTTGATTCTTAATACTGCTGTTACCTGAATGATCCACAGCTGTTTTTTTTTTTGTTTTTGTTTTTGTTTTTTTTTTGTTCAGTGATAGTTGTTCATGAGTCCCTTGTTTGTCCTGAACAGTTAAACTGCACACTGTTCTTCAGAAAAAAATCCCACAAATTTGAACCCTTTCCAACAATGACTGTATGATTTTAAGATCCAACTATTACAGAAGGTTCCATCACTCAGTGTTCAGGGGGAATTCAAAACTTTTTGAATTCGAAGATCAGGGTAAATTTAACTTATTTGTCTTCTGGGAAACATTTAAGTATCTTCTGTAACTTCTAAAGGGTAGTACTAAATGAAAACAAATATGATATTTAGGCAAAATAAAAAAAAAATGTAAACCTCTTCATTCTGTTCAAGTTTTTTGTAGATTCTCCAAGGTGTATGTAAACTTATGACCTCAGTTGTACAGGTGCATCTCAATAAATTAGAATGTTGTGAAAAAATTCATTTATTTCAGTAATTCAACTCAAATTGTGAAACTCGTGTATTAAATTCAATGCACACAGACTGAAGTAGTTTAAGTCTTAGTTATTTTAATTGTGATGATTTTGGCTCATTTAACAAAAACCCACCAATCTCAACAAATTAGAATATGGTGACATGCCAATCAGCTAATCAACTCAAAACACATGCAAAGGTTTCCTGAGCCTTCAAAATTGTCTCTCAGTTTGGTTCACTAGGCTACACAATCATGGGGAAGACAACTGATCTGACAGTTGTCCAGAGGACAATCATTGACACCCTTCACAAGGAGGGTAAGCCACAAACATTCATTGCCAAAGAAGCTGGCTGTTCACAGAGTGCTGTATCCAAGCATGTTAACAGAACGTTGAGTGGAAGGAAAAAGTTTGAAAGAAAAAGAAGCACAACCAACGAGAAAACCACAGCCTTGAGAGGCTTGTCAAGCAAAATTGATTCAAGAATTTGGGTGAACTTCACAAGGAATGGACTGAGGCTGGGGTCAAGGCATCAAGAGCCACCACAAACAGACGTGTCAGGGAATTTGGCTACAGTTGTCGTATTCCTCTTGTTAAGCCGCTCCTGAATCACAGACAACGTCAGAGGTGTCTTACCTGGGCTAAGGAGAAGAAGAAATGGACTGTTGCCCAGTGGTCCAAAGTCCTCTTTTCAGATGAGAGCAAGTTTTGTATTTCATTCGGAAACCAAGTTTGGAGTCTGGAGGAAGGGTGGAGAAGCTCATAGCCCAAGTTGCTTGAAGTCCAGTGTTAAGTTCCCAGTCTGTGATGATTTGGGGTGCAATGTGGGGTGCACCAAAAGTTGGTGAAATTACTGTGGTGTTGGTGTGCTTGACTGGCCAGCAAACTCACCAGACCTGAACCCCATAGATAATCTATGGGGTATTGTCAAGAGGAAAATGAGAAACAAGAGACTGAAAAATGCAGATGAGCTGAAGGGCACCACCTCAGCAGTGCCACAGACTGATCACCTCCATGCCACGCCGAATTGAGGCAGTAATTAAAGCAAAAGGAGCCCCTACCAAGTATTGAGTACATATAGAGTAAATGAACATTCTTTCCAGAAGGCCAACAATTCACTAAAAATGTTTCTTTTATTGGTCTTATGAAGTATTCTAATTTGTTGAGATTGGTGGGTTTTTGTTAAATGTGAGCCAAAATCAATCCAATTAAAAGAACCAAAGACTTAAACTACTTCAGTCTGTGTGCATTGAATTTAATACACGAGTTTCACAATTTGAGTTGAATTACTGAAATAAATACATTTTTCCAAGACATTCTAATTAATTGAGATGCACCTGTATATATAAAATATCTTATTACATGAATCGTTTTGTTATATCGCCTATAGTCTACTCACGTTCCATTCCGACATCGAATAGCTCCGCCCAATTTGATCATTGGCGCGATCTTACAGTTAATTCACTAGCGTAAGCTTGCAATCCAGTAACTTTAAATGAACAGTTGGCTAAAGACAATGATACTTTAGAGACTGAGGTATGAACAAACATTGACAAAGACTAGAGGATGTGAAAGATTTGACAGTAAACCAGTCTTCCCTTTACTCCCAGTTTGGATGAACAAAAGTACAGGCCCATCCGTCTCACTGACAAAAGGTAAACAATCGTTTTTATTGCATATTTGAAATGTGTAAAATATTTTCTAATACTCAAAGTGAAAGTTTGCCTATTATGGTTTAAATTTACCACGCTTTTTGCATAGTAACCATAATTAAGTCTATAATAACCACATGTGAAACAATGATTTACTTATCATTACCATGGTAATTACCGTTACCGTTGACGTTTGTAAATGTAAAGAAATAGTAACTACTAATTCCGTAGTTGTAATAAAATAAGGTTCAATCCCCAAAAAGTTTAACATATACAACAATTACATCTCAGTTTCATAGTTGCTGAGTTGTAGCTATAGAAAAACCATGAGAAAAATTTCTAACAATGGCCTGAAGGGTTCACATGGCTGAAACCGCATATCAGAGCACACACAGACAGGATCAGTAACACATTTACTCATTAAGGTAGACAGCATTAGATGAGGGTGGAAAACAACCCCTTTTATTGTTGGCTGTGCAGTGTTTAAGCCTCCAATCAACAAAAGCTATGAGTCTACATGTTAGAGAAACTTGCCAATGAGCGTCTGTCATATATGCAAGGTGGTCAAATCCAAGGTAGGAACCTCAGACACAACAAACAAAGTGCTCTCTAATGTCTTTATTACCTGTAAAACTGAACCTGTCTTCCACTGTGCTTGTAGTAAAGGCCACTGATGATCAGCTTGGACCCATCCACCTATAACCCCACCCTGAACACCCACCACGCTCACCGCATTCTCACAAATCATAATCGGTTCCCTTCTCTTCAAAATTCACTAATTAAAGGGAAATTTGCCTATTATAAAATAAAAAAGGGGGTGAAAGAAATGCATCGTTTTCCAAAAAAAAAAAAAAGACCACAGCATCTCAATTCCTGAAAACAACCTCTCACACAATGTAAGTGGGACAACAGTCACCAATGTCACCCTAGTATGGCTCAAATAACAAATTCGGGCTGTTCGTTTTTAACAGCAGTGTTGAAAACACCCACAGTGTTGAAAGGTTTGAAAGGCACTAACATGGCTCCCCTTCTTCTGTCTTGGTATACCTGAGGCTTACTGCTGAGTGGTTAGCACCAGGAAAGAGAAGCTTGAGAAAGACAGATTCCAGTTCAAACAAAAAGGAAACAATCCATTTATCACAGAAAGGCTGAGAGTGTGTTAATCTGTAGGGTCTTCATTAGGCCATGATCAGATTTGCACAATGAGTATAGGCTGTGTGCATTCACGCCAGTTATAAACACTGTCCAGGAAGGTGATTCGTCAGGAATTGGTCCTCCACAGAACACATCTGCGTAGCTAGCAAAAGAAAAGTCTCTGAAATCATGTTAAGTCCTCCAATTGATATCTCAGTTGTATTGGAGAACAGATGCAAAAACACAATATGTGAGATGATGTGCATAGGCTGGAGGAACATATGCAAAACACCCACAAAAATAAACAAAGACACACATCCACACACTCAAAAAGGTAAGGGCTAACAGATGGCAACCAGTATCCTTGATATGGACATACCCCTATCCATAAGTGCACACACACACACACACAGGCACGCACACACAGGTCATGGCATAATAACCATCACAAACATTTGTCCTCCACGTTGTTCCATAGCCCTGAGCAGCTTTATGTTTAGCTTATGAAAATCAGTGTCTGCCTTTTTAAATAGACATCCCAGTGTTGGTGAGAGTGTACACCCATCAGCGCTGGCCTCCCACAATGCATTGCTATGGTCCAGTCTGAGACAAGGAGTTCAATTACTGTCCTGTTCCTGCCTGTCTGGCTTGTCACCTCAGACCTTATGCTTCTCCACAGATCTCATGCGGACACATTGACATCTCGCAGGGCAATGGTCCCATTGGCAGGGGGGTCTGTGGGTGAGGAAGGGGCAGAGGGTGGTGATGCCAGTAGAGATGGAGCTGTGCTGGTGTTGAGGGCGCTGCTTTGGAACAGTATCTGCTGAAGTGTCCTGCGTAGATTTGGGTGCAAACGAGCCTGAGTTTGATAAAATACCTCCACAGCAAAACACTTCATCACTCCTCCGCACAGATCCTCATAAAGGGGCACTGTGTACATCCGTGAGGTCTAGAAAGGAAAAAGGACAATGAA
Source organism: Labeo catla (assembly GCA_012976165.1). Taxonomy (NCBI): domain Eukaryota; kingdom Metazoa; phylum Chordata; class Actinopteri; order Cypriniformes; family Cyprinidae; genus Labeo; species Labeo catla. The sequence continues at coordinate 208,707 of VONZ01000011.1, read as the reverse complement.
AGTTAATAAACAACCCATTGCTGAAAGAGACCAGATGAAACATTTATTTTTTATACAGACAATGCCTTAGTCTTAATTTAAAACAGCAAACCAGTAAGGTCAAGTCAAAATCCCACTGCATGTGCTACTTGACTTTAATATAACTCGTCCCAAATAAAGCGTCCCAAATATCTCCTTTATGAGATAAAGCAATAATTTTTACACCAGATATGGAGTGTTTGCAGTCAAGCTGCACTAGGTGTGTTTCCATTACAGATTTGCGCAAAACTTTGCGCTACTTATAAATATTGATGAAAACTGTTGCAAAATGACAGCATTCCCATTAACCAATGTTATGCGACTAGGTTTACATATATCGCAGCCACTGCACTAGCCATTCATTTTAATCACAGGAGACATAGCAAAGCAGTACGGAGAGCTGCTTCTGGGACACTCCTGAAATGTTGAAACCCTGAAACCCCTTGCACCTGGGCTCACCACCACCCGGTGGCTTTAGGAAAAGAGCGAACGGTGGGCAATAGGCATTTAAAGTGGTAAATATAGAAGAAATACGTCATAAGGAATGTCATTTATATGTGCCAAACATCCTGCTACCAGTAACTGGATATTGGCATGTAGATGTCTTCAGGCCAGCACTTGTATCAAACATATGAAGTTTGGTGCAGATTTAACATGGTATGTTTGAGTTAATGCAAAGCATGATATATCCTGTTGCCAACAGGTGGCGCTATGATTATATCATTATTGGCCTTTAGATGTCTTCAGGCCAGGACTCTTACCAAACATGAAGTTTTACTGCAGATTGGACATTGCATGTTTAATTTAGCGTAAAAAGTAATTTCCTGTTGCCAGCAGGTAGCGCTATGATTACAACAGAATATTGGCTTTTAGATGTGTTCAGGCCAGAATTTTTATTGACTGTGTGAAGTTTGGGGCAGATTGGACATTGTATGCCTGAGCTACAACAGCTTCTATTCCCATGGCGAAACATCAAACTTTGTCAGGCTGCCACAGACACGCCCTTCAATGAAAACTCAAGATCTTCGCAATTTAAAGAAGTCCACTTCCAAAACAAAGATTCACATATAATATACTCACCCCCTTGTCATCCAAGATGTTCATGTCTTTCTTTCTTCAGTTGTAAAGAAATTATATTTTTGAGGCATTTTTCTCCATATAATAGACTAGTATGGTGCCCCGATTTTGAACTTCCAAAAGGCAGTTTAAATGTGGCTTCAAACAATCCCAAATGTAGTTGTAAACGATCCCAGCCGAGGAAGAAGGGTCTTATCTAGCAAAACTATCTGTTATTTTCATTAAAAAATACAATTTAAATACTTTTTAATCCCAAACGTTCGTCTTGCCTTTCTCTCCCTGAACTCTGTGTATTCTGACTCAAGACAGTTAGGGTATGTCGAAAAACTCAATCGTATTTTCTCCCTCAACTTCAAAAATCATTTTAAAATCATCCTACATCGCTGCAGAAGGTCCGAAGGTCAAACACCCTTAAAGGGGTCATCGGATGCTACGTTCACTTTTTCCATGTTGTTTGAACATTAATGTGTGTTGGCAGTGTATGTACAAATCTACCTTATAATGATAAAAATCCATGCAGTGGTTTTTAATTAATCTGTAAAAATAATATCCCCTTTTTCAAATCGAGCCATTCTCAGATGCCTGTCACGCTAGTTGATTGACATGAGCTCTTACCTCAGATCAGCTGTCACAGTCCAGTAACTTTCCTTGTTTCGATGCAGGAGCAGGGATGTAAGTTAGACAAGAATATCTCCGATTGAGCGATTGAGGTGTTGTGTTGCTGGATGTAATAATGAACATAGTGGTCGTCATTTACTCCCAACATCTGAGCTGCTGAAGATGCAGTAGATTACGTTTGTTTGTGAAGGGAATGCGCCTCCCGATCTACATATATCTGTCTATGTTCGTGCGAATCATTCATGATCCAGCTTCAATTACAGTAGAAGTGTGTATAAGCGTTTTTTTATGAATCTTTGCGATCGCCTTTCCTTATAACGTGATAGTTAGGAAGTTTAGCGGCTAAACGCGGCTACATGCGGCTAATGTAAACAAGACCGTCATTCTACAGAGAGAAGAGAGGGGCGGGGTGAGCAGAGCTCATTTGCATTTAAAGGAACAACCCCTTAGAATGAGATGATTTTTGCAGAGCTGATTTTGGCAAGGTAAAAAGGGTGTTGTTTTGCAAAACCATTGAAAATTTTTAATCAAAGTATATTAGAGACTTCTCATTAAGACCCTAAAGTATCATATCAAGTTGTGGAAAATGGGCATCCGATGACCCCTTTAACAAGGAAGTTGAGGGAGAACATGAGATGGAAGTTTTTCGACATACCCTAACTGTCATGAACCGGAAAAAAACAGTCCAGGCAGAGTAAGACAAGACGAGCATTTGGCATTAACAAGTATATAAATTGTATTATTTTTATGAAAATAACCGATCATTACGCTATATAAGACATTCGTTTGAAGCCCCATTTAAAAATGCTGAAATGCGTTCCTCAAAAAATATAATTTCTTTACGACTGAAGAAAGACATGAACATCTTGGATGACAAGGGGGTGAGTAAATTATTTGTTTGTTAAATGTTGATCTGGAAGTGGACTTCTCCCTTAACATCGCAAAGGGCTTTAGATTACACTGACCAAATTTGTTGTTGATCTGTTTAAATGTCTAGGAGTTCATTTAAATACACCTGAAAATGGCAAAAACGGTACAAAGCTTGCAGAGAAAATTCAAAATAAGAGACTTCCTGTTCTTGGGACTTTGTACTGGGGACTTTTTTGTAGGTATTGGTGTGTTACATGTGTCTACCAAATTTCGTACACGTAAAACATAGCTCGAGGGGCACTTTGTTGAAATTTTATAGGTGGCGCTATTGAGCCAATTTGCTACACCCACTTCTGAAACCCATATCAAATGTACATTTTCACCAGGGTCCTCGCACCACCAGTGTTACTGTGTTTCATTTCTCCACTTTGGAGGTTTATTTGTAGGTTATGGTAACGTGAATTCACCATGAAGAATTCATAAACTTATTACAGTCTCTTGTAACCACACTTGACACAGTAAACTTTAGAAAACTGTAATCAATACAACAAGCTTTTGATGAAGCAAATGAAACCAGCCAAACTGGTTCTGATCAAGCACATTTCTTTACAGCTCTGAAAAGAAACATGACATCATAAGCAGTCAATCGTGGACTAGCCGAAGGTGTTTATTAGAAACACTGGAATGTGGATGCCCTTTAAGGAAAACTCAGTTTATACTGAGCGGAGGGGTGAGGGAGAAACGGAGAGCGGTAGGCACTAACTGAATTACCCTCTTTTATAAATCAGGCTGTCCCTAGCTTCATAGCATTTGTGCCCTCTAAACACAAGATACTGATTTGCTTTAACTCAGCTTACTATCTTCAGACTACACAAAAGGTCCTTACAATCAATATGGAGATGCTTACAGCTTCAGTTACAAAAAGCACTTCATTCACAAAACTCACATGTTTATGCAAGAAGCTGCGAACTCGGGGCAGATCAGGATAAAAGCTGTTCCGTACAACAATCTGCAGCCACCGAATCTGGACTTCAGCGTTCATGCCGTCCAACAACGCAGAGTAGCAGCTTGACAAAAGACTCATCACCTCTGAAAGGCCAATCACATTACAAGAAATGTCAAAGCAAAGGGGAGACTAAAATGAAATGGATGTTGACAAAATGAGATTCTTAATACCTTGAGGCAGAGGTGAGCGGTCTAGAAGTCGGTCCAAGAAGAGGACGGTCTGAAAGGTGCTCCAGGAGGAGAGGTCAAATGTAGAGATCAGTTGGGGGTCAGGGGCATCCATGCCCCAAAGATCACACAGGTGCTGAACTGGGCCGGTTAGGGCTCTACCCGCCGAGAGATCTGGTTCACTTAACGGAGGACCACAGCCGTTTAGCCATCGCTCAAATTCCAGACCTGAGCAAGACGGAAAGGAAGAAGGAGGGGAAGAAGTGTCACATTTCTGTTTATTTAGCCTCCATCGCTCACACTGCTAATGTTGCTTTGACCCCTCACTGGGTGTTATGACTGGCTCAACAGGGAAATTCCTAACTGAGGACAAATGGAGCACAGTAAGATGAGTAACTATAAGTGTCTCTGTGTGTTAATCATCATCTCTGACAGTTGTCGCAACTCACCCTCTCGTTGAGCAACGCAGCTCTCCTTCAGCTCAGGGAAAAATCCGAGGAAAAAGTCCAACAGATCCTGAGCGATTACGCTGCTGAACCTGAACTTCTCAATGTAGGCCTACATGGTGCATGGTGGACAAATTCAGAAACTTCATATGTGGACTATGCCATATATGCACAGCAGAGCATGGAAATTCACATGTGTGTTAAATGTCATGTTTCTCACCCTAAGAAAGCTATCAAATCTCTTGATGTCGCCACACAGCTGTGAGAGGTAAGATACAAAGCAGAAGCCTTTCTCATATGTGAAGAGATTCATTAGACTGCTTGGGTTTACACCTTCGGAGAAAGAGAAGGAAAATGAATAACATGGTACATTGACCCTTGAATCAAGGGTCTGACACTTCACAAGTACACTATAAATATTCAAGCACATTTTCCAGACAGGCTGAACTTTGCAAATGAGGATTTTCCTTGCTTCTGTCTTTCTGAAGTCTGAGTAACAAGGAATTTTAGATGCATTTACCACACAGCTATTTCAGGTGTGCGGAAAAAGCACCATGCACCAAACCCAAGGTTTCTTTCAGACTCGTACAAAAGCAGGTTTACATTGGTTGTACCTGGCTCAAATTTGGCCTGCAGCTTACTGACAGGATTGTTGTCTCCAAGAAGACGCATCTGTCTGTGAAGAGCATCTAGACGGAACACTGTCTCAAGACAAGTGAAGGCTTCTCCTGAATCAGAAAATTGAAGAGATATATATAAGGAGAGCATTGTGGGACACGAACAGGCCTCTGTTGGGGCAAATGCAAACACTCCCGTATCACTGGCATCATTCTAAACAAGTATGAATCTTTGCGGAATGTATATATAAACATTTGCAAAAGGCCTATATGGTGATGTTTCTACGTTTGGACATGTGTGAGGACGTGTATACCATAGGCTTCTGTGGTAATGCGCCTCTGCGCGTAAGTGGCCAGACCCTCACTGAGCCACATCTCTTCCCAGGTTGCATTGGTGACCGCATTGCCAAACCAGCCGTGAGCAATCTCATGGATGACATCAATCAGCAGAAACTCCTGACTCTCCAGTATGGAGGAAATTATGAAAGTAAGACAGGGATTCTCCATGGCAACGATGGGGAATGAAGGAGGAAGGAACACTATGTCATACCTGTAATGGAAGAGACAGGTTAATGCCTGAAAATGAGGCTTGACGTGAACAAGATATGACTGAGAAGTACGGAACTAACCTTCCCCATACGTAAGGCCCAAAAAGCCCCTCCGCCACATTAAGCCAGCGCTCCACACTGCCGCCAAGTTTACTGACTGCACACGTCAGGATGCAGGGCTCTGCCCATACACGACTCCTAAAAGCAGATTGTAGGCAAGGAACACTAATGAGAACAATGCACATATCTTAAAATGAGCCTGAGATACCTGGCACATAAGCCAGCTTTAAAAGCCAGCATTTCCAGGCTGGTTTAGCTAGATAGTACTGGTTTGGTTCTGATGTAGCTGATGAAGCAGCATAGCCATGCTGTGTGCAAACAAAACTTAGCTGGTCACCAGCATGGCTTTTCTGAGAACCTTGTTGACCAAGGTAGTACATTCATGCTGCTAAAGATAGACAACTTATGTGGTCTTGCCAGCAGTGCTTAAGAAACCTTTTAGAGACAAACCACCGCACTCATTTCCTAGACTGAGCATCAGTATATCACGGTTCAAAACAATACAGCTGATGTCAAAATTTTACATACACCTTGCAGAATCTGCAAAATATTAATTATTTGTGACCCTGGACCACAAAACCTAATCATAAGGGTCAATTTTTTTGATACATCATCTAAAGGCTAAACAAATAAGCTTTCTGTTGATGATTTGGTAGGATACAATATTTGGCTGAGAGATACAACTATTTGAAAACCTGGAAGCTGGGGGTGCAAAAAAAAAAAAAAAAACAAAATACTGAGAAAATTGCCTTTAAAGTTTTTCAAATAAAGTTCTTAGCAATGCATATTACTAATCAAAAATTAAGTTTTGATATATTTACGGTAAAAAAATTTAATAAACATCTTCATGGAACATGATCTTTACTTAATATCCTAAAGATAAATTTCACTTATTTTGTGAAAAATGTCCACATCTTCATTCTGTTCAAAAGTTTTCACCCCCTGGCTCTTAATGCATTGTGTTTCCTTCTGAAGCATCAGTGAGCGTTTGAACCTTCTGTAATAGTTGCATATGAGTCCCTCAGTTGTCGTCACTGTGAAAAGATGGATCTCAAAATCATACAGTCACTGTTGGTAAGTGTTCAAATGCACAAAAATGACGAAAAAAAGAATTTGTGGGACCTGAGGGATTTTTATGAAGAACATCGGGCAGTTTAACTGTTCAGGACAAACAAGGGACTCATCAACAACTATCACCAAACAAAAAAACCAGCTGTGGATCATTCAAGTAACAACACAGTATTAAGAATCAAGTGTATGTAAACTTTTGAACAGTCATTTTTATAAGTTCAACTATTATTTTCTCTTGTGGGCTATCTTATTCAGGTCAGTACTAAATAAAAAAAATAACATGCATTTTGTATGATCCCTCTTATTTTGGTATAATAATTAACATTATGCAGATTCTTTAAGGAGTATGTAAACTTATGACCTAAACTGTATGCTGGTATCAAACTATTCTGTTTTTTTCAGCAGGGATATTCCATCCCTATCCCTTACCTGGGCCCAATGTCTGCGTGCTGTAGGTCTCCTGCCACCAGCGCAACCAAGTAGGCTGGAACAGGGTACTCCATGGAGAACTGGAAAACCCTGTCCTGTTTAGAGTATGCACTTCTTGAGGCACTCATCAACACTGTAACACCCTCTGGTACCTGTAGCGCATATATACACACAATCACAAACACAGAACATTCACACTCTGAAAAGTACACTATGCACAATACACGTGATCTAAAACCAGAAAACAACACTGAATGATCTGAATAGCTTACACTTACCCTGACAGTGGCAGAGTAGGTGCTTTTGACAGCTGGTGTGTCAAAACAGGGAAAAAACGACCGGTTGCAGACCGAGTGACCCTGAGTAAAGACCAACGGACGGGTTTGTCCGCATGTCAGCTCTGCATCCAGCCACCATATCTGAAGAAGGAACCAGGGAACAATGAGGCGAGGGGCTGCCTTCCAATACAGATTTATGATAAAGCACTGTAATTTGATTCATTTCATCTGCAGTGCTACAAGTGAAGCACTTGTAAATCCAAATCAAGTTAAAGGGATAGTTACACAAAAATGAAAATTCTGTCATTAAAGGAGAAGTCCACTTCCAGAAGAACAATTCAGAAATAATTTACTCACCCCCTTGTCATCCAAGATGTTCATGTCTTTCTATCTTCAGTCGTGAAGAAATTAATTTTTTTGAGGAAAGCATTTCAAGATTTTTCTCCATATAATGGACTTCATTGGTGCCCCGAATGTGAACTTCCAAAATGTAGTTTAAATGCAGCTTCAAAGGGCTCTAAACGATCCCAGCCGAGGAAGAAGGATCTTATCTAGCGAAACGATCTTTCATTGTTTTTGGAATTTTTTTTTTTTTTAATACTTTTTAACCACAAAAGCTTGTGTAGCACAGGCTCTCGGATGTGCGTTCACAACGCTACGTACAATTGAATTACATCAAAAGGTAATGTGGAACATAGGCGGAACTACAGACCCAGTGTTTACAAAGTGAACGCGCAAAGACTAAGAAAGTGCAAGTAAGTTTGTAAACGCTGTTTACAAACAAAAAGGTACAACGATGTCCTCCTCTCAAGTTGTAGGAGAAAATAAGATGGAGTTTTTTGCCATACTCTACCTTTTTGAGCCGGAGTACACAGGCGATGAACTTACATGACACCGACTCATTCAGCAAAATGAACGAATCTTTTTTCCGAGTCATTTCGTTCATTTTAGCAAAATATAATTAAAATGTTACATGTTACTTCCCTAACACATCTACTGCTTATACAAACGTTGATCACACTACAAACAAGACAAAACTATAATGCTATAAGAAACAGAAAAGATTCATTCATTATTTACCTGGGTCTTTAGTCTATGATTAGCTCACCTCACCTCTTATCTGACATGTTTTGGGGTTTGAGTCATTCGTTCATCACATGACAGCCCCATAAGATGAACGAATGACTCGAAATTCCAGTACAGAACCTAACAGGATGTTGCGCATGCGTGACTGAACGAATCACTCCCCGAGATGACTCGTTCTTCCCGAGTCACATTAAAGATTCGTTCAAAATGAAAGAACTGTTCAAGAACGACCCATCATTAATTCGTAGCATTGTGGACGCGCATCCCGGAGCCTGTGCTACACGAGGTTTTGTGCTTAAAAAGTATACAATTTTTTTTTTTTTCGAAAACAATGGCAGATCGTTTCGCTAGATAAGACCCTTCTTCCTTGGCTGGGATCGTTTAGTACATTGTTTTGTACATTGCTGTTCTGGAAGTGGACTTCTCCTTTAATTACTCACCCTCATTTCAATCCAAATCTGTAAGGCCTTCGTTCATCTTCAGAACACAAATTAAGATATTTCTGATAAAATCCAAAAGCTTTCTGACCAAGGTCTACCCTGGTCAAGGCCCAGAAATGTAGTAAGGACATAATTAAATAGTCCATATGACATAAGTGGTTCAACCATAATTTTATGAAGCTATGAGAATACTATTTGTGTGAAAAGAAAATTTTATGCAACAATTCCTTCCCTCCCGGACAGTCCTCCGATGCATATGTGTGATGCTGCTGTTGTAAAACACACATGAAAAAAGCATGCGCATACGTCACGGTACTTTCCATAATGGCGACATCCTTACTACGTTTCTGTGCCTTGACCGTGGTAGAGCTCATGGATTTCATCAAAAATATCTTAATTTGTGTCCTAAAGACGAACGACATGAGGGTGAGTCATTAATGACAGAATGTTCATTTTTGGATAAACTAACTCTTTAAGTTCTTGACATATTTGCACTAAGAATGACCTTATAGCCTGGTGCCAACTTACAGAGCTATCACTTAAGCTGTGTTAATTTTGATATTTAATGTTTTTTATGCATTGCTAACTCATATTTGACTGTCTGTGATGTCAGTTTGTTATGGATTCTGCTGATGTCAAGTGTTTGCCAAGGTAATGTTATCTAGCTGGCTATTATACATGAGGTTTTGGTGTAAATTGTGAAAATGGGTTGTTTTGGAAGCATCAGTGAGAATGATGTTTTGCTTTGGTGGCTTGACATAGTTGTAATGCTGATACATTACAGCTGTTTAGTTTCTGGCTATCACTGCAAGATATTATTATTATTTTAGGAAGAAAGCTAATGAAAAAAGTAAATGTTATTTCTGGCACATAAAATATTTAAAGGCTTTGTTAGAGTGCATTCAAGGCATTGAACATTACTAAAAACTAAAAAACAACAGTCAAGAGAACACATCAGCTATGTTCAAAATGAAACCCCTCTGCAAATGGGCAACTAGATGTACAGTGTAAATAACACTAAACGGGTTTGTTTTCGTAATCAACATATATATCTAGCCATCTGTAATCGAAACCTGTTTAACACAGCCCACCTTTCAGTAATTACCTCGTGCACTCATAATCATGACCTGGATAACTCTAGTTATCTACTTAAAGGGACATGTCACTACACTGAGGTCATTCTTATCAGTATAGCTCAGACGCTCCAGTATACTCACTGTTTTCAACCCCTGTATGCGTCTGATAAAAAAAAAAAATGGGGTGATCCCACAAGCATGTCACAATCCTGTGTCCCACAGGACCCCTTTAATCTACCAAAACAAAGGCGTAAAAGCGAACGTGGCAAAAAGAAGCAGAGCTGGTTATCAACATGCCGGGATATTTTTAGTGGATATTCACTCTGTGTACAATAGTCCTGTGCAACAAAGTTATTATTAGCGTGTATCAGTGGCAGTTTGTCAGCTGTCACCGTGATGACCTTACCGCAGGGCCGTCTGTGGTAGTGTAGCGGATGGTGACACGGAAAGCCCGGTGCGGCCGGATGACCGCGGCCGGGAGGCTGATGTTCAGAGAGGATCCATAATCGGTGAACGGTTCTACTCGGTAGGTGAGCGACAAAAACACGTCAGGGGCACCGGACGCGCCGGGCACCTTGCAGTCCACGGAATGAATTAGTAACGAAGGATGCGTGTCCAGAATGAGGGATTGGACGCCGGGCTGGACGGGCGTGAGCTCCAGAACCTGCCATCCCGTCATCCTCTTGACGGCGAAGTTAAGGTGAAGGTCCAGATGGAAATGTCGGAGTTTAAAGCTGTGGAAGTTGGACGCCGACGCGATGTCCACCAAGCGACAGTGTGCCAGACTCCGGCCGCCCTCGCAGGACTTGCCGGGCACGGTCAGCACTTTCCGACAGCAACACAGCGTCGGCCGCTGTAGCTCGGCCATCGTAAAGTTTGGCGAAGAAATACACGATACCGTGCCGACAGCGTCAAACTTTAAAAGCGGCGATCGCGCACGGCGGTCTTCGGAGTCGAGCTCGGCGGAAGATAGATGAACAGGCGATCGAGTTAGTTACATTGTTGCTGGAGTTAAAGGGGCGGTCGAGGCTGGACGCTCAGCGGCGGAGGACACCGAATGCAACAAATGGCAATAAAACGACCAGGAAGGCAGTAAAAGGGCATTAAAACAAAACACAAGTCTACGTAAAATCCATTAGAGCCGTAGACACGACTGACTTCAGCCCTTCGACCTCCATCTAAATGTGTGGATGTCCCGCCGTCGAAACGGCTCCCACTCCGTCCCGAGTTCCCTCCGAAGAGATCGGTAAAACTACCGGCAGATGTAGAAACGCATAGTGAAGCCCTGATGAACAGAAACGAGCTGAGTTAAGTGACTCCCTTAGAAAACAGGAAGTAAAAACAGGGGAGGAAATCACTTCGAGATGGGAAAGTTTTCGAGCTGCAGGGGGGCGCTGCGGAGCTCGCACCACATCTCACGATGAAGCGCAAAAACACCGTCCACCAGTGGACGAACGACATGAAAACACCACGACTGGATATACACTGGGATGGTGTTGTTGCCTAGGGTTAAAACCTTGGCTAACCTGCCACCAATAGTAATATTGTGGCTGTTACTGAAACAAGAATAATGATTCTATTTTTGTGCAATTAAATGAACCACTCAAATGTAATCTAAATGTAAAAACAACAGAAACAAGCACGCACAATTATATATCCAGTATCAACAGATACCCACTGTATAAATTACAAAAATGTGACTATGAACCACAAAACCAGTTAAGCTGAATGAGGCTTTCCATTGATGAATGGTTTGTTAGGATAGGACAATATTTGGCCGAGTTACAACTATTTGAAAATCTGGAATCTGAGGGTGCAAAAAACTCAAATGTTGAGAAAATCACCTTTAAAGATGTCCAAATGAAGTTCTTAGCAATGCATATTACTAATCAAAAATTAAGTTTTGATATATTTATGGTAGGAAATTTACAAAATATCTTCATGGAACATGATATTTACTTAATGTCCTAATGATTTTGGCATAAATGAAAAATCAGTAATATACCCATAAAATATACCTATGCTACTTAAGATTAGGTCCAGTGTCACAAATCTCTAATATCATCTAAAATGGTACCAGCAGGCCTTTGTGCATTCGAACTGGTTGCACAGTGTATCTATACAGCACTGAAGCAGCACAGATATTTAAAGACATGACATTAAAATTCTTTCATTATTTATGCAACTGTTGGGTAACCAAAAAGTTGATAGACCTCACTGGATTCGATAGTATTTATGCATTTATTGATTTATTTTCCATACTTTGGAAGTCAGTGTGGTTCATAAACTGTTTGGTTACCCATATTCTTCAAAATATGTTCATTTATGTTCAACAGAAGAAAGGAACTCCTACAATTTTGGAACAACTTGAGGGTGAACAAACAATGACAGGATTTTTATTTTTGAGTGAATTATCTCTGTAAATACAGACTCTTGCAAAATGTCAGAGTCGGTTTTCCTAGATCACAGCGTTGCATTTGATCCTGTCGACAACAATGTACAGTTGAAGTCAAAAGTTTACATACACCTTGCAGAATCTGCAAAATGTTAATTATTTTACCAAAATAAGAGGGGTCATACAAAATGCATGTTATTTTTTATTAGGTACTGACCTGAATAAGATATTTCACATAAAAGATGTTTACATATAGTCCACAAAAGAAAATAATAGTTGATTTTAGTTGAATAATTGTTCATGAGTTGTTTGTTTGTCCTGAACAGTTAAACTGTCCGCTGTTTTCTATTTTTCTATTTTCTCTTATGGACTACATATAAATGTCTTTTATGTGAAATATCTTATTCAGGTCAGTACTAAATAAAAAATAACATGCATTTTGTATGGTCCCTCTTATTTTGGTCAAATAAGTAACATTTTTAATGATTCTGCAAGGTGTATGTAAACTTTTGACTTCAACTGTACTCATTAACAGACTTTTGACAGTGTCTTAGATGGTTCAGGTCATATTTAGAAGGCAGGACAACTTTGTGAACATTTACAGATCTAACTGGGCTGCTATGACGTGTGGATTTCAATAAGTTTCGAATCTTGAGCCTCAGCTGTTCAATTTGTATATACTCCCATAGGCCATATAATTCAAAACAACATTGCTTATCACAGCTGTGCAGATGACGCTCAGATCTACCTTTGTCTATATCCATGTGACTTCAGTCTCTTAGTGCCAGTGCATAAATAAAATTTACAGCTGGTTATTCCAAGTTGAAAAAAACAAAAGAATGGTCATTATATTTGGCCATAATGATGAAATATCAAAGGTGAATGAGTACCTTGACTTTAAACACTGAAAATGAAGTCAGGAATCTTGGTGTCATTGTGGAGTATTATTTCAAAAACCACATACTGACCAAAATTTTAAACGCAACACTCTTGTTTTTGCCCACATTTTTCATGAGCTGAACTCAAAGATCAAAAACCCTGTCTATGTACACAAAATCCCTATAATATTGTTTACAAATCTGTCTAAATCTGTGTTAGTGAGCACTTCTCCTTTGCCAAGATAATCCATCCACCTCACAGGTGTGGCATATCGAGATGCTGATTAGACAGCATGATTATTGCACAGATGTGCCTTAGGCTGGCCACAATAAAAGGCCACTCTAAAATGTGCAGTTTTATCACACAGCACAATGCCACAGATGTTGCAAGTTTTGAGGGAGCGTGCAATTGGCATGCTGACTGCAGAAATGTCCACCAGAGCTGTTGCCTGTGAACTGAATGTTCATTTCTCTACCATAAGCCGTCTTCAAAGGTGTTTCAGAGAATTTGGCAGTACATCCAACCGACCTCACAAACGCAGACCACGTGTAACCACACCAGCCCAGGACGTCCACATCTAGCATCTTCACCTCCAAGATCGTCTGAGATCAGCCACCCAGACAGCTGCTGCAACAATCGTTTTGCATAACCAAAGAATTTCTGCACAAACTGTCAGAAAACCGTCTCAGGGAAACTCATCTGCATGTTCGTCATCCTCAACGAGGTCTCGACCTGACTGCAGTTTGTCGTCGTAACTGACTTGAGTGGGCAAATGCTCACATTCGATGGCGTCTGGCACTTTGGAGAGGTGTTCTCTTCACGGATGAATCATGGTTTTCACTGTACAGGGCAGATGGCAGACAGCATGTATGGCGTCGTGTGGGTGAGCGGTTTGCTGATGTCAACGTTGTGGATCGAGTGGCACATGGTGGCGGTTATGGTATGGGCAGTTGTATGTTATGGACAACGAACACAGGTGCATTTTATTGATGGCATTTTGAATGCACAGAGATACCATGACGAGATCCTGAGGCCCATTGTTGTGCCATTCATCCACGACCATCACCTCATGATGCAGCATGATAATGCACGGCCCCATGTTGCAAGGATCTGCACGCAATTCCTGGAAGCTGAAAACATCCCAGTTCTTGCATGGCCAGCATACTCACCGGACATGTCACCCATTGAGCATGTTTGGGATGCTCTGGATCGGCGAATACGACAGTGTGTTCCAGTTCCTGCCAATATCCAGCAACTTCCCACAGCCAGAAGAGGAGTGAACCAACATTCCACAGGCCACAATCAACAACCTGATCAACTCTATGCGAAAGGGATGTGTTGCACTGCATGAGGCAAATGGTGGTCACACCAGATACTGACTGGTTTTCGGACCCCAACAATACAGTAAAACTGCACATTTTCTTCATATGCCACACCTGTGAGGTGGATGGATTATCTCGGCAAAGGAGAAGTGCTCACTAACACAGATTTAGACAGATTTGTGAACAATATTTGAGAGAAATAGGTCTTTTGTGTACATAGAAAAAGTCTTTGATCTTTGAGTCATGCTCATGAAAAATGGGTGCAAAAACAAAAGTGTTAGGTTTATAATTTTGGTCAGTGTAAAAGCAATAACTAAATTAGCCTATACTGCTATCTAAAACAGTACAGATCAGATCCTCTGTGCACAAACAAGACCTAAAGAAGCTTATTATTGCATTCATGACCAGCAGGATAGATTACTGCAATGGATTTCTTACTGGCCTTCCCTGGAGGACTATTAGATAGTTGCAGCACACAAAACCCTTGTGCAGACTCCTGACCAAAACCAAAAACTGAACAAAACTTAATCATCCATCACAAGGAGTAAAAACAAAGAACATAGTTCTGATGTGCAGAACTATGTTTGCTGAGCTTCACAAAATACTGTAGAAAGTGGTTGTAAGAAAAGAGCTAAAGCATTAAAAATCCCTTTTTCCACCATCAGGGCAATAATTAAGAAGCTCCAATCAACTAAAGATGTTACAAATCTGCCTGGAAGAGGACGTGTCTATATCATCCTAAAGTATGGTGGGGAGGAGAGTTTGAGTGGCCAAAGACTCTCTAAGGATCACAGCTGGAGAATTGCAAAATTAGTTGAGTCTTGGGGTCAGAAACCTTTAAAAATCAAAATAACAGCCCCTACATCACCACATGTTGTTTAGGAAGGTTTCAAGAAAAATTCTTCTGGAACTGGAACTTCAAACGGGACTAGCTTCTGTGGTCAGATGAAACCAAAAAAATAGCTTTTTGGCAGCAAACCGGGATAAAAAGTACCCCATGCCCATGGTTAAATACACTGCTGGATTTTTAATGTTGTGGGCCTATTTTTCTGCCGGAGGTCCTGAACATCTTGTTCAGATGCATGGCATCATGGATTCTATCAAATACCAATAGATAAAAAAAACTCTAAACCTGGCTGTCTCTGTTAGAAATCTTACAACGGATCATAGTTGGATCTTTTAATAGGACAATGATCCAAAACAAACATCAAAATCAACACAAAAATGTGTCACAGAGCACAAAATGAAGCTTCTGCCAATCTCAGTTCCCTGACCTTAACGCTATGGAAAATAATTGGGATGAACTGAAAAGAAGAGCTGGGAATCTGAAAACTCAGAGACAGAGCCAAAACTGGGAGTCAGGAAAACTCAGAGCTGGTATCTTGTAAAAACGATGTTGCAATTATTGGGCGCCAATAATGGTGGCCAACGTGAACTAGAGAAAAGCATTTATTTCATAATGAGATTTCCCCCCACTTTCAATTCTTTTACTTTAATGAAAGGTTAAAATTTTGTGAATTTTTTGAATGAAAGATCAAAGAGATAAACAATGCAGATTTATTTTCACAGCCACCTTTGCTTATATTTACCAAGGCCACCAATATTAGTGGAGGGCACTGTAGCTGCTATTATTATTGCTTATGAAGCTTTTTATGACTACTGTTTGTAAATATGTGGTATATAAATGAACATGCATTGCCTACAGATTCCAAGATGGATGATTTATGAAACTTTAGCAGGACATTCAAAGAATAGTTCACCTGAAAATAAAATTCTGTCATTTATTTACCATCATGTTGCTTGAAACATGCATTCTGAACATAATCTCTTTTCTTTTAAGTGATATGATGGTGATTAGAGGAATGAAGTGTTTTTATTCCTTTAGATATTTTGCTCAAGGGACATCGTAATAGTTAATGAGTCACATTATGTATGGTGTCTGAAACCCCAGGTCTCTCCAGAGGGACTGTTTTTGGGATGAGTGTCAGCTAAATGAATAACCACAATAATATTATACGCTGCAGTGAACTGGTTGACACAGAAAGTCTGTAGGGGAAACAAGCATAGGATACTGTATTTGGCTGCTTAGTCAACACAGGTTCATTGTGATCTCAGAAAATGCTGGTGTATGTGCTTTCTCCCAAAGTACTTTCCCCATCAACAGAAGAAATGAATGCATTTCAAAGATCTTTTAGCAATGTTATTGACCCATTTATTCTGACTCAAGTATACCACCCTTTCCTTTGGTCTTTGTCATCTTCAGAAAGTGAAATGTTATTTTCTTAGCTTTGCCATAAGTGTACTACCTAAGATAAAAAGAAGAAAAAATACATTGGAGGTGATTATTACGAGAAATCGCAGAACAGCAGGATGTGTGACTACAGAATCTACACTTCAGTGTACAATGACCTTCAGTAGTCGTCTTCTTTAAGCATATCACTGTGGTATCACATTATATTACAGTTAATCCTCTCACAGTAATCCAGAAAAACAGACACAGAGTAAACCTAAAATAAATTTATTGAGACAGCGGAGAGAGCGTACGCTCTCCTTCTCTCTTTCCACCCTTTTCACAAGGCAATTAAGAAATCATGCTAAGGCTATGAAAACAAATGGAAATAACACAGACATTTTTGCAGGGTCTAATGAGGGGACTTGTTTGTGCAGACCACAAACGACCATCACAAACTGATTCAGTGCGATCTCTTTGTACCAGTGCTGTGATAGACAACGTAACACTCCAAACAAAAAAAAAAAAAAAAAAAAAGGCCCGCTCTAGCAAATTCGGCCTGCTAAGATTATGCTCGACGAGCGTCTCTTTTGGGACAAAGTCAAAACAAAGTCAGTGACCTCCTACAGAGGTGGATACAAAGTGCAAAAACAAGCCAAAATGAGAAATGCTTTCATACATTAAAAGAGAGAAAAAAAATACCACATAAGAGAAAAAATAAAAGGAACAGGCAAAAATGTTAACAGTGGAAATAGGCTATAAATATACAAAGGCCTCTTAGCTAAATAAGACTGAATCCTTGGTGTGCTGAACAAGGACACAGTAAATAAGCAGCACTGTTTCTCTTTAAAAGAGTCCCACTTACTCAGTGCTTATACAACATCCTGTGGACAACATCACCTGTGCCAGAGTTTAGGGTTCAAGTCACAAGACAACATTTACACATGTACTGAAGACAGTCAAGTTGTCAAAAATATTAAACCGTAATGAAAGATGATACATCTGAATGTATGTATATATTACATACTGTACATAGACCAGCAGAATCAATACAAAAGGACTCTGCAACCACCTTGTAAATATATATATATACACTCATATAAACAGAGATATGTACTCTGCAAAACCAGCTTCCATGAATTGAACTACATGAAAACTGATTTCCCCTTTCCATTACGTAAATAGCATTACAGTATCAGTGTTTCTTGACCTAACCATTTAAGCTCACAAGTAGTACATCTTAACAGGCATGCCCCTAATGACAGCCCATGAGTTTCATGGAAATACAATAACCTCCCTCCCCAGGTCCTTAAAGGTTTGCAGGAGGGAGTAACATTGAAGCAGCAATGACTGGAATATTAATGGAGAATGTTCCCTTCGGTCCTCTGGAGTGAAACCTTGGCTCGGGCATCCTTTAGCCTCTTACAGAGATTTTGTTCTCCACCGCTGCCAGCATCGCACAGAAGCGAGAGTTTTCGTTCGCCAAGAGCTTGGACGGCTCGTCAAATTCCACCACCTGGGTCAGAAAAAAAAAGCCTGTGAGTCGGTAAAACAGAGGAACCACAGAAAAAAGGCTTCTTTCATCAAATGCGTTGGATTACTTCCCACCAGGGTCAGAAATTAGGAGGGGGGCTGGGGAAAATTGCTACTGAAATAAACGAAAATGTCCCCAAATTAAATATAAGGGGGCAAAAAACGCCCCTGCACAATTAAACTAAATCTCTTAGGCTGCTCACATTGCATCATATTTTCTGTTCATTTGTTTGCAGCACTGAGCTTAATCAACCACATACATTTCTGTTGAGCTTATGAATCCAATGGCCAAGCAGAGGCATTTACTAAAAATGCACAGAAAATTTTGTTTACCGCAAGCATTCTGAATCTGCAGTCTGATGAATTTTCTTATCATAAACAACAAAGTGCAGATACAGTGATACACTGGAGAGTTCAAAACTTGTGCTAAAATGAAGTCATGATCTGCTTCAGTGATAAGGGAATAACTTTGCTCTCTTTCTGTCACGTTAAATAACTTCACGTTAATGATCATTATTACAGTAAGAGCACTTAAATAGATAGATCACTCAAAAATGACAATTCTGTCATTAATTGCTCATCCTTACGTCCAAACCCTTAAGACCTTTGTTCATCTTCAGAACACAAATTAAGAGATTTCTGACCCTTGTAGCTTCATAAAATTAAGGCTGAACCACTGATGTCACATGGACTATTTTATTGACGTTCTGGGTACCTTCCTGAACCTTGAACATGGTAGTTGAGTTGCTGTCTAAGCAGTGTCAGGAAACTCTCGGATTTCATTACAAATATCTGAATTTGCCTTACGGGTTTGTAACGACATTTGGGGGAGATAATTAATGACAGAATATTTATGATTTGTCATAATATTACAACCCTACTCTGTATTGAGTTCCTCTGTTTTATTAATATACTAAATGTAGGCTGTTTACATTATGGAACTGTAGTGTAAATACAGTTGAGGCCAAAAGTTTACATACTCCTTGCAGAATCTGCAAAATGTTCATTATTTTGCCAAAATAACAGGGATCATACAAAATGCATGTTTTTTTAATTTATTTAGGGACTCATTTGCAACCATTACAGAAGGTTCAAACGCTCACTGATGCTTCAGAAGGAAAAACCATGCATTAAGTGAAGGGGTGAAAACTTTTGGAATTTGAAGATGAGGGTAAATTTAACTTATTTTGTCTTCTGGGAAACTAAGTATCTTCTGTAGCTTCTGAAGGGCAGTACTAAATGAAAACAAATATGATATTTAGGCAAAGTCAGAAAAATGTACACATCTTTATTCTGTTCAAAAGTTTTCACCCCCTAGCTCCTTAAGGCATTGTGTTTCCTTCTGAAGCACCAGTGAGCGTTTTAACCTTCTGTAAAAGTTGCATATGAGTCCCTCAATTGTCCTCAGTGTGAAAAGATGGATCTCAAAATCATACAGTCATTGTTGGAAAGGGTTCAAATACACAAAAATGCTGAAAAAACAAAGAATTTGTGGGACCTATAGGATTTTTTGAAGAACAGCGGGCAGTTTAACTGTTCAGGACAAACAAGGGACTCATGAACAACTATCACTAAACAAAAAAACATAGTTGTGGAGATCAAGTGTATGTAAACTTTTGAACAGGGTCATTTTTATAAATTCAACTATTTTCTCTTGTGGACTATGCGTAAACGTCTTTTATATGAAATATCTTATTCAGGACAGTACTAAATAAAAAAATAACATGCATTTTGTATGACCCCTCTTTATTTTGGTAAAATAATTAACATTTTGCAGATTCTGCAAGGTGTATGTAAACTTTTGACCTCAACTGTACATCTAAATGCCATTTCAAATGCAGCTTCTGTTCCACCTTTGCAGTGTAAAAATGGCTTTTGTTGATGTTAATAAAATTTGACTGGAAACAGTCTATAGAATTCTGATTACATTTATAAGTAATTAGTTAAATTTAAGTATTTGACATAAAAAAATAAGTATTTGACATTTAACAAAAGTAATTATAAAGACTGCCCATACAATAATAGAAATAGAAAAGTAAGTTTCTGACCCAGCCACCACAAACATTTACACCGTACCTGGCCCTGATTGAGCACCATGATACGGTCACAGCTGAGCACCGTGTGCAATCTATGTGCAATGGTCAGCGTGGTGCAGTCCTGGAACGCATTACGAATCGTCTCCTGAATCAAACAATCGGTCTCTGTGTCCATAGCCGCTGTGGCCTCATCCAGGATCAAAATCTAAAAAATTGGAAGGAAACAGTGGATGACTCAATTAAATAAGACTGCTAATGCCAATCAGCTCTCTCTTGATGGAAAAAAACAAAATCAGGCTGTTAACTCACCTTGCACTGTCTCAGAAGAACTCGGGCCACACAGAGCAGCTGCCGTTCACCCACGGAGAAATTCTCGCCGTTTTCCACGACCTCGGACTCCAGCTTCAAAGGCAGCTGAGACACCTGAACAACAGAGAGGAGGTGCAAGACAATAAATTACAAAGATTCAAAGCCGTGGGAAAACTGGTGATAAGACGAAGGGAAAAACAACAATCTGAGACAAACTTTAAGATTCCATAGTTGCCCTTGGACAAATGAGAAGCTGCTATGTAACAGAGTGGGCAACCTGAAACGACTTTGCCTGTAAACACTATACACGGTGTGTCACTTTTGAAGGGTTTTCTTTAACTTACACATTCTTTCATGTGTGTCCTCTCTAGGGCATCCCAGATTTGCTCCTCTGAATACTGGTTAAATGGATCCAAGTTGGATCTGTTTGAACAGAATACAATACAGAATGCAGTTGTATGCCTAAATAAGAAAACTAACAGATAAATGCATTTATATGAAGCACTTCTGCATGACTCATATCATCTCTCCCAATCCCAAGCCACTTTTATATAACACTTTATACAATAAAGTGATGCAGGTATGAGGTCAAAACCATAAGATTAATTCGCCGCTGGTTCTTTTGAGATTTTCGCATGGGGTTTCATAATGTTTTTTTTAATTTATGAGTAAAATAAAGCCTTAGGTAAACATAACTTGACGATACTTTGACGTTTTGTTCTACAAAATGCACACACCCATATGAAACGTAAATTTTAAAGCAGTTATGTTTACTCTTGGAAACATATGTTTCTAATAAGTAATTAGAAAAGACAGTTTGGGATGTGAGTGTGTGCAGTTTATGTTGTAGAACAAGTATAATCAAGTTATGCGTTTACAACTGGATTCATTTTACTTGTGCATTAAAAAAGCCCAATTATAAACCGCATATAAAAATCCTGAAGGAGCCAGCATCAAATTAGTCTTCTGGGTTCTGACGTTATACCTGCACCACTCTATAAAGATTGTTTCAAAGCAGCTTCAAATTACTGAAACAAGACAATAACAGTGTTAATTTTGTAAAATTATAAAAATGACAAAAATATATGTATATACTTAAAAAAAACAAAAAAACAATTTTAGGTCTAAAGCTATATGTTATTATTCAGCTCATGTCAGTTCAGATTTTGTTCTCAGTGCAATTGCGGATGAAGTACACAACCAGTCAAAAGTTTTGGAACAGTAAGATTTTTAATGTTTTTAAAGAAATCTCTTCTGCTCACCATGCCTGTATTTATTTGATCCAAAATACAGCAAAAGCAGTAATATTATGAAACATTTTTACTATTTAAAATAACTGCTTTCTATTTGAATATATCTTAAAATGTAATTTATTCCTGTGATCAAAGCTGAATTTTCAGCATCTCATCATTACTCCAGTCTTCAGTATCACATTATTCTTCAGAAATTATTCTAATATGCTGATTTGCTGTTCAAGAAACATTTATTATTATTACTACCAATATTTAAAACAGTTGAGTGCATTTTTCAGGATTCTTTGATGAATAGAAAGAACAGCATTTATCTGAAATAAAAAGCTTTTGTAATATTATAAACTATACCATTCAAAAGCTTGGAGTCAGTATAATGTTTTTTTTGTTTTTTTGGGGGGAAAGAAATTATAGAAATAATACTTTTATTCAGCAAGGAAGCTTTAAATTGATCAAAAGTGATGATAAAGTCATGATCCTTCAGAAATCATTCTAATATTCTGATTTGCTGCTCAAATAATATACTCATAATAATAATAATGATAATGTTTTTGGAGCAGCAAATCAGAATATTAGATTATTATTCTGAAAAATCATGTGACTGTAGTAATGATGCTAAAAATTCAGCTTTGAAATCACAGGAATAAATTACATTTTTAAAATATATTCAAATAGAAAACAGTTATTTTAAAGTGTAAAAACTATTTTAAAATTTGACTTTTTGCTGTACTTTGGATTAAAATAAATGCAGGCTTGATGAGCAGATGAGACTTCTTTAAAAAAAACATTAAAAATCTTACTGTTCAAAACCTTTTGACTGGTCATGTACAGTCTATGTTTCCTGAACTGAACTACTGAACATAGATGGCAAAAATTAAAGCAAAATGTTTCCAGTCTTTGCTTAAATACATGTTACTTTTTCACTTGCTTTTCAATTTTGTAATTTTGCAAAATCATCCTTCTGGAACATTTTTCATGTGAAACTTGAAAGGTCTTTAGGAATCAGTTGAAATACAGCATAAATACAAAGAGTTCCCGCTTACCTGACAGTACCACTGAAAAGCACTGGCTCCTGTGGAATGATTGACAGTTTGCTACGCAAATCAGCAAGGCCAATGTCACAAATATTGACACCATCAATCTTAATGGAGCCGCCGCACGGTTCTACGAGCCGGAAGAGAACCACTCCCAGAGAAGACTTCCCTGAGGACAGATGAGAGGGCAGACTGATTGTTTTTCTGATTTCCCCTTGTATTTTCACCATAAAAGTCATTTCAAAAAAGGCCTGATTTTAAAAGATAACAAAATGAATATCTTACTTGCATAAGAATTATATACAAATATATATAACAGACCCTCTTTTCATTTGTATTTTTGTATTACTGTATTATAATCAATTTATTTATATTTTTTATTTATTTATTTTTCTGTGGGATGGAATTCTTTGTACGCATTATCAAAATTATAATTAAAAATTGTTAAAAAAAAAAAGACATAAGAAGAAGAGACTGACCTGAGCCTGTTCGTCCCACAATCCCGACCTTCTCTTTTGGTCGAACGGTGCAGGAAACTTTCTTCAGTATCATTGGGAGGTTGTCTCTGTACTTCATCTCTGTTCCATCAAACACGATCTCACCCTCCTGGGGCCAGTCAGATGGAGGAGCCTTGTTTTTCACCCTTGCAGGAGCCTCTAGAGACAGAGACTAAGACAGACAGAGGCGACTAAGCAAAGGTTGAACTTCATTCTTTCAATTTATCGTATAAGAGTGACAACAGACGTCAGATTTGGAAGAGAAGCTTTTAAATTGTCAGTCAAAAATGATGTAGGACCAGTACCTTGATGTAATGGTGGATTCTCTCGACTGAGGTGAACCGAGCTTCGGTCTCAGAGGCCAAGCGAACAGTAAACTGGAATAATCCTGTAAGCTGTAAGATGAAAGAAATGTTGAGATGCTGTCTAAATAATTCGGTTTTTTTTATTAGTTTTAGTTTATTTTGTTTCAGTTACTTTAGTACTTTAGGTAAGACATAATGAAACGCAAACAGGCAAGGCATCATTATTTTTTCAGTTAATGTTTATGTAATAAGAGCAAGTAAAAAAATTTAATAGTTTTAGTTAAATATAACAACTATATAACCTACTTCCTTCATACAACACAATAGCTTCTGTTGTGTAAGCAAATGTACATTGAAATCTCTTCTGAGGGAAATGTATGCATCCTATACCCAAGTCTAAAGCTGTTTTAACATTTGTTTTGTTTGTTTGGTCCAAAATTGAGTTTGATTTCCTCCCTTTCACATTGTATGATTTGGCTGTAAACCACAGTGCATTTGCGTCAAACACGAATGCCGCCGTGAGTACTAGTGGCACCTGTTTACCAGTGTAACTAGGTAATGACTCAAGAGAAGAAGATGCTAAAAATGGAAAGCATTGTTCTCGCTTCACTTTTTTTTGGCAGAAAAACCAATCAGGCATAAGGCTTTAACATGCACAGAATGGCACTTGCATTAGTGTGCCATAAATGCAAAGAAGATGCAAAGAATGTGGGATTTTCGACTTCAGCAGAAGCCAGCAGTGATGAGAAATGCACTTTCTGTTCTGCCTGCAGGGTGCATCCTGCTTGACATCATCAATTGTGGTTACTTCTGAGAAAATAGGCTGTGTTGCTTTTATAAATACTACAAACAGTTGCACAAACCATATCCAAAGCCTGTTTTCAAGAGTTCCAACAAAGGTATTTTTACACCAAAATGGTCCACATCAAAACACCTTAAAGGAGAAGTCCACTTCCAGAACAACAATTTACAAATAATTTACTCACCCCCTTGTCAGATGTTCATGTCTTTCTGTCTTCAGTCATAAAGAAATGATGGTTGTTAAGGAAAGCATTTCAGGATTTTTCTCCATATAATGGACTTCATTGGTGCCCTGATTTTAAACTTTCAAAATGTAGTTTAAATGCAGCTTCAAAGGGCTCTAAATTCCTAAATTATCTAGTGAAGCGATCAGTTATTATTATTATTATTATTTTTTTTTTTGAAAAATAAAAATTTATATCCTTTTTAAGCACAAAAGCTTGTGTAGCACAGGCTCTGGGATGCGCGTCCACGATAGTCTACGAATTAGTGATGGGTCATTTTGAATGAATCTTTAATGTGACTCAGGAAGAACGAGTCATCTCGGGGAGTGATTCTTTCAGTTGCGCATGTGCAACATCCTATTAGGTTCTGTACTGGAACTAGTTCACCTGTTTCGAGTCTTCGGATTGAGTTGTTCATTCATCTTATGGGGCTGTCATGTGGTGAACGAACGACTCGAACCCGAAAACTTGTCAGATAAGAGGTGAGGTGAGCTAATCATAGACTAAAGACCCAGGTAAACAATGAATTAATATTTTCTGTTTCTCATAGCATTATAGTTTTGTCTTGTTTGTTGTGTGATCAACGTTTGTGTAAGCAGTAGATGTGTTAGGGAAGTAACGTAACATTTTAATCAAATTTTGCTAAAATAAATGAAATGAACGAAACTACTCGAAAAAAGATTTGTTCATTTTGCTGAACGAGACTCGAAGGTCTGAGTCGGTAAAATGATCCAAATTCCCATCACTACTACGAATCACATCTAAGTTCATCGTCTGTGTAGAGTATGGTGAAAAACTCCATGCTATTTTCTCCTACAACTTCAGAATCGTCTGACATCGTTGTACCTTTTTGTTTGTTTGACTTAATTGCACTTTCTTAGCCTTTGTGCATTCGCTTTGTCAACACTGGGTCTGTAGTTCCGCCTATATTCGGCGTGACATGATTCAATAGTATGTGAACGTGCATCCCAGGACCTGTGCTACACAAGCTTTTGTGCTTAAAAAGTATACACATTTTATTTTCAAAAAGAAAATGAGCGATTGTTTCGCTAGATAAGACCCTTCTTCCTCAGCTGGGATCGTTTAGAGCCCTTTGAAGCTGCATTTGAACTACATTTTGGAAGTTGAAGTCCAATGAAGTCCATTATATGGAGAAAAATCCTGAAATGTTTTTCCTCAAAAAACATAATTTTTTTCACGACTGAAGACAGGAAGACATGAACATCTTGGATGACAAGGGGGTGAGTAAATTATTTGTGAATTGTTGTTCTGGAAGTGGACTTCTCCTTTAATAGACGTGAAAAACACTGAAAATGAAGGGGACCGTTCATCCAAAAAAACAAAAAAATTCTGTTATCATTTACACACTCTCATGTTGTTCAGCTTACTTTGGTTAAACACAAATTAAGAGTTTTTAATGGAATTTGAAAGGTTTCTGTCCCTCCATTGAAAGGCCAGGTAACCAAATCTTAAAAGATGTAAAAGGGTCACAAAGGCGTAATAAACAAATCCATATGAATGGATAGGCTTAATCCACATTTTGCGAAGAGATACAATCGCTTTATATGATGAACTGATTTAATTTAGGCTTTTATTTACGTTTAATCAATGACTGATATGCATGTATCCACATATGGTAATCAGAAGTTTGTGTGAGCATTATGCTAGAAGAGAACTCACTGGTTCCTCTGTATTTTCCATATTTTATTCGCTCTATGTATGTGTGTTTACATGTGAGTAAAAGCCTAAATCAAATGGTAGCACTTTACAATAAGGTTTCATTTGATATTATTAATTAACATGAACTAACAATGAAAAATATTTCTACAACATTTATAAATCTTATGTTAAGTTCTACATTTACTTTAGGGCTGTCAAATCGATTAATCACAATTAATCGCATCCAAAATGAAAGTCTGTGTTTACATAATATATGTGTGTGTGTTGTGTATATTTATATGTAAACTACCAGTCAAAAGTTTTTGAATAGTAAGATTTTTAATGTTTTTTAAAGAAGTCGCTTATGCTCACCAAGCCTGCATTTATTTGATCCAAAATACAGCAAAAGCTAATATTGTGAAATATTTTCACTATTTAAAATAAATACATTCTATGTGAATATATTTAAACTGTAATTATTGTGATCAAAGCTAAATTTTCAGCATCATTACTCCGGTCTTCAGTGTCACTTGATCCTTCAGAAATCATTTTAATATGCTGATTTGCTGTTCAAGAAAGATTTTATTATTATTATTTTTAGCAATATTTAAAATAGTTAAGTACAATTTTTTTTTCAGGATTCTTTGATGAATATAAAAATTCAAAGATCAGCATTTATCTGAAATAAAAGCTTTTGTAACATTATAAACTATACCATTTAAAAGCCCGGAGTCAATACAATTTAGACAGAAATTAATATTTTTATTTAGCAAGGATGTTTTAAATTGATCAAAAGTAATGATAAACACATTTATGTTACAAAAGATTTCTATTTCAGATAAATGCTGTTTTTCTGAACTTTCTATTCATTAAAGAAACCTAATAAAAATTCTACTCAGCTGTTTTCAACATAATAATAATAATAATAATAATAATAATAACAATAATAAATGTTTTTTGAGCAGCAAATCAGAACATTAAAATGATTTCTGAAGGATCATGTGACTGGAGTAATGATGCTAAAAATTCAGCTTTGAAATCACAGGAATAAATTACATTTAAAATATATTAAAAATAGAAAATAGTTATTTAAAATAGTTAAAATATCTCAAAATTTGACTGTTTTAGCTGTATTTTGGATCAAATAAATACAGGCTTAGTGAGTTGAAAAGACTTTTTTAAAAACATTAAAAACCTTACTGTTGTATATATATATATATATATATATATATAGAGGCTTATTTTGGATGCAATTCATCAAATTTTTAAAATCAAAAGTGAATTAACATGAACAACTCAGGGTTAGTTCATGTCAGCTAATGCATTTATTAATGTTCACCATATAAAGCCATCATATCTACTCAACAGACGCTCGTTTCATATGGATTACTTTTATAACGCCTTTATAACTGGTATGTATATGGTTACCTGGAATTGTTGTGGGGGAACAGAAATCTCTCAGGTTTCATTACAAACATCTTAACTTGTGTTTTAAAGATTAAACAATGTCGTACTCATTTGGAATGATGTAAAGGTGCGAAAAGTATTTTCTCAGATTTATATATATTTTTTGAGTGAATTAACCATTTAAAAGACGAAAAAACAACACAATTTTACACGATTTCCCCTTACCTGCACAGCATAGGAAATGGCCAAGCCTGCATATGCAGGAGGAATCTGGCCGTGCATGAGGACGATCATCAAAGCCGTAATGCTAATGAGAGCCACACTAATCACATCCAGACGCACAGCCAGCCAGCGCATGGCACAGCTGAACAAATAGAAGGGAGCCTGGTTCTGATCCAGCAGCTCCTGATACCTGGGGGAAAACCACACAGACAAAGTCCATAAACAGAGCTCACTGGAATTCATATCACTGAAGGAGAAACACGCAATAAAAATGATATCCCAGCATTCACCTTTGAAGGAATTCGTCCTCTTTCCCATAAGCATGCACTGTGGTCAGGCCCTGAATACTGGAGGCAATGTGGGACAGGAAAGGAGACTGCGTGATGTTGTCTAATCGTTTGAGCTCTCGAATGAAGACCCGAGAAACCACGTGTAGCACCGTAAAGAGGAGCACCAGCGGCCCTACCGCCACCAGGAACCACGGGAACACGCTGCCAATCACACCCAGGCAGAAGAGCACCAGAATCACGTTCTGAATGAACATCTCAGCCTGGAAGGGCAGACGTGTGTCCACTGAGAGAAGAAAGGGAAACGTTTAGAAATGTGAGACAGGTAAAAGAGTTGTTCTGAAAATTGGGATGTGCGATATGTATTAATTATGTTAATTTTGCACAACAGTTCAATAAACAAGTTCATATTGTGAGTTACATTTCAGGGTTATTGTCTGTTTTTCCTATACTTCATCAAAAACCGTTCCAAACAAAGCCATAACAGACCTAAGACCTTTCATTGCTAAATGAATCAGCATTTTTAAACAAAATGATTTGCGTCATTCCTGAACGATTCGTTTGAATGAATCGGTTGAGTAAATGGCTCCATGGCTCACACAGACCAGCAGCTATTTGCTGGTGGTTATAATTTCTATTACCATAAAATACCATTTAATGTTTTTAAAGATTACATATTCAAAATATGCACTAATCTCATAACATTATTTGTGACCCTGGAGCACAAAATCAGTCATAAGTAGCATGGGTATATTTATAGCAATAGCCAAAAATATGTTATGTTTTTATGTTATGCCAAAAAATCATTAGGATATTAATTAAAGATCATGTTCCATGAAGATATTTTGTAAATTTCCCACCGTAATTATGTCAAAACTTAATTTTTGATTAGTAATATGCATTGCTAAGAACTTCATTATCATTATCAATATTTCGTTTTTTTTGCACCATGAGATTCCACATTTTTAAATAGTTTTATCTCAGCCAAATATTGTCCTATCCTAACAAATCATACATTAATAGAAAACTTATTATTCATCTTTCCGATGATGAGTGGTTTTGTGGTCCAGGGTCACATTTACGCAATTGTAATTGCAGTGTAAATACATCCAAATGCCACTTCAGATGCTGCTTTTGTGTCACTTCTGCAGCGCAAAAGTGGATTTTGTTTATTTAATTTGACTTGTAACAGTCTATGCAGTTTAATTATTCTAATTAAACATATTGATTAAATGTAAGAATTTGACAAAAGATGATGCATACATCTAAAAATGTTGGAAAAAAAAATATTATCCCTTAATGAAAATGTTAATTTCTCTGCACAGAATATGAAAAGTTTAGGGAATCAGCTGTCCACAACAAACCTACACAAGTCAAAATAACAGTACAATTATAAAAGAAAATCCAGAAAATATCATTTCTTGTCCCTATCTGATGATAATGTTACCATCTGATGTTCAATAAGGTCCCACCTTCATCCATGTCTTTGGAGAATCGGTTGAGGATGCGAGCAGTGGGAGTCGTGTCAAAAAATTTCATGGGACTACGCAGAATCTTCTGGAAAAGTTCATCATGGAGCCTCGAGGAAGCACGTAGAGTACCCTTAAAAAACAAAAGATCAACCTCTGAAGCGTGGACCTCATTCTCTGGCACAGCAAGTTCATCAAGCAGAACTATAATTGATATACAACATGATGTAAAATCTCACCTTGACAAACACAATGCCTCTCAGTAGTTTGAGAAGCAGCATGATTCCCATAGACATAGTGTAGACAGCAGCATAGCGTTGCATCATAGGGTTATCTCGCATACTCTCACTCAGTACTGAACTGTTCCCCACCTGCACCGTCGTGTTCTGTTGAGCAAGAAAACAGAGGAACATGTTAATGAATGAACTTTTGTGTCCAGAGCCAATAGCAATCCCTCAGCCGCTGTATTAGTAACCCCGCAGCAGCATTAATGCAAGGTAATAGAGGTATAGTGTTATATTTAACATTCGTCTGTGAAAAGGAGGGTCCATTTCAATTGAGGTTGGTTCACAGTATGTAACATATTTATTATTTTAATCTTTAAAGTCGTCTTTCTTTTCCTACTGTTATATATAAATATATAAATAGATGCTAATTGCTGCAATCTCATGGGTGACAGGTTGCCGGAAGACATGTTGTTGCAAATGTGACGGGAAGTTAATGTTTTTGATTAAAGATTATGAGGGCACATCAATTGAAAGATGAAGCATTTATTATAAACACTGCAAAATTACATAAAAATGTTGTGATGAATATAGCATAAAAATCAGTCGTCTTAACTGACACTTAACTGGCAAAGGCCAAAATAAAGAATTTCATAATCATTTTTTAAATATTGATACCTCGGCGCATAAGTATTTTGGCCAAAAAGAATATGTGACCCTGGACCACAAAATCAGTCTTAAGTAGCACAGGTATATTTGTAGCAATAGCTAAAAATTCATTGGATGAGTCAAAATTATAGATTTTTCTTTTATGCCAAAAATCATTAGGATATTAAATAAAGATCATGTTCCATTAAGGTATTTTGTAAATTTATTACCATAAATATATAAAAAGTGAATTTTTGATTAGTAATGTGCATTGCTTAGAACTTCATTTGGACAACTTTATAGGCGATTTTCTCAATATTTGGATTTTTTTTGCACCCTCAGATTCCAGATTTTCAAATAGTTGTATCTCAGCCAAATATTGTCATATAAATAAATAAATATTGCTTATTTATTCAGCTTTCAGATGATGTATAAATGTCCATTTAAAAAAAAATGACCCTTTGTTGACTGGTTTTGTGATATAATTAGTAATTTGTGACTTGTATTTTCCAATGCATGGAGACAAACTAACAGTAACAGCTTTAGAAAGAAAAGAAACAAACCACCGGTAAAGGTCAGAAGCACATGAAATATTTAAACACTTCTGCTCTGGTCTAATGGAAGTGAAACCTTTCTGCCTTTCTTTTGCTCTTAAAGGAGAAGTCCACTTCCAGAACAACAATTTACAAATAATTTACTCACCCCCTTGTCATCCAAGATGTTCATGTCTTTCTGTCTTCAGTCGTAAAGAAATTATGGATTTGAGGAAAGCATTTCAGGATTTTTCTTCATATAATGGACTTCAATTGTGCCCCCGATTTTGAACTTCCAAAATGTAGTTTAAATGCAGCTTCAAAGGGCTCTAAATGATCCCAGCAGAGGAAGAAGGGTCTTATCTAGCGAAACGATCGGTAATTTTTTTCCAAAAAGTATACTTTTTAAGCACAAAAGCTTGTGTAGGACAGGGTCTGGGATGTACATCCACGGGTCGTTCTTGAACGATTCATTCATTTTGAACGAATCTGTAATGTGACTCAGAAAGAAAGAGTCGTCTCGTGTAGCGATTCGTTCAGTCGCGCACGCGCAACATCCAATTTGGTTCCGTACTGGAATTAGTTCACCTGTCTCGAGTCTTCGGGTTTTTCGAGTTGTTGGTTCATCTTATGGGGCTGTCACGTGATGCTGATTTTGCTGAACGAAATGACTCGAAAAAAATGTGTTCATTTTGCTGAACGAGACTCAAAGGTCCGAATCTCTAAAATGATCCGAACTTCTCATTACTACTACGAATCACGTCTTTGAATCACCACAAGTTCATCGTCTGTGTACTCCGGCTCAAAAAGGTAGAGTATGTCGAAAAACGTAATTTTCTCTTACAACTTCAGAATCGCCCAACATCGTTGTACCTTTTTGTTTGTAAACAGCATTTGACTTACTTGCACTTTCTTAGTCTTTGCGCGTTAAAAATCGGGGGCACAATTGAAGTCCATTATATGAAGAAAAATCCTGAAATGCTTTCCTCAAAAACCATAATTTCTTTACGACTGAAGACAGAAAGACATGAACATCTTGGATGACAAGGGGGTGAGTAAATTATTTGTGAACTGTTGTTCTGGAAGTGGACTTCTCC
Source organism: Labeo catla (assembly GCA_012976165.1). NCBI lineage: Eukaryota > Metazoa > Chordata > Actinopteri > Cypriniformes > Cyprinidae > Labeo > Labeo catla. The sequence goes on along the minus strand of VONZ01000011.1, from coordinate 176,539 downwards.
TTTAACTGCCCATGGTCTCTTACCCCGCTGCCCTGTTTGATCCAGTAGCTGAGCCACCAGTTGCTGAAGGCTGTGCTGCCCACATTGAGCACAAAGAGGGCAAGGATGAAGAGGAAGACAGGCCACCCTCCTAATGCCTGAATGTACACTTTGTACACTGCCCAGGGCACTGAGCCTTTTCCTCTCTCCTCCACCTGCATCAGCTGACCTGAAAGAAAACAGACAGAAGTGAGGCTAACAAGCAGATCAAAAGTTAAAACATGAGAGTCTGTGAGACTGTGTTTAACATACTCACACTTACCATCACCCTCGTTAGCTGATTTTTCTTTTTTGACAGATCCTGCTTTTTTGCTCTCTGGGGGTTTCTTAAGGGAACTCCCAGAGTTCTTATTCGGAACCTGAGATGACAAAACAACAGATTTTAAAGCTCCACCACGGTTTTAATCTGGTTTGTGCATATGAAAGAAACAAGCAATGACTTGCATAAACCGATGGCGCTGTTGAAAAAGAGCTGTGTAGACATTCAAAACTTCTCCTTTTGTATTTTGCGGAAGAAAAAAAGTCATACGGGTCTGGAACAGCACAGGGAAAATGATGCCTATGGTTTTGGGTGAACTGTCTCTGAACTGTTTCACCATCATCCCGATTTCATCTGTTTAGAATAAACCATGAACTTAAGAAATAGTTCACCCAAAAATTATACTCTTTCCCTTATTTCCAAACCCTTGTGTCAGTCAAAACCGGTATGAAAACCTGTATCAAAACCTTTCCTTATTTTGTAGACCACAAAAGAAGATTTTTTTGAAAAATAGTTTAGACATTTTGTCCACATTATAAAATTCAATGGGATGCAAAACTTTCAAGCTCAAGTAAAATTAAAGTTGCAAGCAGTGTTGAAAAGGCCCTCGCGCCCGGGTTCACCACCACCCGATGGCTTTAGGAAAATAGCAAATGGTGGGCAATATGCATTTAAAGTACTAAATATAGAAGAAATATGTCAAAGTCATTTATATGTACCAAACGTCCTGCTACCAGGTGGTGGCGCTAAGACTATAACTGGATATTGGCATGTAGATGTCTTCAGGTCAGCGCTTTTATCAAACATATGAAGTTTGGTGCAGATTGAACATGGTATGTTCGAGTGCAAAGCATGATGTCTCCTGTTGCCAACAGGTGGCGCTATGGTTATAACTGAATATTGGCCTTTAGATGTCTTCAGGCCAGGACTCTTACCAAACATGTGAAGTCTAGTGCAGATTAGACATTGCATGTTGAAGTTATTTTAAACAAGCAATTTCCTGTTGCCAACAGGTGGCGATATTATTATAGCAAGAATATTGGCCTTCAGATGTGTTCAGGCTGGGATTCTTATCAAATGTGTGAAGTTTGGGGCAGATGTTGTTCAAATTGTTGTTCTGGAAGTGAACTTCTCCTGTAACATCATAAAGGGCTTTAGATTACACTGACCAAATTTGGTGTTGATCTGTTTAAATCTCTAGGAGAAGTTTTTTTTTAAATATAACACCTGAAAATGGCAAAAAAGGCACAAAACTTCCTGAGAAATTTCAAAAGAACTTCCTGTTGGGTTTCGGACTTCGTATGAGGGGATTTTTTTGTACGCATTGGTGTGTTTCATGTGTCTACCGAATTTCATACATGTATGTGAAATTTTATAGGTGCCGCTATCGAGCCATTTTTGCCACACCGAGTTCTGAAACCCATATCAAATATAAATTTTCACCACTTTTGGCATGTAAGCAAAGTTTCATGAGTTTTCAAGCATGTTTAGGCCCTCAAAAATGAAGAAGAATCTGAGCAATTCCAATAGGGTCCTCACACCAGAATCAACTGGTATAATTTAAGTCTTCTGAAGTGACATACTCACTTTGGATGAACAGATTAAAAATTAAAGTCTTCATTTCTTGATCCTCATATGTCAACTATCATTAAACCCCATTGGTTCTGAACCAAATGCAATTATGTTTGAGGTTCGTCCTGAAATGGGGGTGAGTAAGAGACGACAGAGTTTTCATTTTTGGTTTTTCTGACCTCAATGATGGGCGTTTCCCCAAGCTGAAGGTTGTTAAACATGGCGGCGTAGTCTCCGTTCAGATTCATTAGGTCCTCATGGCTGCCCTGCTCTGTGATGCTGCCGTCACGCATGAAGATCACGTCATCACAGTCCACCAGATACTAACAACAGAAACAGGATGGGTTTTTTAAAAAGATGAATTAAAAATTCATATACAGTCGCTCGAAACTCACGTGACTCAGCATGAAATTGTAATGTACCTGTAGCTGGTGAGTGACAAAGATGACGGTCTTGCCACGCAGATGTTTTCTAATGGCGTTATTGAAGATGTGATTTCCGACATGGGCATCCAGAGCACTTAAAGGGTCATCGAGAATGTAAATATCCCTGTTGCTGTATAAAGCTCGAGCCACGCTTATCCGTTGACGCTGCCCGCCGCTCAGGTTTGCACCACGTTCTCCAATCTGACAGAGGAAATCACACCATGTATTAAAGATATACCTTCATATAAAGAGGTAGTTTAATGCACATTATACAATTTTGCCATCTGAAACTAATTTTTGGGATCCTAAAGCACCTGAATAAGATATTTAACATAAAAGATGTTTACATATAGTCCACAAGAGAAAATAATAGTTGAATTTATGATTAACTTAAAATTAACTTATGAATTTTTGACTTATTTTGTCTTCTGGGAAACATGTAAGTATCTTCTGTAACTTCTGAAGGGCAGCACTAAATGAATAAAAGATGATATTTAGGCAAAATAAGAAAAAATGTACACATCCTCATTCTGTTCAAAAGTTTTCACCCCCGGCTCTTAATGCATCGTGTTTCCTTCTGGAGCATCAGTGAGTGTTTAAACCTTCTGTAATAGTTGCATATGAGTCCCTCAGTTGTCCTCAGTGTGAAAAGATGGATCTCAAAATCATACAGTCATTGTTGGAAAATGGGGAAAAACACAAAAATGCTGAAAAACCAAAAATATTGTGGAACCTGAAGGATTTTTCTGAAGAACAGCAGACAGTTTAACTGTTCAGGACAAACAAGCGACTCGTGAATCACTAAACACAAACACAGCTGTGGATAATTCAGGTAACAACACAGTATTATAAATTCAACTATTATTTTTTCTTGTGGACTATATGTAAACTTCTTTTATGTGAAATATCTTATTCAGGTCAGTACTCAATAAAAAACAACATGCATTTTGTATGATCCCTCTTATTTTGGTAAAATAATTAACATTTTGCAGATTCTGCAAGGTGTATGTAAACTTCTGCAATATTCAAACACCTAACTTATGCCACTTTGTTAAGTCATGAAGTGAACTTTTGCCTGTATCTAGTGCTTAGATTTACTGTTTTGGACTGCCGCCTCACGAGTACACACTGACACATCCTGTGTGTGTAAATCCCACAGTGTGTAGCAGGCTTACAAATATCTCTGTTGATTTTTGTGTAGGACGTGTTACCTCAGTCAGGTCACCGTTAGGGAGGATAGCCAAGTCTGGTCTCAAGCAGCAAGCACTCAGAATAGCCTGATACCTGCAGGAGACATATACAAGATAAAGGAGAATAAAAAGTCCTGCATTAAAAACCAAAAATGCTTATACTTTATTGAAAACATCAATGTGCATTACAACTGTAAATATATCAGGAAATGTGGACGCTATTCAAAGACAAAGCACAAGCGCTCAAGGTCATCTGCGTGTATTTCATCTCTGTGCTGAGTCACAGCCCTGTTTCACTTGCTCAGCCCTTCACACGGACTCATATGGCTCATTACATTGATGTAGTGCAGCCATTTGGCAAACCAAAAAGTACTGACGTATCCAGTATTAAGGCCCCAAGAAACTCGTCATTTTGAAAAATATTTAGGCCAAAACGAGTCTGTTTGGAGTTCGTTTCAGAAGCTTGAAGCAGCTTCCCAAAGCAAATATTCCAGAAAAGTTTGCTCCAGCTGGTAAATGACTTTTAACTACTGTTGGCCTGTGAGTATTACATAATAAGTGGATGTGTTCTGTGGCTCCGCCTTCTTGACATGGAAATCGTCTGTGATTCATTTCTTCTGCCCAGTCCATTGATGTCAGACACAATTAAAAACATGAACAGACTGGAGAGCTGCTTTATAGTAGAAATTAAAGTTGTAATTCCAATTGAAAGCAACTCTGCCACTGTTTGTCATGTTTAATACGGTAAAGCTGCTTTAACGCAATCTATTACATAAAGTAGGGATGCACCGATACCACTTTTTCCCGAATTAGTCCGATACTGATACTTTTCTGTTTGGTACTTGCCAATACAGATACCTCTATTTTCATAGCACTTGTCATTTTTTTAAATATTAGGTACAGAAACCTAAACAATATGAGTCATGTTAGACGGCTTAATTAATTTACCAGTTAGATATTTTCTTCAGTTAATATCCCACTTAATTATGCCTATTAAAATGTATTGTGCAAACTTTTGTTATTGTTCATTTTATTGCGCTACCATATTTCATCTTTAATTCAATATCACATTAGAGCTGCTTCATTGCAGTGGCTAAAATTGCAGGGAACCACTAATTATACATACATTTTGTAACAGCAATGAACATACTTTCTGAATAATAAATCCTGTTTTTTAATCATGTTTTTATCGTTCGCTTAAAACAAAGTGGTGTCCCTAGTAAATAAAAGTCATATATTTAAAATGCATTTATTCTATACTAATTATAGTTCAAGTCTGTTAACATATTTACCGACAAATTGCTCGAGACTTACTGACATAAAAATTGTAATTAAACTATTTGGAGTACTACTTGTGTACAATACACATTTCTTAATATTAAGCATAAAATATGTTTTAATGTCACTATTGATGAGGATTGTATGATCTTTAAATAATATTGGTCTTTAAATGCAAAAAAGTGTACCTAAAATATACTTGTAATCAGGGTTCGTACAGATATTGTAAAATAAAATTCCAGGACTTTGCAAGCACTACTTTTTTGATTTTCAATGACGTCAATCAAGAGATCACTAGAAAAAAAAAATCAGAAAAAAGATTCATAAAACCGCTCCAAAATCCTGATCCTAAACAAATGATTCGCAATACGAGCTCTGAAGTCCCGAGTTGAATCAAATGATTTGTGAATAGGCACCGAACTCCTGATCTGAATAATCGCAAACCATTTCAGATCAGGACTCAGAACGCAGAACACAAATCATTCAGTTCGCGGAATAATTCAAGAACCACTCTGAAGTTTCAATCTAAAGCAAAAGATTCGCAAACCCGCTCCGAAGTCCCTATCTGAATAATGATTTGTGAATCATCATTTCAGATCAGGACTCGAAGCGTGGATTGCAAATCATTTAGTTTGCGGAATGTTTCGCAATAAGTTAAGTCCTGTTCTGAATCAAACGATTTGCGATGCACGAAATTGTGATCTAAATCAAATGATTTGCAATACGCAACTTGAAGTCCTGATCAAAGTCAAATGACTCACAACACGCAAAGTTTCGATCTAAGTCAAATGATTTGCAATACGTGACTTCAAGTCCCAATCTAAGTCAAATTATTTGTGATACGCGACTTGAAGTCCCGATTAAAATAAAATGATTCGCAATACGTGACTTAAAGTCCCGATCTAAGTCAAATGATATGCGATACGTGACTTGAAGTCCCGATCTAAATTAAATGATTCGCAATACGTGACTTAAAGTCCCGATCTAAGTCAAATGATTTGCAATACGCGACTTGAAGCCCCAATCTAAATCAAATGATTTGCGATATGCAGTTACGATCTAAGTCAAATGATTCACAACCCTCTCCAAGGTCCCAACGTTACTCAAATGATTCGTGATACACAATCCGACTGAACCACTTTGAAACAGAGAATCATTTAGTAACACAATGGTTAAACTGATTCAGTTTTGAAAAGCCCTGTTTTACCCATCACTTATACATGCTTTTTACATGGCTCTTTCAATTTGATGTGGTTTTTGCTAGTGAACCACTTGAAATGAAAGATCGAAGTCACAAGTTTGAATCAACTGGAGAGGTTCCAGCGTAAATGACTCACTCAACCGATTCGGTTCATGTGTTTCTCTTCTCGTGTCTTCAGCCATAGTACTACTACTGGTTTAGTGCGATAGTTTTATGACATTAAGTGAAATAGACAAACAAAAGAAAGTATGCTTTTTTTAATTGAGTGAATTTTGTGCAAAATATGTATTTATAGAGAATATCTTTAGTATAACCTCAGCACAACTTCTGCACAATCAAACTGCATTAAGTACAAAATTAGTTGTTCCAATTTAGCAGACCTTAAATATACCAGTTTAGTATACTAAAAGTACAATTGCAGGGGATTTTTTAAGTACATAATTTTAAGCACATTTTAGTATATTTATTTTTCACTAGGGGTATGCTTGACGTTTAAAATAAATGTTTGTAGAAATAACTTTTGCTTGTTTTATATTAACAATTTAGTTTTAATTCAAATGAAGTGTGTGCTAAATGATGCATTGTTTTACTTACATGCTTCTGACATACCCAACTGAACTACAAACTTTTCATTTCTTTTTATGGGAAAGGGATATTCGCTCTTGACATGCTCGCGCATCTGTGCCTCCGTACGCTCAATACACTCGTGCTTTGGACAGAATTGGGAAATTTGCCAACAGCTATACTGTTGCTTAGATATTTCAAACTGTGAATATATTGGGGTCTTCACACGTTCCGTTTATTTGGTGCTCACCTCTCTTCTTCCATTTCCTTGCCAAACAGGATATTGTCACGGAAGGATGAATTGAGAATCCAGGCCTGTTGTGCCACATATGCAAAATCTCCATCAACAGCAACGGTCCCCTCTAAAAGAGTCATCTGGGATACACACACAATGGGATATAAAACATGCATGCTGCCTTCAATGTAGACAAAGGACGGCTCTTTTTACACTTCACAATCAGACCCACCTGGCCAAGAATAGCAGAGATCAGAGATGTTTTGCCACTTCCTACACTGCCACAGACACCGACCAGCTTCCCCTAAAGATTCAAAAGCAGGAATGATTATTAGTACGATTGTTCCTTGTTATCTCTACCACTACAAATTGACCAAAATAGCATTCAGAAAGGCAAACACCTTTTGTACGGAGAGATCGATGCAATGAAGAGTTCTTTGCAGCCGTTGGCTGATAGTTGGCACTTGCAGGGTTTGATCTTCAGGACCGGATGCCATGTCTACAGACACTTCATTCAACAGCTGACCATTTGTTTCCTCTTCCAGCATCTCGTGTTGTTTTTGATCGTCACGCTGTCTGCGCTTCTTGCGACACCCTCTCATTCCGAGGCCTACGTAGGGTGTACCGCGGGGCGATGGCTGGGCGCTGTGACCGCCCGTCTCCCAAGCCAAACTGGCACCACTCATCTCTATTGCAAATGAAGGATTCCTTGGGAGCTCACGGATCATCTTGACCTCAGCCATCATTAACAAACTCTGGAGAGGGAAAACAGATTTAATGAACTTGTTTCGCAGAACAATCATTAAAGTGATTAAAGTACACAGAGGCTGTTTGTCTTTCTTCCTGATATGAAAGGGATAGTTCATCTGAAAATGACCTCATGATTTACTGACCTTCAAGCCATCCTAAGTGTATATGACTTTTTTTCTTTCAGATGAATACAATCAGAGATATATTAAAAAAAATCTCTGGCTCTACCTATAATGGCTGGGTGGTGAGATTTTCAAGTCCAATAAAGTGCATCCATCCATAATGAAAAGTGCTCCACATTTCTCAGAGGGGTTAATAAAGGCCTTCTGAAGTAAATCGATGCATTTGTTTAAAGGGGTCATCGGAAGTTCACTTTTTCATGTTGTTTGAACATTAATGTGTGTTGGCAGTGTATGTACAAATCTACCCTATAATGATAAAAATCCATGCAGCGGTTTTTAATGAATCTGTAAAAATAATATCCCCTTTTTCAAATCGAGCCGTTCTCAGATGCCTGTCAGTGTGCCGTCACATCCACAGAGGCCGCTCCCATGATAGTTGATTGACATGAGCGTTTTACCTCGACTCAGCTGTAACAGTCCGCCCTCTTTGTTTCCATGCAGGAGCAAGGATGTAAGTTAGACAAGAATATCTCAGATTGAGCGATTGAGGTGTTGTGTTGCTGGATGTAATAATGAACATAGTGGTCGTCATTTACTCCTGACATCTGAGCCGTTGAAGATGCAGTAGATTATGTTTGTTTGTGAAGTGAATGCACCTCCCGATCTACATATATCCGTCTATGTTTGTACAAATCATTCATGATCCAGCTCCACTTACAGCAAAAGTGAGTATAAGCGTTTTTTTATGAATCTTTGCAATCGCCTTTCCTTATAACGTGGTAGTTAGGAATTTTAGTGGCTAAACGCGGCTACATGCGGCTAATGTAAACAAGACCGTCTTTCCACAGAGAGAAGAGAGGGGCGGGTGAGCAGAGCTCATTTGCATTTAAAGGAACAACCCCTTAGAATGAGATGATATTTGCAGAGCTCATTTTGACAAGGTAAAAAGGGTGTTGTTTTACAAAACCATTGAGAATTTTTAATCAAAGTATATTAGAGACTTTTCATTAAGACCCTAAAGAATCATATCAACTTGCAGAAAATGGGCATCCGATGACCCCTTTAAGAAAAATATCCATATTTAAAACTTTACAAACCGTAATTATTCTTGTGTGCATCGATTCGCTTCAGAAAGTCTTTATTACTTCCGTGTGGAGTACTTTTTATGATGGATGGATGCACTTCATCAGACTTCAAAATCTCAACAGCCATTCACTGCCGTTATAAAACTTGGAAGAGCCAGGACATTTTTTAATGTAATTCCAATTGTATTCGACTGATTTCTGGGTGAACTATCCCTTTAAATTATTCCAAATTATTCAACTGAGGATGGCTGCATATTTTGTAATCTATGTAATGTTCTTCACTCTTAAGTAGGGTTGTAACGATATACCGGTATGACGGTGTATCGCGGTTTGAACAGACATGGTTATCATACCGTAAATATTTGCATATCTACCGGTTTTAAAAAAATGAATGAAAAAACAAAAAAATAAAAATCAACCTGTCAAAATAAAAGTTCGATTAAACTAGAAGTTATGACAGAAATATATTAGCATCATGCAATGTACTTAAAAGTTAAAATAACAACAATAATAATATTCTTTATAATAATGAATTTATTTAAACATTATTTTTAAAGAACATCATGTTTGGCCCTGTTTTAACTTAGTAAACCTCCAAAAATAAAAGTTGTTAAATTTTCATTTAATGACATTTTAAAACATTAATTATAATGTTAACGTGTGATATAGATATACATAAGGCTTATAGCTTTATTTTTAATTGTTTTTTATTAATTTTTTTGTTTATTTCTTAATTTTTTAAAAAGGAAGACTTCAATGCTTTCAATAAAATGTTTTTTTGCAATAAAGGATTTGTTCACACAGATAACTTGTTCTTATTCTTTTAAGAGTCATTGTTACTGATAAGAATTATTGTTTAATATATACTGTAAAACTATGACACTTTCTGAGACGATTATCATACCATGAAAATCTCATACCGTTACAACCCTACTCTTAAGGTCACTTGCAATAAAGCAATGCAGTGCCAAAGCTAAATCATGCATGTCCAGCATTACAACATGACACTCAAACTATTTAATCTTGTATGGCACTGACCATTTGAAATACACAGAGTACTGCAGGGCTCATGTATTTTTGTAGGCCAAAACCCAGAGATGAGTTGACATTCATTTAGCCAGTTTAATTGTCTTAAAGTTAATGGTTTTTTTGGTTAAATGTCTGGAATAAGGTCTAAGCTCAAATAAATCTCTTTATTGTGTCCACTTTCATTTTCTTACTTTAACAACTTCCTAAAATTGCCACTTTATGACAGTATCTCCAACACTTTATTGACGCATGATCTAAGTCATTTAAAAGGGACTTTGTGATTTTATCATCTGCCACTGAAATCAGAAACAGAAGAAATGAAGATATAATTTGCATGATTAAGTAAAAGATAGAAGTGAGAGTGGAGATTTTCAATATGGTGCCAACAATACTTCCCCAAGATCATCTATCTAGACTATATGAAACACACCTCAATGATACCACCTGCACCAATACCTGGATTTCCAGGAACAGGGTTCCTGTGGGAACAGCATGTAAAATACACACTACCGGACTTGACAAGTTAACTTGGAGAAAGAAGAAAAGAAAGCTCACCTTGAACCTATCAATGGCGACAGATGCCTCTGACAGAGATTTGACTGAAAATGGGGTGACCTTTAAGGCAAAGGTCATGGCGTTGAAAACAGTGACGACAGTAAATGCCTGGAAAGGGAAATGAAGTACAGTCAATGCATGAATACATTAATACTGTAGTAATGCCTACACCTCCAAACAAGCAGTGTAACCGTACCTGTGCAGCAGTGAGGTCATAACCTAGCAACATGTGGGTGGAAAACGTGGCCACACTGGCGATCACCACAACGATAGGTGCCACGCCGACTGTAATGCTCTGAAAATATCCGGTTCGTTCCAGAATTTGACGCTCCTCATCTCGAATTCCTGTTAGATGGTACGCAATGATAATTAAAAACATTTACATAGAAATAGGCCGAAGCAGGCCATTAACTAAACTTATTAACTAAAATTTGCAAACAGAAAAAAAAAATAATTCAAAATATTAACAAAAATATAATCGTATAATCAATGATTCTAACACAACACTGAGCCAAACACACAAGCCAACAACCACAACCAGTTATTTAACTAAAACTAAATGTATATTTTAAAAAAATTACTAGAAATAAAATACTAAAAGTAAAATAAAAGTACTGAAGTTAACAAAAACTAAAGATGTTTTATAAAGTAATATAGACATATTAAAAAAACAACAACACAAATTTACTAAAACTTTAACTAAAATTCAAATGAAAATAGAAAATAAAAGATAAAATCTAAATAAAAGTATCAAATAAAACTACAATAGTATATCAGTGATACTAAAATAGCATTTTCATTACTTGAAATAAAAATATTAAAATATTAACTGAGATATATATATTAAATAATATACTTATATAATTTTTGGGGGTATTTTATTTCAGTTAATGTTTTTATATATATATATTTCTCATTTCCATTTAGTTTAAGTTGATGTACTAAAATAAATAAAATTAAAATAAACTAAAATCTAAAAAAAAAAAAAAAACAATGTAGACATTCTGAAAAAATTATAAAATTGTAAAAATTACTTTAACTTTAATATCTTATATAAATTATATATAATTATTAAGTAAACAAATAATAAGTAAAATATAAGTAAAATTATAAACTAATAAAATTCAAATAAACTAAAAACTAAACTTTACAAAAACGATATAAAATTAAGAGAAAAAAAAAAACACAAAAATTACTTCAGCTTTGTATAATTTAATTTTCTTACTAAAATGAGTAAAATTAAAACAAACAAAAAACTAAAACTAAATATACATACTAAAAAAAATTTGTACAAATTACAAAAATTACTTTAACTTTAATATCTTATGGAAAATCATATATAATTAATAAGTAAATAAATAAGTAAAATTATAAAGTAATAAAATTAAAAACTAAAAGTTAAAAAAACTATATAAAATTAATAGAAAAATTTACAAAAATTACTTCAGCTTTATATCATTTAATTTTCTCATTTCCGTTGAGTTAAAGTTGACGTACTAAAATGAGTAAAATTAAAACAAACAAAAAACTAAAAAAGATTTGTAAAAATTACAAAAAATTACTTTAACTAAAAATCTATATGAAAATAGATAACATAAAAAATTCCAATATTGTATCAATGACTAATCCAAATAACATAAGCTAAAACAACTTACTTCGTACAGCTTGTGAGAAGGCCTTAACCCAGGCATACATCTTAATGAACTTGATGTAGTTCAGAATCTCATTCATCTTTTGAACACGCTGGTCAGTCACGGCTACTCCCTTCCTCCTAAAGTACGCCGTGAGCCTGGAGCTAAACATCTACAGAAAAAACATTGCTGTTATTACAGCGGAAATCCCTATCGGAAAAGCAACACTGATCACGAACCGAAAAGCTCACCATAGTGGGGTAGAAGAGGATGAACACGGCAGAGCCTAGAAGAGATGTCGGCCCCAACACGGATAAGTTGTATGCCATTCCCAGCACGGCCACCAGGGGGCCTCCAGCCAACAGGCTGCCCACGGCAGCGGCCTCAAACATGCGCTGCCCGTCACTCGAACACATATTGATCAGCTACGGAAAAAAGCAGCACGTACTTCAAGATGCTGCGAGATATTCGATGGACTACCATGAAATATATGCGGGCTTCACCTTCTTTTTCCTTCACTCTTCATCTCTTCACCATTCAACACCCTAGGATATCTGCTCCTAACCTTCCTAAATGTTCAATTCATTAATGCGAACCTCCTCACCCGTCCCTCAACACCGTACCTCTCCCATGCTCTTCTCCCGGAGGCTGCGCAGCCGCAGTATCTTGTGGAAGGCCATGGTCAGGACGGCTCCACGCAGGCGGGTGCCGGTGCGGTAGTTGAGCCCCCAGGTGAGGGCGAGGGACCAGGAGCGAATCAGCTCGGTGGCCAAGAGGCCCAGCACCAGCAGCAGGCCGTAGGGCAGGTCGGGTTCGCTCATCTGCGTGTACTCCAGCAACCGCCTCACCACAAACGCCTGCGGAGAGGGAGGACGAGCAAGGGGGCGACAGGACACAGCAGGCGTGACTGAGGATACAAACACAGCCGTGCACCAGCACTGCGATATCTACACTGCATGACCTTCCTCATCATAAATCATCTGATTACATCGTTCGGCAGATAGAGGTAGAGGGATGCAGATCATTGTATGCTACGTGTGGGGCGTCATCATAAAATGCACGACTTCTAATCATTGGAGACAGTGAGGGAGCGGCAACGTCTACTGAGAGAGCATGTCAGCCTGTGTTCTAATAGTTTTTATTACCTTATGTGGCCCTTTTCTCTAGCCTTTGGAAAAGAACAAGAGAGACAATGAAACAGTACCGACAGTACCATCTGTGCGAGAGACATAGCAATGTGACATAATCATGGACATAATGCCCCTTGTTTGTGGATTCAAAGACTTTTTACCTACAGTCACATCAGGTTGGGGTACAGGATGGAGACGTACTTTTGTTTTAACACCTGAAAATTAATATCAATTAAATTAGTAGCAGAGTGTGCGCAAGCACAAAACACAGAAAACTTGAACAGCTGACACATTTCAAGAAAGTCATACAGTCGCACACACATACGCTCGCACGCACGCCGTTCTCAGATATCATGCACATACGCAGTCAAGGATATGCAGACATAAACTGGGAACACGGGCAAACCCATGTGGTTGAACACAGCTGCTAGATTTTATTAAGGTAACCTTGAATATTTAACCTTGAGAGTTGAAACATTCAGCAGTTTGTGGAAAAAAAATGTACAAAGATGTTGCAAGAACAACAACATGGATCAGGCAAATCAAGGAAAAAAAAAAACAAAACACATTGACAAAAATCACATCTAGTTCCTTCAGAGTCCATTTGCGAGTTGTCATCGCTTTAAAAGCTGTCCCATTTATTTTTAAATCGAGGTTAGTGGGGCAGCGATCCCTCCCTGAATGACGCACATCTTACAAGACCCATTTACACCACATAGTTGGCCAAAAAGGTGTCCGTGAAACTGGTCAAAAATCCAACACATTGAGGACAAGAGGTGCGGGTCTGAAAATGGCCTGTACGCTCACGAACCTCTCACACTTGAGAGCGTTTCAGTCCAGAACGAGAAACCCCAGCAATATAGACACCCCGCAAGTCCGTTTTCCGTTTGCTGGCATTTATCTGGAGGAGTCTGAATCAATTGTCCATTGGCATAAAAACTTGCCCGCATCCGTCATCGGACATACATTGCATGAAAAAGGGTTACCCAACCTTTCAGACAATTTCTTGCTGGATCATTTCAATACACATGAGTTGTGAATAATTACAGAGATCAAATAAGAGAGGGGAAACAGAAAGAGAGAGAGAGAGAGAGAGAGAGAGAGACGGGCAGCAAACAGCATTAACTCTTGATCCAGCCCTGCATAAGAAACATGCCCTTACCTCCCAGGAATCCTCACCGGCTCTGCCTGCCGTGTGCTCTCCCCGCAGGTTAAACGGACACCCTGTGGAGTCTAAAGAATAGCCTCTGTCACATGTCGCACACATGGGGACCCAGCGACCTCTGACCCCTAACTCCAATCTGAACCCCACAATCCCCCACCACCCCCCCCGACACCCACCTTCCTTTACAAACCACCCCTGCGCTCAGTCATCAGAGCAAGGACAGGTATCTCTTCAAGGAGATGTTCTACAGGGAGTTGCTAAATATAGACAACAGGGAGAGAAAGGCAGTTGATGATTAAACAGATTGAAATCCAGGTGTTTTGATAAGCCCGATTTTCTCCTAAAGGCTGAAGGAGACAGAGCCTTGCTGTGTCGCCCATGGTGGGACAGTGACAGAAGCTCTCCTTGAAGAAAGTGTTAGCCTATCCTCCTGATCTAATTAGACTTTGTTTTAGACTACGCTTGTGCTACATGCAATGCCCCTAAACTTAAGTCGTACCCCAAATCTAGCATTTCACAGTGGACCGTAAGAACACAAAATACTTTCCTTATTATCTACCCGATAATAACACCACAGATATAAAACACCTGGTACCTGGAAAGCAAGAGACAAACAGAAACTTGTACAATCATAGAGCAGCAGTTTTTTCGAACAGGTGTAATAAATTTGTTTTTGTTTTTGGAACTGAAACTCTTGCGACTGAAAATGATGACTATGCTTGAGTCATTTATCTTTAGCGTTATTAAAACTACTGAACATTTATGATTAAAGGAGAAGTTCACCTAATACTGTACTCACCCCTTTGTTATCCAAGATGTTCATGCTTTCTTTCTTCAGTCGTAAAGAAATTATGTTTTTGAGGAAAACCTTTCATGGAAGTTTGAACTTCCAAAATGTCTCTAAACAATCCCAGTTGAGGAATAAGGGTCTTATCTAGCGAAACGATTGTTATTTTCAAAAAAAAAAAAAGATTTGGACACTTTATATACTTTTTAAACTTGAAATGCTTCTCTAGCTCTGCCTCCTCCAACTTCAAAATTGTCCTACTGTCACTGCAGAGGTACTGACCCAGTGTTTACAAAGTGAACTTGCAAAGAAGATCAAGTGGCCTTTACAAAAAAGCGATGTAGGATGATTTTGAAGTTGGAGGAGAAAATGAGATGGGAGTTTTTCAACATACCCTAACTGTATTGATCCGGATTACACAGAGTACGCATGCACATGTCAGAGCTAGATAAGATGAGCATTTGAGGTTAAAACGTATAGAAATGTTTATTTTATTTATTTATTTATTTTTTTTTTAGAAATTATCGTTTCGCTAGATAAGACCCTTATTCCTCAACTGGGATTGTTTAGAGGTCTTTGAAGCCGCATTCAAACTGCATTTTGGGTGTTCAAAGTCGAGGGCACCATAGACGTCCACTATATGGAGAACATTCCTGAAATGTTTTCCTCAGAAAACATAATTTCTCTACGACTGAAGAAAGAAAGACATGAACATCTTGGATGACAAGGGGGAGTACATTATCTGTAAATTTTTGTTCTGGAAGTGAACTACTCCTTTAATAACGTACGGCCTTAATTAATAGACTTGCTTAAAAGTGAACTGTCACTTCTGCACAACTCGCAGCACCAAACAGAACAGAAAAACACAGTGCGCTGGCAGTCTAATGGCAGTAGAGTGCAACAGTCAAGTTGCGGAAGCAAAAACTCCATTCTTTTCTCCATAGGGGAATTGATTTTTAATGATAACTTATAAACCTTTAAAGACAGACCTACTGTGAGCTACAAGATTGCTAATCAATGGTATATGTGACCCTGGACCACAAAACCAGTCATAAGTAGCATGAGTATATTTGTAGCAATAGCCAACAATACATTGTATGGGTCAAAATGATCGATTTTAATTGAATGCCAAAAATCATTTGGATATTAAGTAAAGATCATGTTTCATGAAGATATTTTGAAAATTTCCTACCGTAAATATATAAAAACTTTTTATTTAGTAATATGCACTGCTAAGAATTTCATTTGAACAACTTTAAAGACGATTTTCTCTATATTTTATATTTTTTGCACCCTCAGATTGCAGATTTTCAAATAGTTGTATCAAATATATCAAATATTGTCCAAATCCCATCATCAATGGAAAGCTTATTTATTCAGCTTCCAGATGATGTATAAGTCTCAATTTCAAAAAACTGACCCTTATGATGGTTTTGTGGTCCAGGGTCATATATGCTTTTATTGAAGGCATCATTTTGCATTATTTCAAGAATTCTGTTTAAAAGTGGAATTCCTGGTGAAAACTACATTACCCATGATGCTTTGCAAAGATGTCCCCAAACAAATAGTTGCGGTGAGCAAATTGCAACAAAAGATCTCGCAGGGAAAACCCACTCCCATAAAGCACCGCAAACAACATAAGCGAAATGACCTCACAAAGTGTCAAAATACTATACTTTTCGATTATGATTTGCAGTGCTTCATGGGATTGTAGTTTTCCCCCTCACTAAAACCATTAAGGACACAGTTTTGTTCTTTTGCATGATTTTCTAATAATTTTTTGCTTCACTTAAAAAGTTTGCAATGTTGTGATTCACCTCAGTGCTTGTTGTTTTTTTCATGGCTTACCCTTTTTTTTTTTTAAATCCCTATGGGGAAAATTTTATGGAAAAAATACTTCTGAAACCAACACAGCTGAAAAAAGTGGGTGGCCACTATTGCACTATGTTTGAGATAATGTTGTCACATCCGACACAGTTGGGCAGCTCAAATGTTATGCACGTTCATTTGGTACCATTAGTGGCGCAGATATGACATACTTCAATAACATAACATCTAAATTATAAAGTTCCCCTATCGTGACATTAAAAAGTCAGACTATTGGGCAAAAAGCAGCAGACAAACTGTATAATACTCTTTTGGTCTTGGCACAAGTCATCATTAAGGCACTTTATAAATAGCACTAATTGTTAAATGGTTTTGGAAGCCACACTGGAAACACCACAGAGGTAAAGCAGATCACTTCTGAGGCCCAGTGACAATGTAACACACTTTTCATTCCCCATCTGAACACTCACCTGAGCATTTGAGGGGGCAGGATTTGATAGGTGGGTCTACAAAGCTAATAATACACAGAGAGACAGATAGAGCAGGAGCGAGAGAGATAGATAGAGGGAAAAGACACTAGAAAGACACAACAGAGCTGAGATGGTGTTACTTACTGGGCCACTGAAGCCTGCGAGTTGAGTAACCATAAGGCAGAGGATGGACAGCAGCAGACGCGTGCGGCAAAAATGCCAGACCACACGACCAAGAGACGCCCCGTCCCCTCGTAATCTGACTTCTTCATCCCACAGCCCGGCCAGCCTGTGGAAATAAGGTTTAACCTAACCAATTACATCAGGTCTGAGAAGTACCACTTCAGTAGCATTTCATTTGGACATGCATCATGCTAATGCAATGGTATTCTTTAAAGTACATTGCAGTATTACATTGCATTAACCATTTGGTACATTAGTACCATTTATACCTCTGCAAGCTTTGAATTACATTTTACATATATAGTTGCATCATGCATCATAAGTCTTATACGTATCAGTACTGACCGGCGACGATTGGCCTCACAACTCTCGAACTGCGACACGGCCCAGATATCCTCCAGAAACAGCTGACCCTTCTTATGAGCCAACACTGCCAGTGAGGTCAACCAGTTAAATGTCATAAAAGAGAAGAGGCCGGCGTTGTCCACTGGATGCTGATACCTGTGATAACACACCGAAAAATGGGACGAGAGAAGAGACAAGAGACGTGGATTAGTTTCTAAGCTGCAGTATTTTAATTCAGTGCAATTTGGTCTATTTTATTAGGGCCACCCAGTGTGAGTCCCATGTGCCTTTCTCAGGGACACAGTGTATGTCTCGTAAAACTGTGTCATTTGAGCTTAATCATTGAACTATGACATTTTAATGGGGTTGTAATTCTACCTAAATGTGGCTTTTGTTGCAATTCAACACAGAAATTTGTACTAAGGCTGGGATGACAACACCGATGTCTCAATTTTAACTTCTTTTCATTTAAAGGGATAGTTCACCCGAAATTAAAATTCTGTTATTAATTACACACCCCCTTGTCGTTCCAAACCCGTAAGACTTTCGTTCATCTTCAGAACACAAATTAAGATATTTTTGATGAAATGCGACGGAGAAGATGACTTGCAATTCTATGTCCAGCCTTATTATTTGAACCAGAATATGAGCTAAGACGATGAGCTAAGAGAGATGGACGTTCTAACGTCACAACGTCAGCTCTTGCATCAGTAGCACCACGCACGCAAATTATTAAATAAAGTTGTTATTTTTGTTTTCTTTGTGCACAAAAAGTATTCTCGTAGCTTCATAACATTATAGTTGAACTACTAAAATCACATGGACTATTTTAACAATGTTCTCAGTACTTTTCTGGGCATTGCTGTCTATGTAGAGTCAGTAAGCTCTTGGATTTCATCAAAAATATCTTTATTTGTGTTCTTAAGATAAACAAAGGTCTTACGGGGTTATTGACAAACTTTTTGGTGTGAACTATGTCTTTAAATCCCAAGAATCTATATTTTAGTCTATGCTGTTTTCATGTAATACATAAACAACTCTTTATAAAACAATAATTATTGCGTACCTCCCATCCAATAATAGTAAAAATTGCAAGCTTGTGAACTGAATTTGCATTGTAACTTGCATTTTGTGTCAACACCCAGTCCTAGTTTATACTGCACGTTCACGTCTCTTCTGTCGTTTTATTTTGGTGCCTGAATCAAATCTTCAATAAAGATTCACACTCAAGTTAACTGTCTAACTTTATGATTCTTAAGTGTAAATCACTATTGATGTTTTCTGCTCAACCAACCCTGTTATGCCTTGAAATTTCCCTCCTTTAAAAATAATCAATATTTGAGAGAATAAGTCTTTTTGAGCATTTTGATAAGACCCTTCCTTCTCAGCTGGGATTGTTTACAATTGCATTTAGGATTGTTTGAAGCCGCATTTAAACTGCATTTTGAAAGTTTATACTCGGGGCACCATATCAGTCCATTATATGGAGAAAAATGCTGAAATGTTTTCCTCAAAAAACATAATTTCTTTACGGCTGAAGGAAAAAAAAAGACAAACATCTTGGATGAGCACATTATCTTTACATTTTTGTTCTGGAAGTGAACTACTCCTTTAATATATTTTCAGAACGGATAATATAACATTAAACCTGTACCAAAATACCGGTATGATGGTCTATCACGGTTTGAACGTGCTCGGTTATCATACTGTAAGCATTTGCATATTTACCGGATTAAAAAATGATTGAAAAAAAAAGATCTCACCCATGCATATGCAACTTATTTTCATTAATTAAAATGTTGAAGTGTGATATAGATACACATAAGCCTTACAGCTTTATTTTTTAATTGTTTTTTATTCGTTTATTTGTCTATTTTTCAGAAGGAACACATCAATACTTCCATTAAAATGGCTAAAAGTTTGTTGCAGTAAAGGATTTGTACACTTAAATAACTTTTTCTTATTCTTTTAAGAGTCATTGTTACTGATAAGAATTATTGTTTAATATATACAGTGAAACCTTGAGACAATTATTATTCCGTGAAAATCTCATACCGTTACAACCCTATGTGATACATAAACAACTCTTTATAAAACATTATTTATAGCATACCTCCGAACCAATAATCATAAAAATTGCAAGCTTGTGAACTAATCAAATCTCGCAATTTGTGTCAATACCCAGGCCTAATATATGCCGCACATTCATGTCTCCTGTGTTGTCTTATTTTGGTGCCTGAATCCATTAAACTTGCATCAAAACCTCAATGGAGATTCACATTCAAGTTAACTGACTAACTTTATGATTCTTGAGTGTAAATCACTATTGATGTTTTCTGCTCAACCAACCTGTTATGCCTTGAAATTTTACCTCCTTTAAAAATAATCAATACTTGAGAGAAAGTCTTTCTGAGCATTTTGAGTACATGGTTCAAGCAACATTTAGTTTCATTTAAATTGTTTCTTATATTTGCCCTCATTTTGGTCTTGTTTAAAACTCAACATTTCATCTCCCTTGGGACAAAATATTGAGCCATTTTAACTTTAAACCTTTGCTTCCGGCCAAAATACAAGTTCATAATCCATAACACCGTTCTGTCACACTGTTTTCACTTGTAAACGGTGCTTGTTCTGTGCATATTTCTCTCCTGATCCAAACAAGGCAAACTTTTACCAGAATTAGCAATATTATGGACAGACAACTGGTATTTTAGCAGAAAGCAATGGTTTAAAGATAAAATCCCTTAATGATGGATTTGTTTCTTACAAAAACAGCTTTTTATTTCCCAAGATGCTAAGTGATTGGAGTTGTGGACTGGAGTTGTGTGGAGAGCTAGTAAATTTCAGCAAATTAAATTTTTTGGCTGAACTATTCCATTAAGTCTGTTATTAACAGCTGACTCTGTAATCTATTCAAAATGTTCAGTTTGTCAGCATTTGTTTTAGAAAATGCTTCTACTGGCATCTACTGAGCCTTTGATATTTAAGCGCCTGACTTTCAAATTACCTTCAAATTTGAGAGCCTGACCTTTTTACCCATCACGATTAGCTTACTGAAATGAAAGGCACAATGTTCAGTAACATTAGTACGTACTTGCTGGTGGAGCGGATTGGCTTGAGTACACAGACACTGTGGTGGTATTTGCTTCTCCCGACTTCGTCCTCCAACTCTTTTGCGTCAGCGGCATTGCCCCCATCCAATGAGAGGCCACCCTCAGCTCTCGCTGCCGTTTCAAAAGCATCCTGGGAGAAACATAAGCAGATCAGGTGTTCAGCTGCTAGCTTTGTTTTTGAGTGTGGCTTATCAGCACTTTTAAATGGAAAGATGTGACAATGCAAAAAAATGTTGACAGGAAATGAAAGAAGACATGTTCGTCAGCATGTATTGGGCAAGGACAAATATCATCAGCGAAAAAAAAAAACTGAGGAAGGAAACCAGTCAGACCCATAATGCCTAATAATGCCTTGGGGAAAAACCACAGCGTCATGCGAAAAAACATCAAGTCCTGTGCTGCACGTGGTCTTAAACACAGACAGCTGATAAAGCCTATCATTGTAAATTCCACACACGTTTAAGTCATATGCCTTGGCTTTACAAATAACAAGCAAAATAGTTTAGAAGACTGTTTAAGGCAGGGGTCACCAGACCCGGTCCTGGACAGTTTAGCTCCAACCCTAATCAAACACACCTGAACCAGCTAATCAAGGTTTTACTAGGTATACTTGAAACTTCCAGGCAGGTGTGTTGAGGAGAGTTGAAGGTAAACTCCGCAGGACACCGGCCCTCAAGGAACAAGTTTGGTGACCCCTGGTTTAAAGCAAGACACTACAGGTGAGGCCTTGTTGACTCTACACTAATATGCTTTTGAAAATGTCATCTTTTTCTGTCTATTTTGGCCTTCCATCCACACGGAGATGGCATTTTTGTCAATGAAAATGAAGCTTTTTTTCAAAAATAAAAAAGATCTCCCAAGTGGATAAATTAGAAAATTCTGCACTGTAGTGTGGACTGTGGAAACTAAGGTATTAGAAAACGATGACGCATTTTAGTCAGGTGACACATATTGTACTGACTGATATCTATGCTTATGTGGGTATTGTGCCTGATATATGCTATTCACTTTCACTAGATACAGTACTTTGTACACTCTTCAAATTACAGTCCTGCAAGGATGACAGAAAATTCACATGCAACTGCTGTCCTGTGGCAAAACAAGAGGGCATTTGCTGTTTAGACCAAACAAATAATGGTGATTAAGTGTGACCTGGATGCATCATTGAATGGTGAGATATTCCGCTAAATAAAATGATCCTGAATAAGATAAAACATTTAACTAATGGATATCACCACACTTTCATCACTAGGGGTGCACAGAAATTTTGGCTGCTGAAAATTATCAGCCAAAATGGTCAATTTTAGATTTCAGCCAAGAGAGAAAAACTGCAAATATGTAAATATGAGCCAAAAATATAAGTCACTCCACACTCCCAGCAGCATTCAGCGTGCAGGTTTCACTCTACCTCTTGTCGTCGTTACTGCGCAGTGTGACACTCCGCTCAATATTCCATTGAATGTGAGTTATACTCATCTGCTTAAATAACGTGCTGACAGGAAATTTCTATGTAGTATATTTGTTCCTGTTTGCAATAGCACAACTATGCTGTAACATGGCAGCGCTGGTAAAATGGCAACACTCTCGTGAGGCTATGCCCTGCCTTAAGGCGACTCTGTTAATAACAGCTTTCTACATTATTTGGATAATTACTCAAAAAAAAAAAGTTTTATCTGATCTGTTGCATAGAACTGAAAAAATAACATACTGATATTTAATATTAACATACTTTCTGTCCAATGTTATTGTGTTGCTTTCAATAAAAGATTGTGTGTGTGTGTTTTTTATTTAGCATCATTAAAATTATTGAGTTAAATTAAAAAGTCATACAAAATATTTTTTATTACTTAATAAAATAAATAATTATTACAAAGCATTATCGGTTTCATTTTGGAGCATCCTTAATCACAACACAAAGACAACTGCTTGCATAACGGTGCATTCACATGGGGCGTCGACGTTAACGTTTCTCATTTATGAACTGTATTGTGGATCTGTTGTGTCATGCCACTGGCACTGCTCACGGCAGAAGTTGAACACATTGCAATTTTTAGGCCAATGTAGGCGTCAGCCAATCAGATCACCTTATGCAAACACCCTAGCACAGACATTAGCCAATCGCGTTCATCAGGGGTGGTGCTAGTGGTGGGCTAAGGGGGCTGAATCCTCGACTGTTTTCTGTAAAGCTCCTAACATTTTTTTTTTTATCATGTCTTGCATGCATCAAGATTGAGTTTTCATGCACATTAAAATTATTTCTATTAAACCAGCACTTCAACAGCAAAATGCAGCTGTTTAACTTACTATAGCCTATAAATTCATAATACCAATCTCACCATATGTCAAAATTTGATTGTTACTGTATAGCAACAATATTGATTTTTAATCATGGTAATATATGCGCAGACTTTCTAAGACACACGCGCATTTAGAACGATTATATATGAACAGACTGGTTACCATTTAATATGGTCTGTGGCAGACTTTACTAAGTGCCAGGGCAACAAAAGTCAGTAAACAAGAAGTTAACAACCTGTGATTTAAATCCTAGAGAAAATCTTTTTGTTTTATTTTGTGAAAACAGTTCTAAACTAAGCCATGTTGTGCATCTCTGCACACAGCTGTGTTTCGTTCATAGACTTTAAAAAAACATGGACATAGTGTCTGGGATGTCACCTGTAGGTTTTTGAAGAGCATTTTTGAAGCCCAAGGTGGGTGAAGCTGGCTGTCACCATCTTTGCAGTGTGTAAAACTGCGTGTCAGTGGGCAGAGAGGCAGGACGTGGTGGGAACCGGTTGCATGCTGGTAGCTGGGCATTTTAACATGGGGTGAATATGGGACTGACTCTTTGTATTGGTTTCAAGAGAGACTGGGAGGTTGCCGCTTGGTTTTATTACTGAATGAATTTGCCTTTTTTGATTACTTTGAATTAGTGATTCACTGACCCATTCATAAAAATGGTTTCTTACTTCGTTCCTGAATGAATCAGCCATTTTGAATGAATTGATTGAATAAATGACTCAACAAATAAGTCATTAGCACAGTGGTGTGCTGCCACCTACTGGTAATTTTAATCTCATTTCTAAAAGCATCATTCTATTTTTTTCTATCATTTCATAAATTTTGTGTTCTAAATTTTATATTTAATACATTAATTTCATATTATTATTAAAGCAATTTGTAAGTGCAAATTATACTTGTCTATTAAAAAAAAATAATAACTAAACCACTTAGCCAATGTAACTTTTCTGCATAGCTTATTTTATTTGAAATGTATCCTGTGTATTCTGATACATACCCTAGAACTGCCCCTGGCGTTCATGCTGGCTGTTGTCACTACGACGGTTGCATCAGCACCAAACTTCAGACACAGTTCATCTGAATGAACCATTACAAATTTACCGAAAAGTTTAAATATGCAAATGAGGCATTATCTAATTAAATATGTTGTAATTTGCATATACTTCCAGAAAAAACATGAACACTGACTGGATAAATGCAGGTTCAAAGTTATTATTTAACTTTGCGGACATATTAAAAGCATTGAAGTGGGGAATATGGATATCTCTTTTTTTTTAATCATTCCATAAATCAGAAATTCATATCAACAGCTACAGAAATATGAATTGTAACCACATTTTTAAGAATAAAATCTAAAATCTAAATCCGGTGAATGATATATGAACAAACCCCTCGGTAAAAACCTTTAAAATATAGATAGGAATAAAACTGTAAAGTTTAGTGTATGTAAGTGCTGCAAAAGTGTAGAAAAACTCATTTTGAGAAAATGCACTGTAATTGAAATCTATTTATGCAAAGAAATAAAGTGTAATAAAATAAACACTTAAATTTGTATGTTGGATGTTTTCTTTCCTCTAGTCTGAAATAAACACACATTCACTAGAGAGTGGCATTCCAGCAGATGACGTAGGGAACATGCTAGTCTCACACTAACCAAATTTTGTTTACATAAAAGGATAAATCAGTCTCCTCTTGGCTTATATCGAAATTCTTAGACATTTTTCTTTATAAATTCTTGTTTTATACTTCTAATTCATCACAGCTAGAGATTACGGTTTCTAAAAGTTTTAAATATGGATTTTTTTCTTATGCTGTTCTCTTGTGCTGTTTGGAGTACTTTTTATGATAGATGGATGCACTTTATTTTGTTTCAAAATCTCAACCACATTTTATTGCTATTTTAAAGCTTGGAAAAGCCAGGACTTTTACATATAACTTTGATTGTATTCGTCTAAAAGAAGAAAGACATAAACCTGGGATCATGGGGTAATTTTTCTGCGAACTTTCCCTAAATTAAAATTGTAACGTTTCCCACACTTTTTGTTTTAATTTAATGTTAGTTAGTTTTTTTCTGGGGTGCCAGACAGGATTTCTGTCATTAGTTTAAGTTGCAAGAAAACATACAAAGGTCTTGTTGTCTGATTTGTCTACACAAAACCTTTAACTTACGAGACAAAGCTATCCACCCAACAATCAAGGTAATAATGCCAAAAGAAAAATCACGAAACAGAAAAAACACAACCCATTTACCACAACAAGCCACACAGATTTGAATTTCAATGTGTATATTCAAAACGGTACAAATCAAATGTTCCCAAAACTGTCTTTTGATTAGAAGGGAAAAGTAAACCCAAAATCAAAAATTGTCCAGCCATACAAATAGGCTACAAAAATAGTCCAGTTCAAAAAAAACAAAAATATGAAGCATACAGTTTTCATACAAAAAAATCGTTCAACCTGTCAACATATGAGAAAAAAAAGAAACAAAAAAGAAGAAAATAAATCAAAACTAAGTTCCCCAGTCAAAAGTCAAGTCAAATCAAATCAAAGCAGGCCCAACTGTACTCACGACTCCTTATTCAAAAGTCTGGCACACATTTTTCCGGACTTCTTAGGCGCTGTGTATACAAGACTGAAGACTCCCGCTCCACCAATCCAGCCCAGGTCTTGGAACTATTCACTCGCATTTGTTTCTCAGCAGCGTCTCAACGACTGTCCGCTATACAAATCTTGACGAGGATACTTTCCTTTTTATAATCCTGGAGACGCCGACGATAAGCATACTTGGCCGGATAAACAACAAATCGCCGAGGCAACCGTTAAGAGGAGTTCAGTACGGAGTCGGTACAGAGCTCAATACCTCCCGGCAACCGCCGCCATCTTGACGTGAGGGAATGCACGTCAGCCAAATAAAGGTAAAAGGGGCCGGACCAAAACGATACCATCTTACTTCGATCATTTTAACAATGATTGAAGATCCGCTGATTATTTACATTTTAAATATTTGTGCATGGTGAACACCGTGATTTCCCATATGAATGATAACTAATGAACTTCAATAATAAATGCAAGACAGTTTATCATTGCAATTTATTTATTTCCTTTTGACATCGTCACAAAATGTACTGGTAACACTTTAGCTTAGGAATCAATTCTCACTATTAACTAGGTGCTTATCAGCATGCATGTTACTAGCATATTGAGTGTTTATTAGTTACTTACAAAGCACATATTAATGTCTTATTCTGCATGAACATATTTTAGATCCCTTAATCCTAACCTTAATACCTAAACTTAACAACTACCTTACTAACAATTAATAAACAGCAAATTAGGAGTTTATTAAGGCAAAAGTCATAGTTAATAGTTAGTTAATAGTAAGAATTGGTCTCCAAACTAAATTGTGCCCAGTGTACTTGACCCCACATGCAGCTGCACACTGCGACGTGTGCCAAAGACCACTCTAACAGACAAAGTATTTTATAACAGGCCAGCCAACAATAAAGTTTGTGCTGCCTGCAGCCAGCTGAGACAACAGCCGATTATATGGGCCGTTGCCCTTGGTGATGGGCGCTGTGGCGTATTCTGCTGACATCCAGGCTAAGTGCTGTGAGCAGTCGGAGTGTGTGTCTGTGTATACGTGAGTGTAAGCAAAGGCAGACTCAAAAATGTTTTAAAACCCAGGGAGGCAGAAAAAGCCAGCCGGATTAGCTCACTAAAGGGAACGGCATGTACTTTAAAGCCTTTCAGTTTAAAGGCAGGGTGGTCATCTTCAAACACAGCTAGTGATTTTATCAAACAACTATGCTCAACTGAAGTCAGCCGCTTTACAATCTCCCATCATGAGAAATAAAAGGAATAAACACCAATTCCAAGAGGACTAAATATGGCAAAAATGACTTAATATGGTAATTAGTTTATGTACAACCCTCTATCTATCTCATTAAAATATTTAATTATCTGAGATTGCAAGATGGCAGGCCGCTCTAAGATGACTGAAAACTTGGGAATGACACTTTCAGCCATTGCAAGAGAAGCTGGACGTTACAAATCTGTGATTTTTCGAATATTGCAGGTTCACAATGACAATAATTCATTCATCATGTCCCCCAAAAAGGCTGGTCGTCAGGATAATGCAGAGACTCTCACTGGGGAATCGGTTCAACACTGCAGCTGGAATTGCTTGCCAGTTCAGTGCTGAACAGGGTAAGGATCTGAAGTCAGACTGAAATTGCACTCTTCAGTGTCCAAGCCTCTCATCGGCAGAGAGGATCAAAAGGCTAAGCTCACCTCTGCTGAAGAGCATGTTGTGTGGAGAGAGGAGAACTGCTCCAAAGTTCACTTTAACGATGAGAGCAAGTTTAAAATATTTCTATAAGTCTGATGGGAGACATTTTGTTTGGTGTCAAACTGAGAAAAGACTAAAGCTAAGCGTATAAAGAAGTCAGTGAAAGGTGGAGGAGGAAGTGTCATGGTTTGAGGGATGTTTTCTGCAGAAGGAGTTGTGCCTCTGATACAGATACATGGCAGAGTGAATACAAATGTTTATCAGAACCTCCTGTGGCAACATGCAGTTCCTTCCCTGCAAACACCTCCCAATCACCCAGCAATTTTCATGCAAGACAATGCCCCAGTCACACTGCAAAACAGGTAAAGCAGAACCTTGAAGTTGAAAACATTGAAATAATGAAATGGCAGGGCCAGACCCCGGATCTAAACCAGATTGAAAATCTCTAGATAATCCTTGGCAACACAATTCTGGCTAAGAAACCCACTACAGTTACCAAACTGTGAAGGAAAGTGGAAGAACAGTGGACTGAGATCACACCAGTGTAGTCTGAGAAACTATGTCCTGAAATGTTCTATGGCCACAGATGTGCTGAAGTCATTCAAAACGAGGGCCTTTACACTTCCTACTAATTTCTGACAGCCAAAACCCCCTTAAAAATGTAGCTGTATTTGTAGACATTTTGCCAAACATGTTAACAGAACAGTGGTAAAGCTACTAATATTCATTCAAATTTTGAGCAATGAAGATTAACAGTATTTCAGAAAAAATCAAGTATTTATAGACTGCTCTCTAATTTAGATCTCCACTATACGGACATCAAAACTTGCGATGATCGTGATGAACAGTTAGAGACATGTATGATGTACTGATGTATTCTCCTGTGTTTGCTTAGGTTTATAAATGACTTACCTTACAAATCTGATGAAATGGCGCACATTGCATTTCCAGATGAACGTTATAATAAACCCAAACTTAACAACATGTAGAGATGGAGTTTAAGATGCTCCACACATGTAAATGATAACAGTTTGTGTGGAGCAGCATTTACTGTGAATGGAGCCGTTCTGAGACGCATTTAACCTACACGTGTGCAAATAATTAAGAACATATTTAATTTGAATCATACAGTTTGTTAATTCACAATAGCACAATATGCTTTATTATGATTTTAAAATGGGTTTAATATATCATGCAGCCTTGGAAAAATGTCTATTAATGTGTTTCATGGATTCACATCTGTGGAATATGCCACTTCCGATATTTCGCTAGTTCCTCGACACCAGCAAAATCAAGGATTTTTTTAAATCGAGTACTCGAAATGAATCAAGGAATCATATATAATTATCATATATAAATATATAATTTATATTGTTATCAAAATGCAGTGGTCACCTCTAATTTTAAATGGAAAGAGCACAGGCAAAGCCTTAGTGTGTTTATATGAGAGGATTTCTTTTACTTGCATTATTTATTTATTTATTTTTATTTGATTTGAGATTTGTTTTACAATTTCCGTTTAGATTTGTTATTTGACATTTCAATTTCACAAAGCAATGTGCAGCATTTTGTCTCAGAAATAATGAACAGACACCTTTTTAATTCGTCTTAAATTTCATTTGGTTAAACAAATTGTTGAGTGAATCCCTAGTAGCAGTGTATAAATAAAAATGTATGACTCCATATTTGTCATATTAACAGAACAATAAAGCAGATTTTAATGGATTCTGTTCACAGGATCAGATTCATTTACACACTGACATAAGTTTGTACACCGCAAGAAATCGTTTTTCTTTTGTCCTCAAATTCCATGTTAATGGTTTAATTAAAATTTTACTGATCAAAAGGCATGTCT
Source organism: Labeo catla (assembly GCA_012976165.1). Classification (NCBI taxonomy): domain Eukaryota; kingdom Metazoa; phylum Chordata; class Actinopteri; order Cypriniformes; family Cyprinidae; genus Labeo; species Labeo catla. Next base: position 147,140 of record VONZ01000011.1, on the reverse strand, counting down.
ATTCAATTAAATTTATAAAACTTTAACAATGTCACGAATTTGGTCGGTGTCCCGTCGTCCGCTCACCACCAGATGTCACTCTCACCTCACCTACACACTCTGACTGTTGCACCACACTCCGGACTGCATCTCCCATCCTCCACCGCACTGATTGCGTCAGCCCCCGTGACCAATCAGGCGTTCTATATAAGCGCCGGTCCCTCCCAGTGCACTTTCTGGATTGTTATTGTTGTTAGCGTTCCCTAGTTTCCTTGTTCCCTAAGTTCCCGAGTTTCTAGTTCCTGTGTTTTGGTTCTATCGCCTGGTTATATCGTTTCGACTCATCGCCGCCTGCCTACTGACTCTCGCTCGTGTTTTCTGGTTATTCTCCTCGCCAAGCCCCTTACGGATTACGTTCGCCACGGATCTACCCTCGCCTGTTTCACGGACTTCTATTGTGTATTGTCTTCGTTATACCTGCCTGCCATTATTTGACCCTGCCTGTTCGACCATGTATCTGTCTAGTCCCTCAAATAAAAGCTCGCAGATGGATCCGCTCGCCTCTCGTCTCATTCACTCCGTTACAAACAATTTATAAAAACTTTAACAATAATTGGCCCCTAAGAAATGTTCTGTGTGGTCTGTTTTATTTTTTACGGAATCTGTGTTTTATGAACGCAAATATATTATCAAAAACAGTGGAAACCAAACAAATGCATAAACCTTTAACAACTTAATTAAATTTTTTTTATTTAATCAAATGAAAAAACAAATGCCAAACAAAGTGCTGCACAACACGGGTTTACTTTTTAAAATTAAAACATGGACAAAAAATGGGATACTACATGATATTTCTTAAGCTTATGTTTTAATAACTTACATTACTATTACTTTGAGAAGTACATTTTACTGTAAAACAGCAATTTATTTCTGTAACTTTTCTTCAACATTTGCAAAATTCTGTGACTGGATTTCTCAATCATATATGCTTTTTGACAGAAATGGGCTGAGGGCATTTCAAACGCACTGAAATACACAAAGCTAATTTTCTTCTGTCAGCCAGCTGCCCCACAAATCAGCACAGCTTTAGCAACTCTGTCACCAGCTCTCATGGGAAACAGGCTGAAAAAAAGCCTTATCTGGGACTGATCAGAATGCAGAGAACAGAACGATCTGGAAACCAAAGGCACGCGGAGAACAACAGCTCAGGGTACTAGAAAACAAGCAGTGAAGAAATGGACAGAAAATAAACTTTCTAACAGAACTTTTGTGTACGTTACTTACACAACAGTATAACGGATCACGTTATTTACGTAACACTCATCTTAAAGCGCCTCAAGGTAAAAAAAAAAAAAAAGCGAGAAACTGTGAAGAATTTGACATCTCTGGTTGGATTAGATAAATAAGAAAATGCCGTGAAGCGTTTTGCTATGCTCCTCAGCACGTGCAGGACGTCCCCCTCCCTTCCTCAGTACTCTTCCCATGTACCTCTAACGCGCTCACGTTGCACAAACATACAGCTTGCCTGAGCTCTGAGGGGGGTAGTGGCCTATCAGCAGGCAAGGCTGCTGCACGCATCACCGGAACCCAGGAACGCAATTGGCTGTCATCCCAAATAAGGCGGGACTAGATTATGTAAACAGATCCAGCTTCTAAATACAGGCCAAGCAGCCAATCACAAGCATTGCCTGCACACACGGCATCACTAGTGATGTGCTGAGTGGCTGAGAGATACAGAGAGAGAGAGAAAAAGGTAGCGTGATGGAAAAAGACAAAGAAAACTGTGTGCAGCACGGGACCCTCTCTTAACATGCTGACAAAATGCTGACGGCACGGGTTGCAACAGACAAATGACACGACAAAGGGTTTGGCTACCTTTATGAGCATAAACAACAGCTGCAGCATTTTCATGTTAACGTTAACATTAACGTTGTTGGGTTAGTTCACCCAAAAATCAAAATCCTGTCATCATTTACCCACACTCATGTTGTTCCAAACCTGTATGACTTCTGAAATATGTCTCTGGGTGTTTTTTTTTGCAAACACAATGAGAGCCAATGTAGTTTTGTTTTGGACCTCTGACTTCTATTGTATGAAAACAAACTGTTCCACATAAGACAAAAAGTCATACAGGTTTGGATTGGCATATGAGGAAATTAATTTTAATTTTTGGGTGAACTATCCCATTCAGCACATTTGACTTTTTGAAAAACATCGCTCAGTTGGGCATGCAGTATATTTAGGGCGTATTCAAACTGGCTTTAGTATGTATATGGAATGAAAAATATACCGGGATGCTAATTGTAAGGAATTCAAAATTTGGATTATACCTGATCATTTTGGTTCTTTAATAATCTCATTAATGATTCTTTCAATACTTCTCAGTAAGGCAAAGAGTAGTACAGATAATAATGTCAAAGTATTATAGTACAGAGCTTTGTCCACATCTACAAAAAAATAACAGAGGTTCAAGAACCATAATAAAAATGTTGTGCTGGTTGCAGTATTTGTTTTTAAATAGAACAATTTATGAACAAAGGCCAATTCACACCAATAACGATAACTATAATGATAATTATTATAGTTAATTATATTATAAGCACACTGCAGTCTTGTCAACTGCTGCTTTAAATGCTCAAGCTATTTGAAGTTGGTTGGACTGCCTGTTAATTTTTTTGTTTTTTTATTGCTGGAAAAAACAGTTCTTAAAATGATTCCCATGTGTTATGTTATAGCTCTGATGTGGACTTTCCTATTCTCAGAATAAGAATGGTTATTAAAACTTTATCTTTTATCATCCTTTGTTTAAACAGGCCATAACAAATTATGTTTAAGAGTTTACTGTTGAGTTGCTTTCGGAAGTACATTCAAGCAATTGATTTCTAATAAAAAAATTAAAGAAATGACATGCAGCATATGATGGACTAACCTGCACTTTAGACAGCTCGTAATGGTCTGCTTCAGTTCCGGGTAGTGTCTCTCTGGACGGTACGGCCCTGTACGCAGAACCAGATGCCAGACAGTCCTTTCCCAAATCATGTCCTTTCATCTTCTTTTACCAACATAGGAGCGCTTTTGTTGCTTCAACTCTGACCTTTATCTTTTCAAAGTCAGCAAATCTGAACAGATGATAGAAGAGATGGATTAATATGAATGGAAATGTTATTTATTCTTATTTAGTCAGCATTGATCGAGCACACTATATGCACAAATCCCATTTATTCCATTTAAGCCTGCCTTTGAAGTCTGATAAGTGGTAATGTTGTATGTAAACGACTGTATGGACAAACATTAAAATGGGCCAGTCTGTGCAATATTAATACCAGTAGGTGTTTTAGCAGGCACCTTCAGTTGCCTCAAAACCTACCTAGATTGCATTTTTGGCCAGACGAAGTATGTTCCTTGTTGAATTTAGGAAAACATCACATTTTAAATCAAAATAGACCATAAAGATACAATATTACTAAATTTTCACCCAATAATTATTATAATTCTAATTATTTTCATTCTTTTTGGCCATTCTTACTGTATTACAGTAAATAAATATATTAAAATAATACAATTTATGTAATTTAAATAAGTATAAATGAACGGCAGACACTATCAACATATATAAAAGGTAATTTTTAAACATTATAGTAATGAGAATTTGATTTTATTGCATTAAGGTAATGAAAATTCGCGAGAAATGTGCTCAATTGTATGTAATAATACTATAAAGCAAAATCTCTCCGTGCTCTTTCATTTATGTCATTTAACAATAGGCAAAATATAGTTTATTATTTTTTTCTTTCATGCCCAAACATGTTCTTGACATGTTTCACGTGATTCACTCGCCTGCGATGACCAAAACTGACCTAACGATGTTGACTATTAAGGCAGCTCAGTAGGTTTTAACACACGGCCGTTATTTTGACATTACCGGACAGTTATGAAGCTGTCGTGAATGAGTATACACATAAATATATTGATCTATATAGCGAGAGAGCGGCATTTATCTGGCGAATGCTCTATTACGCTTTGACTAATAGCTGTATTCTCGGAAGACACAATCAAAACACAAAAGATATCTACATTAGATAACACTGGATACTGCTTCATAAGGCTTTAAGTCTTTCTCGTGTTTATTTGAGTGTAATAGGCCCCACGTCTTTTCTATCCAGAACAGAACAAACAGTTCCCGAACAGAAGACTGAAAACAACAAACCACACGGGTTTTATTCAGGGACATCTACAGGCTTTTTTTTTAGACTAAACAAATCAGGGGGAGATATATTTAACATTACCCAAATGGATCTGTTTTTATATTATGGCAAAGAGCACACCTTAAGTAATCACACTCTTATTGTAATAATAACATTAATGCCTTTTTTTGGATAAAAAAAAATGTCACTGAAAGCTGTAAAATCTACGTATCCTGATCTGGATTATAATTAATCATCACGCATCATCAATAATATAACCTGCATAAACGCATTTCGATATCCAATCTAAACAGAGTGCATCACAAGAACTGTACTGAGACAATAGATGTCACCGACATCAGGATATAAGACACCTAGAAAGACGATGTCCATCACAGTAGCGCCTATTCACATGAAAGACGCGTTTTGATTATTTGTTTAACGTTAATCGTTTTAACAGTCAATATAATAATTTGCCATGACATGTCAAATGATGCTAAAATCAGCAACACTTTAAAATCTTTTTTTAAATTATGGTTTTAGAATTACAGATGTGTAACATGCAAAGTACACTACGCTACAAATTTTATTTTACATATCGAATAAAAGATAAAAGTGTCCACTGCAACTGATACCTGTTCTTCTGGTTGGTCTGCGGATCTTCAACAGCGGATGAAGCAAAACAACTTCGTTATAAACCAGCTATTTGAAGGACCCAGATGGAAGCCGTTATGGGAAATGTAGTGTAACGAGCGTTCGCTGCGAGTTCACATCGTTTAAGAGCCGATTTGGTGGAACTACATTACCCACAACCATCTTCCACGTGAACGCGTCAGAGCTCTTTCAATGGGCGGGGCTTATTGCGCGACTGAAGGCGGCGCGCATCCTCTGCAGTCAAACGCTAGTATTGCAGTGTGATAATAAGCGTGAGGCTCGGGAGTGGAATTTTACCATTCCAGAAAGTACAGTGCGATGATACTGCAAAATATGCGGATATTATTTCTCTCGTTTCATTGTTTCATGGGAAATTACACCTGACGCATCTTAACGCGGCCAGAGCTGAAGTATGAAATAGAAATACAAAAATATGTCCACGCATTTCCTCTCTACATACAGCCATACATGATTTAACATATCAGTTTATCCATATAATTATATATTTGCTTAAAGTTTTTTCAAAACTGTAAATTATAAATGAACACATACCACTGTAGATACAGGTTATTAACACATCTATTCACCTATAATATAAAATATATTTCTACTTTAGACAACGAAATTAATTTAATACCAGCTACTGGTGTATTTCATACATATATATCTATACACATACATTTAAGCAGCTGGAATTAGAATTTATAGTTTCATTGGGTAGTCACATTTAACAGCTAATATTTTCTGTAAACATTTAAGTGTTACCAGACATATTCTACTAATGTCACTTCCTAGCAGCTTCACTTTAAAAAAAAAAAAATCAAACTATTTTAGTTTCAAGATATGAACATTAAAGTTAGAATCATGCCACATTTAGTGTATGTGTGGGTAGCCTTAACAGTGACAAAAACATTACAATTAATCTAATGTACTGTTCATTTAATGTTATAAAACTCACTTACACTCTAGATTAATAGACTGCAAACAAATTGAGTCACATGAAGACAGGTAAATATCACTGGACAGTTTCTTGCAAGCTCAGCAGCTGCTCTTATTTACAATGAAATCAAATGTCCTTTCTCTGTATCCTGATGTAGAGTAAACAGACAAAATGTTCTTGTAAGAGCTTCAGTGTTGAGTAAGGAAGTGTTAATGAAACCTATAATTTCCTCTAATTGGGCTCTTTTCAGTTCTTCTACAGACTGTTTTACTAGGGCATCAGTTCCTCTGCAAATCTGGCTTGAAACAACAGTACATTTCTTGAACTAGAAAAAGCTAACACAAGCTCATGCTTGCAGAAACTATAATACTTTGTATACTAAAGAAAGACCAGAAAGGCAACTTTTTTGGCCAATTTTTTTATTATTTGTACACAAAAGGATGTTACACACGAGATGGGTACAGCATCTGAAAAAGAAAAGCAAAAAATGTGTTAATTCTTCAATACCTGCTTTATTACATTCATTGCATTTCATGCATTTTGCTGCAACCATACTAACAGCTAACTCCATGTTAATGTGAATCAAGTAAAACATTTACAGCATCAAGTCATGCATCAACACCTTGAAGCAGATTATACAAGGACAAGTGAATGCATTCAACTGTGCTCCTGAAGGGCCACTGTCCTGAAGAGTTCAGCTCCAACCCAACTGAACACACCTGAAGCAGCTAACCAAGCTCTTACTAGGCATACCAGAAACAGGTGTGCTGAGGCATGTTGAAGTTAAACTCTGCAAGACGGTTGCCCTACAGAACCTAGGAGTTTGGACACCCCATCACACGTCAAGTACAAAGACCCACCAAAATGTATTCTTATGTGTGCTTGTTTCTTATGCTAAAAAGCTACCACATGTGAGACAACTACAAAACCCCACTGTGACCCTGAGGAAGGCAAATATTCAAGTTGCTCTAGTTGCAATTAGTGAATTTGGAAAGAAACTTTTCTTCCTTTCCAACATAACTCCTAACCTAAACTCACATTTGCAAAATAAATGTGATTTCTGATACATTTCAAGAACTTCAATTAATACACCTTCAAAGACAAAAATTCATAAAGCTCATGAGACCAAACTACTCACTAAAACACCAACAGACAAACAGGTGATTAGTTCACTTCCAGAATAAGAATTTCATGATAACTTACTCACCCCCATGTCATCTAAGCCAGGGGTGCCCAAACTCTGTCCTGGAGGGCCAGTGTCCTACAGAGTTCAGCTCCAACCCAAAGTAGACACACCTGAACCAGCTAATCAAGCTCTTATTAAGCATACTAGAAACTTCCCGGCAGGTGTGTTGTGACAAGTTGGAGCTAAATTCTACGGGACACCGGCCCTCCAGGACTGAGTTTGTGTACCCCGATCTAAGCCGTTCATGTCTTTCAGAATTTCTCTATATAGTGTACTTTAATGGTGATCAGTGGATTGAAGGTCCAATTTGCAGTTTCAATGCAGCTTCAAATGGCTGTACACGATCCCAGCCGAGGAATGAGTCTCATCTAGCAAAATGATCAGTCATTTTATAAAAAATACATTTTCTTTAAATGTATATACTTAACCACAAATGCTCATCTTGCACTAGCTCTGTGATGCCCATGCACATCTTCATGCATTGTGTAATCATGTTGGTAAAGGTCATGTGTGACCTTTCTTCTTGTGTTCTTAATCTTTGTATATTCCAGTTCAAAAAGGTTGGGCAGGGCGAAAAATCTTCAAAATCATCCGGCATTGTTTTATTTTTTTTTTTAGAAAAGGGCATTTGCTTTTTTTTTTTTTGCATATTTGCTTTGTAAACACTGGGTTGGTTCTTCTGCCTACGTCACACGTGACCTTTTCAACATGATTACGCAATGAATGAATTTCAGCTAGTGCAGGACGAGCATTTGTGGTTAAAAAGTATATGAAGAGTTCAGATCCAAAAGCCTCAAAGTGCCATTTGATATTTTCCCCCAAACTGAACATTTATATCAGGCTCCTATGTGTAGGTTTACTCATTTTACTTTAATGCCAATTAATAGGTTCTTGTCATTGCCATCAAAAGGAAATAACTGAACAAACATAGGAACTGGAGAAAGAAAAAAGCTAATTTTAGAAGAAAATTTTAGATGGCACTTAAACGTTTTTGCATCTGAACTCTTCACATATATTTTATATTAAGAAAATGACACCAGATAAGACCCTTATTTCTCAACTGGGATTGTTAAGAGCCCTTTAATACTGCACTAAAACTACAATTTGAACCTTCAACCTGTCAGCTCCTGTTGAAGTCCACTATAGGGAGAAAAATCCTGGAATGTTTTCCTCAAAAACCTTAATTTCTTTTCGACTGAAGAAAGAAAGACATGAACATCTTGGATGATATGGGGATAAATTATCAGGTTTTTATTTCCCCTTTAACTTGATTAAAACTTACAAGGTAGCACTAAGAGCAAAATCAGTATGACCTTTGGCAATATTAAATCAGCACTGTCTTGAATAAAAAAAAATTTTGCCACTGGCACATTGTAAAGGCATGCATGTACTGGGCAAATGAAAATGGACATAACTCAAACACAAAGTTCCAAGTAACTAGTACTAGTAATTATGCATTTCAGAGACAGAAGCAGGTATTTTAAGAAACTTTAAAAACCTTACCACACGAATCCTGTGCCCGATAGCCTTTGCAGGAAGGTTGCTCCTGAATTTGGCACGAACCATTCCACTGTTTCCATGAGCCCGTGTGACTTTACCCCAGATGACGCGCACCTTGTTGGGTTTACCGCCAGGTGTTGCAGTGGTCCTTCAGAAAACAGACAAAACAACATTAAATAACATTGCCAACTATGGACAGAAACCAAATAAGACCATCGACAGAAATTATGAAATGTGTCCCTGCATGCAAATTTCAAAATGTTTCACAATCACCTTCAAACTGTCTATTAAAGGAGAAGTCCACTTCCAGAACCAAAATTTACAGATAATGTACTCACCCTCTTGTCATCCAAGAAGTTCATGTCTTTCTTTAGTCATGAAGAAACTATGTTTTTTTTTTTGAGGAAAACATTTCATGATTTTCCTCCATGTAATAGACTGCTATGGTGCCCCAAGTTTGAACTTTGAACCAAAATACAGTTTAAATGTGGCTTCAAACGATCCTAAATGCGGTTGTAAACGATCCCAATGAAGAAGGGTCTTATCTAGTGAAACGATCGGTTATTTTCATAAAAATAATACAATTTATATGTTTTTTAATCTCAAATGCTCGTCTTGTTCTACTCTCTCTGAACTCTTTCTGGTTCATGACAGTTAGGGTTATTTCAAAATCGCCCTACATCACTTTTTGTTGAGTGTGTTCGATCTGCTTTGCATGTTCACTTTCCACAGACTGGGTTGGTGCTTCTGCAGCGACGTAGGATGATTTTGAAATTGAGGGAGAAAATACGTTTACATTAACTGTCTTGAGCCAGAATACACAGAGTTCAGGCAGAACAAGACAAGCGTTTGAGATTAAAAAGTATTTAAATTGTATATTTTTTTTTTTTTTGCTAGACAAGACCCTTCTTCCTCAGCTGGGACAATTTACAACTGCATTTGGGATCGTTTGAAGCCGCATTTAAACAGCATAGTTGCTGTTCAAACTCGGGGCACCATATCAATACATTATATGGAGAAAAATCCTAAAATGTTTTCCTCAAAAAAAAAAAATTCTTTACGACTGACGAAAGACATGAACATCTTGGATGACAAGGGGGTGATTACATTACCTGTAAATCTCTGTTCTGGAAGTGGACCTCCCCTTGAAAGTCGTGCATAACCTATTTAGCTTCCACAATCTGACAATTCCATGTGAAAAATGACATTCAAAGAGCTGAATGCCAATGATGACCAAAAAAAAATAAAAACAGACATCAGGAAATAATCAATAAGGATTGATAAGTGGTTTCATAACTGCAAAAACATGATCACACAAACATTCCTGACAGCAGTACAGACTCCAGCCTTTCCTCGCACATGCCATTAGTTTCTTTGAAGGCTGTGCATCACTTACTTTTTTGCCTTGTACACGTAGGCACAACGTTTGCCCAGGTAGAAGTCGACCTCTGAGCGGTTGTAGACTCCCTCAAGCTTGAGCAGAGCTGTGTGCTCACGCTGGTTCCTCAAGCCACGCTTGTAGCCAGTAAAGATGGCCTTGCTCCACAGCCTACAAGAGACACAAAGTAAAAAGAGTTTAATTATTTTCAGCTATATGCATAAGCAAAGCAACATTTAATCTATTAAAATCTGACATATAATAGTCAAATATCTAATTTTTTTTGAACGGAACCATTTACTAAATCTTTAAACAAAATTAAAAAGAAAAACTCTAAATGCTAGTTTGTTTTACGTCATACAGCTCACATAGCATGATATAGCAGGAACGTGAAACGCACACTGAAAGATGGGGAAAGACAAATTTATGTAGAGGCACAAACTAACCAAAAAATGAGCTGTAACTTACACTAACAACTTATATATAGCAAATAAGATTTTTTCATTTATACTAAAAGGCCTTTGCTTGCTAAAAATGTATAAACTATTAATCAGCTGACAAAAGGCAAACAGATTTTTCACGTTGAACCTTTATAGGTTTTATAGAATTAAATGCATTTCTGTTATCACTGAACTACACATCGGTTCAGGTTAACGTTGCATTACTGACAGCTCGTATGTCTTACCTTCCAGGCATGATGCTGCTTTGACCAGGCTTTCAACCTAAAATAACAAAAAGTACAAAAAAAAAACATTTAGTCTGAATGGCAACAAATATACAGTCCCTTACTGTGCAAAAACTATTTAACACGTTTACATTAAGTACATCCACAATACAGTAGAGTTAGCGTCGGAGCTGCAGCATGTTTATCTTCATTCATGCTACACTTCTAAGTTTTTATACAAAGTTATACATGATTCATAGATGTTACTACGTCTTATAACAAGCTTAAAACAAGCTTCTCAGAATAGAGACCAACATAAATGATCATGTAAACTGTGTGTTTTGACAGTAATTAGCAGAAATGAGCCCCGGTTCACAGTTTAGCCTGAGCCAACCGGATCAAACAATCCGTTTAAAATCCAAAGCATCTTATGTCATAGGAGGCAAAACTCCGCGGAATATGGACTTCAGATGTATTTTTATCAATACTGGTAGAAATTGGGCTTTAGTTAACATAACACAAGACTAAAATGTCACATTTTAAAAGTCGAGCTCTAAAACGCTCACCTGATTCTGTCACAAAAATGGAGGAAAAGGCCGCTCGCAAAGAACGCTGGGAAAATGTTAGCCGCAGTGTCTGAAAATCTGCCTGACTAAAATGAAAGCGTTTTAAATGTTTTTTTTCGCATTCAAATTATACCACGTTTCCAGTGGCCCCTAAATCATCATAAACAGCTAAAGAAAAATAATAATGGTAATACTACTACTAATAAAATTAGTTCTCTAAAATCGATTTCATTTTAACAGTTGTATTTTTGACAAGTGTACACAACCAGTCAAAATTTTTTGAACAGTAAGATTTTTAATGTTTTTAAAGAAATCTCTTCTGCTCACCAAGCTTGCATTGATCCAAGGTACAGCAAAAACAGTACAATTTTGAAATAACTGTTTTCTACTTTAATATATTTTAAAATGTAATTTATTCCTGTGATTTCAAAGCTGAATTTTTAGCATCATTACTGTCACACGATCCTTCAGAAATCATTGTAATATTCTGATTTGCTAATCAAAAAATATTTATTATTATTATTATTATGTTGAAAACAGCTGAGTAGACTTTTTCAGGTTTTATTGTTGAATAGAAAGTTCAGAAGAACAGCATTTATCTGAAATAGAAATCATTTGTAACATTTTAAATGTCTTTATCATCACTTTTGATCAATTTAAAGCATCCTTGCTAAATAAAAGTATTAATTTTTATAATTTCTTTCTCTAAGCTTTTGAATAGTATAGTGTATAATGTTACAAAAGCTTTTTATTTCAGATAGATGCTGATGTTTGGATCCTTCTATTCATCAAAGAAAACTGTTTTAAATAATAATAATAATTAATGTTTCTTTAACAGCAAATCAGAATATTATAGGGAATTCTGAAGGATCGGGTGCCACTGAACACTGGAGTAATGATGCTGAAAATGTAGCTTTAATCACAGGAATAAATTACATTTTAAATATATCCCAATAATAAGCAGTTATTTTAAATAATAAAAATATTTCACATTACAGTTTTACTGTACTTTGGATCAAATAAATGCAGGCTTGGTGAGTAGAAGAGACTTCTTTAAAAAACATAAAAAATCTTACTGTTCAAAAACTTTTGACAGGTAGTGTATATATAGACCTCTTTACAAACTATTTCTACTATTTATTTCTTTATTTCTACATGTATTTCTATACCTTAAAACAAATGTTAACATAGTTCAAAAATACATATATGCACGTGTGTTCATTACAATGACATAAAGAGGGAGACAGAGAGAGAGAAAGCACCAAATGTGTGTTACACATACACACACATGTTGTGTTTCCATGTTATATGGGGACATTCCATAGGCATAATGGTTTTTATACTTTACAAACCATATTTTCTATCACCCTACACCTACCTTTAAACCTAGCCCTCACAGGAGACTGTGCACACTTTTAGTTTCTCAAAAAAACTCATTCTGCATGATTTATAAGCCTGTTTCCTCATGGGGACCTAAAAAATGTCCCCACAAGGTCAAAATTTACTGGTATTACTATCCTTGTGGGGACATTTGGTTCCCATAACGTGATAAATACCAGGTACACATACACACAGACACATACTTTTATTAGACTTTATTTATTCTACTATTAGCCTACTACTGAAGGAAAACATATTAAAAGTGTTTAGAAAGGGTGTTTTTGTTTTTTAATTAATAAAAAAAATCAAATGTAGCTCCAAGGTCTTAACAGATAACCAATTATTTATAAATCAAATTCAGATAAGACTTACAACAACAGTAATCTGCAGTCTTTAAAGAAAATATTAAATGTATTTTTATTCAGTTGTATTTTACTAAGGATTGCATGAAGTATGCAGAAATTGTCTGCTTGTGATTGCTGTCCTTCTACACTGTAAAAAACAATTTGTTGAGTCAACTTTAAATAATTTGTAACCTGGCTGCCTTAAAATTTTAATTTCAGTCAACTCAAAAAAAGTTTACTATTAAGTTAAAACTATTAAAGTTTAAATAATACTAGATGACAACTGAGATATTTGAGTTGAATCAACTTAAAATTTTAAGGCAGCTGGGTTACTTACCCATCTGTTTAAGTTTAGCAAACACAAATATCTAAGTTGTTACTTAGTACAACTTAATATTTCAAGTTGACTAAACTTATTTTAGTTGACTGAACTTAAAAATTTAAGGCAGCAGGGTAACAAATTATTTTAAGCTGACTCAACAAATTGTGTTTTTTAATTTGTTAGTGTATCTGGTTCTGCTTCTCAAAAGTATCAAAATCAACCTGATGACTGACAAAAAAACACACTGTAGTTCCATCTTTGTATCATATAAACTCATGACTCATTACAGTTGTTTTGAAGGTCATTTATGAGCATCAAATATATGATTGTCTGCTCCACAATTGTTTCTGGCCTGGACAATAAAGCAGTGTATCTGCTTGGGTCATGTTTACATTTTCAAAGGACTATTCCTTTTAGGAAAGTTACATTTTGTTGCTTGTGACTTTGGTCTTCCAAAAGTTGCAGACAGTCATTTTGCCCATACAAATGCTGCAGATGTTCTACATAAACCCGGCTTCATTTGCAAATTTCTAGGGACATTAGTGCATTAATGATTTCTAATGACTCTCAGTAACTATATTTAGTGACTCCTTCTGTCAGCCTCCCTGAGCTGTCTGTCCTGCTGTTGCTTCAAAGCTGAGCAATCTCAAGCAGCAGTGTTTTTATCCAGTACAATTCTGTTCAAGATGGCAAAAAAAATGCACTGGTGGACTAAATTCAGGTATGATACTTTATTTTCATTGAAAAGGAAACTGTGAACCCTGAAAATGACTTCTTTTTGGGTTCTGGAGCTGTTGTGTTTTCATCTTCGTTCTCCTCTGTTGTTTCCTCAGCATCATCCTTATCCTTGCTGCCCTTCTTGAATCTGAAACGATTCTTAAGCTGCAAACAAATGACATTAGTAAAACATTACATTAGTTGGAAAACGTATTAGTAGGCTTCTCATTAGTAAAACAGACTTGATTTCAGTAAGTAAGCACAGATATTAGGTAGCACACCTTTTTAAGGATGCTTGATTTCATCATCTGTAACTTCTCTTTGAAAGTCAGTTCTGGTAGATCCTCCTGTGTTGACATGTCGTGATGTTCAATCTTGACAGATTCAGCCGAGGGAAATTTCTTTGCCAGCAAGTCGAAAACGTGACTGACCACCAGCTCTGTCAGATGATCCACCACTGTCAGACCGAAATCCTCTTCTTTGATGATGAATGGCATCACTGGAGTGTTTTCAGGGAGCGTCGCAGGACGGGGGAAAGTGGAGGACACAAAAAGCCGCTGCACAAGCTCCTCCACAAAATAATGGAGAAAATCTCTAGCTGCCATTCTGACCTCATTTGAGACGCTCGTCTTGCATCGTAAGATGCAGTTCATTAAATGTGCAAGCCTTTGATTCAGACGTTCTGAAGCTGCGTAACTGTTGTCCTGCGAGCTGAAGTGACCGTTGCACTTCGACATATATAGAGCGGTCATCAGTGAGTCAAATAAGGTGGTCTTTGGCCTGTCACTGCCTGATGGATGATCTGACTCTAGAAGGATGAGTGACATTCCACCTTCAGATGGCTCAAAAGTCGGCCACAGAACTGGGACAGACCCAGTTTCCCACATTCTGCATGCAGCAGTGGGATTATTTGACCAGGCACGAATGACATCCTCTACAATGTAGTCAATTACATTGCTTGTGACCTCCCCCGAATGACTCAGGCTGAGAGCACATGGGAGTTTGCCTTCAATTGCCGCAAGAACCGTGCCGATGGCTGTCGTGGCCACTGCGCGGGAAATGTGGCAATGTAAAACACTCAGCTTTTTGATGACACCACTGATCAGTAACTCCCCAATATCAGTGCAGAAATCGCCAGGACGGAAGTAAATGAAACACGGTGATGAGGCTGCGTTGATCTTCAGCACATTGTGATGCATCACCACATTCACCCGATGAAGCACTTCCTCCACCACAATGCCAGCGAGTTCAAATGAACGTGAGTTGTCTTCACCCAGAGAGTCGCTGAAATCGCAGTCAGCACTGTTGAGGAGACCATCCACCGTTATCCCAAAAAAATATTCAAGCGGATACACAAATGGAAGTTGTTCTATCTCCAGGATCACTGGTCTTTCTGATGTGTCCTGCTGAATATCCACAGTGGATGAGGAAGGTGAAGGCCTGTTTACGTTCACAACTGCAGATGGAGTTATGCCTACTATCTTGGACAGTTTTGGTATTAAATCAGATGCAGTTGTGGCAGCTGATGTTGCAATGGAAGTTAACATTTGACAGATTTGCTGTCTGGAGAACTGTGTGGAAAAATGCAATATGAATTGTAGTTCTTATGACTTGAGCTGGTTTTTATCACTTTAAGTTTGTGTTAGGTTAGAGTTAGGGTATTTTCAGACCTGTTGAACGTTTTGTTCCAAAACAAGGACTTGATTTGTTACAATATGATTCTTCTTGATTCATTTTGCTTTCACGTTTATGCAAGTCGCCTGTGAGTAAAACTATCACCCTCTGCTAATAGCAAACATCCATTAGGACGGGTTAACAAGTTAGCACTATAGACTATTATAAATTATAAAATACCTGATTCCTGCTTTAACTGATAAATTATAATTATATTTTTAAACTTTTACGGATTTCCAGATTTCACAACATAACAATTTAATAACTCCAACTTGTAACTACTATAAATATATCCAGCTTTATCCACATACACTTTTATAGTGTAATAATTAACATGGAAAGGTTAACTTACTGGGTAGCTCAATGCTGCCTGTATCACTTCCAAATTCCTGAAAAATATACAATTGTTGTTTATAATATAATAATGCAATAGAACAAGTAGAACAAGTAGATTTGAAAATGGATGGATGGATAATATAATTATAGTATAAGAGAAAATAATAAAATAAAAAGGTGTTATAGAATAGAATAGAATAAAATAGAATAGAATAATATACCCTACATAGGACAAGCAGTTAGAATAGAATTAAATAGAATAGAATAGAATAGAATAGATTAGAATATACCCTACATAGAACAAGCAGATTGAAAAATTGAAGGATGGATGGATTATATAACTGTAAGAGAAAATAGTAGTATAAGAGAAAATAATAAAACAAAAAGTATAATATAATATAATATAATAATATACATAGAACAAGCAGATTAGAAAATGGATGGATGGATAATATAATTATATTATAAGAGAAAATAATAAAATAAAAAGTATTATAGAATGGAATAGAATAGAATAGAATAGAATAGAATAGAATATACCCTACATAATACAAGCAGATTTAAAAATTGAAGGATGTATGGATTATATAACTGTATAAGAGAAAATAGTAGTATAAGAAAATATAATATAATATAATATAATATAATAATACCCTACATAGGACAAGCAGTTAGAATAGAATAGAATAGAATAGAATAGAATAGAATAGAATAGAATAGAATAGAATATACCCTACATAGAACAAGCAGATTGAAAAATTGAAGGATTGATGAATGGATGGATAATGTAATTGTACAAGAGAAAATAGTAGAAGAGTAAATAATAAAATTAAAAAGATATAATATAATATAATATAATATAATATAACACCCTACATAGGACAAGCAGTTAGAATAGAATAGAATATGCACTATATATGATAAGTTGCATGGATGGATGGATGGATGGATAGACAATAATTATATTACAAGAGAATATAATATAAACATATTAGAATATAATAGAATTACAGTAATGTAAAGAACAGACATACTGCTCTGTCAGATTCCACATGAAGTTGCAGATGATTGATTGAAATGTGACATCCTTCAGCTGTGGTACAGCAAGTTGTGCAGCTAAACGGGCCGCAAAAGCCAGTTCTTGGTGATGCTCTGATTGAACTCTATTATCACAAGCCATTGTTATTACAGGCCACTGTAATCCAAAACCAGTTACAGTAAATTTTCCAATTTTCAGAAGAATGTGGCATGGACTCCTGCAATTTCACTAATAGTTTGCTGGCTATGACATCATTACAGTGTGTGATGTTGATACAGTCAAACATTCTAATGGAATGTTTGAGGAATGTAGACTGCTGCTTGAGGAATACATATAATCCACCTTATTTTCCCATGTAAAAGTGGATGTGACAATCTGTAAATTTTATGGGTGTGGCTTCTGGTCTCATCTGCATCCAGCTTTTTTTAGCTGTACAAAACAGCTTGTTTTGCTGCTTGTTATTGCAAATTGGTGCGTCTTACCATATTATTGTAATGTATCTTAATTATGAATACACTGGCCTTTGATGCATTATTGTTATTCTTCTCATTATTTCTATAAGACACACCAATTTGCAATATCAATGGAAAGGAAAAGGAAAGGACGTGGCCAAGTACACGTCAAGCAGCAAAACGAGCTGTTTTGTACAGCTAAAAATGCTGGACTCAGATGGGACCAGAAGCCACACCCATAAAATTTACAAATGACCACGCCCACTCTTATGGAAAAAATAAGGTGGATGCTTATTAATAGTCTGACAAAGTGACATTTTTGAAACAAAATCTAAAGATGAAATAAATCTTATTTTATAACATGTTATTTTATTGCATAAATATATGTTTACATGAATTTGTATTGTATTACAAAATAGTTCAACATAATTACAAAATAATTCTATTATTAGTAGTAGTATTAGTATTATTTAGCGCCAGTCGATTTGTGTTTTAGAGGCCTTTATTTTGAAACTACCCGTTTCCGGTGGGCGTGGCTCAACGTCTAGTTCACTCTGCTGCCATTTTAGTGCGCGGTGAGGGGCGAGCGGCCGCACAAAGAGTCTGCACAAATAAACAATGTTGAAATAGTCACGGTCTGCGCTTAGTTTATTTGTGATAGTAGAGCAGTCGACGTTTCTTTGCTCGGATCGCAGTCATATTACATCATGTCCACCGAAACTCCACCGGACCAGGTAAAATAAAGACATATGTGGCGTGTTTCAGATCAAGTGCTCGTGTTTGCGGCCTAGCTGCTGAGATCGCTCCTAAAGCAGAATGTTATGTCGATGTTTTCAGGTTAATTGCATGTCAGTAATAGAAAGCGTCGAGTGTTTGTGCATCGTTTGCTTTGCTCTACCGTAGTAAGTTAGTAAAATCGTTGAGGTAACGTAGTAAAATAGACAAGCGTTGACGTAATGCTGTTACTCAGGTGATGGCGGTGGTATGACTGCAACGCAACACGATGCTATTGTTTCTTACTTTACCCAGTGTTTACAACAACACTCAGATTTATTTTATTTACTGATGTCAATAGCTATGCTGATGAAAGCATATAGATTAAGTATTTTAAGATAAATTTGTTTTCGGTGTCCAAATGCGAAAGGCAGCTTTCGAAGTTTTGAAACAGAACAGCTCTAAAGTAGGAATTCTGTTGTTCAGTATGAGTTTTTGGTCTCCTATGTCGATGTTTCTAGTACTGGACAGTTTATATGTCTTTTATTAGATAAGCCTTATTAATTGCATTAGCTTTAAATCATTAACAGACTCCTCAAGACATAAGCTTAATGTCTGAAGAGAGATTTGCAATACTTAAGTGCGAAGATTAAAAAAAAAAAAAAGTTGATTTGGAGATTGATGTAGTAGTTCAGCTCATGGTTATATGTTTAAAGTATAGATATGTACTCGCATGTCACCTGTTGCACGTGTCATTCATATCACATTTGTTTTTTCCCTCAACAGGCGGCAGAGTACATCCCAGAGAAGGTGAAGAAAGCAGAGAAGAAGTTGGAAGAAAATCCGTATGACCTCGACGCTTGGAGCATACTGATTCGTGAAGCACAGGTTTAGTGACACAGGGTTGCATTCCTTTTTACCCGGGGTAACATGTTTTGGGAGGGAACGGGAGGGTCTCTGACAGCACATCTGATGCCATATCATGTAAACGGGACGTCTTTGGGACGTACCTTGTGATTCTGTATGTAAATGAATTTTACTTCTTTTAGAATCAACCCATAGACAAAGCAAGGAAGACATATGAGCGCCTTGTCGCCCAGTTTCCCAGTTCGGGCAGATTCTGGAAGCTATACATTGAAGCTGAGGTTATACTTTAATTTAATTATTTGCATATCTGTGCATGAATATGCCCCATTTTGATCAACAATGTGATATTCACACAACACCAACAATCGCAGGGCGTCAAGGGAAACTCATAGCTTGTATCATTTAGGGGTTCTCAAGTCATTCTTTTCCTTATACTTTTCAGTTTTATGAGGTGATATTGTTGCATGTTTTATCTGCAACAGCATTAAAACAATTTTAATGGTATTGGAGTGCTTTAGCCTTTATTACTTGTGTCAATTTCTTGCCTCCTGTGTCATTTCTTTGAGGTTGTTGTGGTTTGTTTGTAATTAATAATTCAAGATTTTGTCCATAGTAGCGTCTAATTTTCTCTTGTCCCTCATTTCATATTATACATGTCGAGTCATAGTCCAGCATGCACACTACTAGTCCACACATTAACAAAGTCTAGTTTGTCTAAATCCTGAGGCGAATTATATGGTGTGCACACTTGCAGCACAAAATGCAACACCTGGCCAAGTACTTTTAAAATTACTGATATTTCTGTAAGGGAATATGGAAAAAGCATAAAAGTAGGTGTGCAGTTTAGGAACAGATTAAGTATTATAATGGTAAGTATCTTACAAAAACCATTTACATGCACACATTACATTCAGCTAACTTCACATTAACTGCTAAAGACTCTTATTTTCGTATATTAAGGTTTTTGCCCATTAAATTGGCAAACCCTATTTGTTTTTTCTTTTGGGTATAAATGATTCAGCATCACTAAGAAAACTAAATTAGTTATTTTTTTTTATACAACTTTTTTGGTGGAGGGTTGTTTGCGGTGATTTATTTATTTTTTCTGCTTAGTTGATCGTTACAGTTGACCCTTTACTAAGCAACAGTTGCCATCCACCATACTCTCAAAAGCTTTTGCTTTTTCCTAATATAAAGTTATGAAGGAAATTATCCAAAAATGTTATTGTTGGTGAATCATTTATAGTAGTGACACACGCTACACAGTTGAGTTTTTCCTTTTCCAAAACGTTGTTTGTCATTCTTAAATAAACATATAATATCAGTAAAACAACCAACATTACCTTCAAGATAAATTAAAATAAGTTAAGTTACTAACTTGATGGCATTTTTGTAGTGATTGATTTTAACATTTTGCAGTAATATTTTAAATGCAATGTAGAAACGTTTTGAACAGTTCTGTTCAATTATTTGTAATCACTTTCTTTAGAGTTGAAGTGTTTGTCAATTTTGATTTGCATTCTCGACAGTTTTTTTAACATTGCTGTATCCAAAAGATAAAATGCATTGCATTTTCATAATTTCAGTCCAAATAATAAACATTTTTGATTGATTTTTAGCCCTTTGAGCACATTTTATTGACTTTAATTTCTATAGAATGGGCCACAGCAAACAATTAGGATGGATCTTAGTAAAGGGTCAGTAAAGATTGTTTTTTCAATCACATATCTGCAAATTTTTTTCTCCGAAAAAGACCTCAGCATGGATTGTTTATCCAAATAATTGGAGAGCTGTGGTTAATTATATAATAATAATAATAATAATAATATTGGTTTTCTTAGTTTCAGATCCCTATTGTGATTTGTGATTTTTTTTTTTGCTTTATCATCTGGTTTTAACTTTAAAAGGGTCTGAAAAATGATACAGCAGTCAACATTTGAAGTGGATCAAAAAAGTTAATCAAAGTTGTCCAAGAACTTTTTGTTTTAGGACAACTTTGAAAGTGTTTTTTTTTTTTGACCCACTTCAAATGTTGACTACATTTAATCTGTTTTAGTATATCGAAATAGTCTTCACCTTATTTTGCGACATGGAAATAAGCTGTGTTCTTTGAATGTGCAAGTCTTCAGATGCACTAGCCGGTGTAGGTAAATACTAAAGTGCGGTAAACGGTAAATCCAGTGTGTTTATGATTGTGATAATGAGTTAAAATAACATAACTAATGCCAGTTTGCAATATAAGCTACATCAGACTGTTTTTGTACAGCTAAAATAACTGGAAATGAATGACACTGGAAGCCTCGCACATTCAAGCTGCTCCTAAGTCAAAAATAAGGTGGATATTAGAACAATCAGGGATAAATCACTTAAATGTTTATA
Organism: Labeo catla; assembly: GCA_012976165.1. Classification (NCBI taxonomy): domain Eukaryota; kingdom Metazoa; phylum Chordata; class Actinopteri; order Cypriniformes; family Cyprinidae; genus Labeo; species Labeo catla. The sequence goes on along the minus strand of VONZ01000011.1, from coordinate 125,865 downwards.
CCCTCATCTGGTTCTGGATTTGGATCAGAATACAGTATGATTAAGCATTTCCAATCATGAAAGTAATTGCTATTTGATTAATCTTGAAGCTTCACCCTTAGTCAAAACTGATTGGTTTTGACAAAGCTGTTCTGTTTACCCCTGCCGCAATAAAATGCACTGTAACAAGTTTGGCTTGTCGTTGTAATGTGCATTGTAATTTTGTGTCAGTGAGTGTGTGTGCATGCGTGCGTCTGTCCGAGGCATGGAGACGGCAGTCCCGCAGTGATCGTGCCCCAGAGCCATTCTGCCTCAAACCAGTATTTTTCACACTGTGTCATGCTGAGCTTTGATTACGTTTGGAGCTGTTGAGTGGTTGGTTAAGTATGTCAGGCTGTCACCGTTTGCCCTGGAGCACAGACGCACTGCCAACAACCTCTCACAGCTGACCTCAGTGATCTTAATGCGATTTAACATTACGAAGAACCGCAGAGGTGATCTGAAATGGCTTTAATGGGGTAGTTGATACCGAAATTAAAATTCTATCATTATTTGCTCAACCTCATGCCATTCCAAACCTGTAGGACGTTCCTCTGTGGGACGTGTGGAATGTTTTTGTTTTGTCCGTGCAATGAAAGTGAATGGGGACCAGTGTTGTTTTAGATCCCATTGACTTGTATTGTATGGAGAGAATTTTTTTCCTTTTCTTCTATGTTCCATAGAGGACAATAAGTCATACAGGTTACAGCCTGAGGGTGAGTAAATGATGAAAAGATGTTTGTTGTTGGGTTAACTATCCTTTTAATGATAACAGCCATATTATCTAATGTTAGCAATTTGATTTATGTTCAGTTTACAAATAGATTAGTACTATACTAGAATGTAGTTCAATTGCAGAGACAATTAAGAATTAACATAATTCATTAAAATTCTGCCTTTACCATTTGTTGTTATCAGTGAAAACGCTTCAGTCTCTGATGGCCTGTTTGATACTAGGCAATCATTTTTGGGTAATCTTTATTCAAAAACAAGACAAAACATGGGATTATTTTTGTCCCATTAATCTATGATTTGTTTTCTAAAGACTCATTTGGCTCTTGTGTGGAGTTAGTCAACACATACTCGTTAGATTAGTTGTTTGTCATGCATGATTTATGGCCCAACAGGATAGTTACATAATCCTACAGAGCATCTGTACCTCTGAAACATTTTAATTTGCACCAGTTGATTAAGTACTTGTGAGAATTTTCACACATAACTGCTGTTTGTCTTCATGACTGCATTAGCATTTGTATCTTTTTAGAACACCTTAGCTTGTGCAAGTTCATAACTCGTAGTAGGCCAGTTACCAGAATCACTTTCCCTGTCATTTCAGTACTAAATCATCCCATAATGCGTTTATGCCTTGCAAATCGACATCTGGATTTCGGTGATTTATTGAACATTTGTTGCAAATCATTATTATTTTAACTGACTAATAAATGAGGATTTTGTTGGACGTTTCAGAACATCTATAGTCTTAGGAGCATGTCCTGGAATATGTTTAAGACTAAAAATAACAAATGTTTTGCACTGTGAAGCATGTTTTTTGAATTTATAGCTATGCAGACCCATTTCCGCCACAAGCTAAAAAAAAACTTGACTTATCTCACAATTCTGACTTTTATTCTAGTAGTTCCAACTTTTTTCTAGCAATTCTGAGAATTCCTACTTTTTTCCTCATCATTCTAAAATTGCATCTTACAATTCTGATTTTTTTCTGCTGCTTGGAGAAAAACAAATAACTGCACCTTTTTGTTTTTACAATTCTTTTCTCAGAAGTTTTTTTTTTCTCACATAGTTTGTCTTACTGTTCTGACTTTTCTTTGCAGACCTGCGCATTTGTAATTTTGAGGAAAAAAGTTAAAAATTGCAAGGTGTTCGTTGATAACTCTCAATAATTTATAAACTCCAAATCATGAGGAAAAAAGTCTGAATTGTAAGATAGTTGCAATGACTTTTTTTTTTTTTTAATTTTGTTTTATCCCATACCAGAAATGTTGTGGTTTTATGAAACTAACATCCTAGTTTGTGGCAGCTTTAGGGGGAAAAAAAAATTAAATCATATATCATATTAGTTCCAAAACACACAAAAAGAGTTAATTATTATATTTGCGTCTTGCCAGCAAAGATAAATCCTTATTGTTAAACCTTGAAGTTTAATTTCTGTGTATGACTTGGTGAGAAATGCTGTGAGACATTTTTTTGTTTGTTTGTTTGTTTGTTTTTGTGTATTATTAATACACAGTATGGCAATGGTTTTGTGGTTTATATCCAGCTCTTATTCAAAGCAAAGCATTTATTTGAGGTTTAGATGTTACTAGGAAATGTTGCTTTGTAATCTGTTTTGAATAAGAGAAATAAACTTGAGTAAACCTGTATTTTAAGTTATCGTCGTCATTTGAGCATGATATTTCATGACACATGCCAAACTCTAGTACTTTTTACTTACTGTGCCAAAACATTAGCTTTGTAAATGCTTCAGATACACCTCATAGGATCAATATTTTTTTTTAGGATTTTGCACTCCAAAAATGAATATTTTTACTAGAACTTAATGCCAATACTGTCACAACATTTGTTGATTTATGGCGTACACCCCCGTGAAATGAGTCATTCTTCAATCTCTAGCTCTGGTGAATCTTGTGACTATATGCCGCATCACATGTAGTTTATAAATTATTTAACTGAGGGCATAAGTTGTGAAAGTGACACAGTATTGTGCAGGGTTGTGTGAATGTCACATTGTTGACCTAAAAGGGGTTGTGTGTGCATGCGTGTGGAGCAAATCAGCCTTCTGACAGACTATCACTTTTTTAATAATATTGGTTTTTAAATGTGTCCACAGATCAAGGCTAAAAACTATGACAAGGTTGAAAAGGTAAGCATTTGTTATCGCATGGAAGCCACATGTCGAATTAATTGATCGTATGATATTACTCTGATTTGTTGAGACACATACAGTACACAGGTGTGAGATCATAAAAGCTGAGCTTTATCTAGGTCGCCACTTTAGGCCCTCAAAAGCTCAGGCAGAGTAAACATCAAGATGTTGTAATCAAATAAAATAACACCCTGCCTAACTAGATATATCCTGTTTGCTCTCCTGAAGCAAATGGGCAATCAGACACCATAAATGTAGAAAAAAATTACAGATTTGTTCATGTTGAAGGATATATTATCTATCCCAGTTCAGTGAGCCAATCACTCTTAATGCATTTTTGAGTCACATACCTCACATGACCCTTTTGCTTGTGGAAACTGGAACACAAAAGGAACATGGTTCTACGTGGATTTTAGGACATGGTGTTCATTGCATGAACTTGTATTACCATGCAAATGCCATGATATATGAATGATCATCATTCAGTATTATATTAAAGTACAATGGTATTGCCAGCTTATGATCAATGTAAGCATCTGCACTATAGTTATAACTTAAATATGCTTTACTATTTACAGTTGAAGTCAAAAGTGTACATACACCTTGCAGAATCTGCAAAATGTTAATTATTTTACCAAAGTATGATATGGATCATACAAATGCATGTTATTTTTTTTTAGTACTGACCTGAATAAGATATTTCACAAGAGGAAATAATAGTGGAGTTTATAAAAATTAACCTTTTCAAAAGTTTACATACACTTGATTTGTAATAATGTATTGTTAACTGAATTATCCACAGCTGTGTTTTTTGTTTAGTAAAAGTTGTTCATGAGTCCCTTGTTTGTCCTGAACAGCTGAACTGCCTGCTGTTCTTCAGAAAAATCCTTCAGGTCCCCCAAACTCTTTGGTTTTTCAGCATTGTGTTTTTGAACCCATTTCAACAATGACTGTATGATTTTGAGATCCATCTTTTCACACTGAGGACAACTGAGGGACTCGCATGCAACTATTACAGAAGGTTCAAACACTCACTGATGCTCCAGAAGGAAACACGATGCATAAAGAGCCGGGGGGTGAAAACTTTTGGAGATGTGTGCATTTTTAAATTTTGCATAACTAGTATGTTTTTCATTTAGTACTGCCCTTCAGAAGCTAAAGAAGATACTTACATGTTTCCCAGAAGAGAAAATAAATTACATTTACTCTGATCTTCAAATTCCAAAAGTTTTTACCCCCTAGCTCTTAATGCACTGGGTCTCCTTTTGGAGCATCAGTGAGCATTTGAACTCTCTTATGTGGGTACAATAATAAAGATCTTGCAGATTCTGCAAGGTGTACATATAGTATAACATATTGGAGCATAATGTAGAGTTTAAGTTTGAAATGTGTTTATTTTTACATCCATCATGGTTTTGGAGTTGTAAGTCTGTACAACGGTGTTTTTTTTGTAAAGGATTGCAGTTGTGAAGTGTGCTTGAGGCAGTACTATAGTTTTGTGCTGTGCTTTGCTTCTTGTATATCAGATGGGTTTGTTCACTGTTCAATCTCTTGCTCAGTTATTTCAGAGGTGCTTAATGAAGGTTCTGCACATTGACCTGTGGAAGTGCTACCTCTCATATGTACGGGAAACCAAAGGAAAACTGCCCAGCTATAAGTATGTCACATAACTGTGTTTATATGGCTTTAAAGTAGTCATCAAATGACTTTATCTAGAGACAAATATGACCTATAATACACTAAAATACAGTGGGGTCAGGAACACAATTTAATCTGGGGTTCAAAATCTAGACAGAAATTACTTTATGCTTAAAAAATAAAATAGATGATGTAGAATGAATAGGAAAAATATCAGTTTCTGCATTATAATTTTGATAATGACCATACAAACTACAACTTTACATTTAAAATTTACAACACATTTATGGACATTATTGTTGAATATCGTTATATCATTTGATCACTTTCTTGTGCATTGTTAGTTGTATGTTTTTTTGTTTTTTTTTTTTTTTTTTTTTGTCACAGTTAAAAACTGGCTTTAAATACTTAAACTGTGCTGTTCTTTGACAGGGAAAAGATGGCACAGGCTTATGATTTTGCCTTGGATAAGATTGGGATGGAGATTATGTCCTATCAGGTGAGTTGTTTTGACAGTTCGTTCTAACCCAACTTGTTCTGTGTCTTCATGGACATGAACTCAAAACTCTTCTTCTCTTAGATTTGGGTGGATTACATCAATTTCCTCAAAGGAGTGTAAGTACAAACTCAATTCATACAGTTATTAAAGTAGTTCATAAGCAAAGACAAGGCATTTGACGGGCTCTCCATATGCATTTCTAGAGAGGCCGTGGGGTCGTACGCTGAAAATCAGCGCATCACAGCCGTCAGACGTGTGTATCAGAGAGGCTGCGTCAACCCCATGATTAACATTGAACAACTCTGGAGGGACTACAGCAAGTATGAAGAGGTGAGTACAGTGAGAATTAATGGATGTGGTGTTCTGATTCAAGACACTCTTTTGGAAAAAAAATAACTTTATTGTTGATTTGGTTGTAATGTGGACCTACCATCTCTACTTTGTCATAAATTGCTTTTGTTCCATTATAAAGGGCATAAACGTGCACTTGGCTAAAAAGATGATTGAAGACCGGAGCAGAGACTACATGAATGCCAGGAGAGTCGCCAAGGTGTGTTCTGCATGTGTGACGTGATACAGCAACACAGTTTCTGATAAACCTGATGTTGTTGTTTGCATCTTTTTTGGTTCTCAACTCTTTTAGTTTCTAAAATGTGCAACAAAAAAATACACCTAAATAAGAAGAGAACCCCAGTGGGAATTTACTAGTAGTAATCTTATTTTAAAATTGTAACACAAAGCTACTGTGGTTTTTAGGATATGCTATTCTTTGCTACACCTTAGATTACCCTGCAAATACCATCATATATGAATATATTTTTCAGTACTGCCGTTATATATCAGTGGTATTGATGTGATCTGATTATTGATTATGTGGTATTGATGTAGTATTGATTAGCAGACTCTTTTATCCAAAGCGACTTACAAATGAGGACAAAGATCAAATCAAAATCAACAAAAGAGCAATGATATGCAAGTGCTATGGCATCAGTTATATAATAAAAAGACAGAATAGAAAAAAAATTAAGCTAGTGTTAGAGGCCTTTTTTGTTGCTTTTTGTTAATTGTATAATAAATAAAGAAACGCCAATGGTGTACAAAAAGCATAGAGAAGCTAGTGTTAGGTTTTTTGTTAGTTTTTTTTAAGAAAACTAGTTAGTAAATGAATAGTGCTAAAAGTTTTTTTTAAAGAGAAGAATTAGAAAAGAGTGTGCTATAGGGTCAAATAAAGATAAAAGAGATGTGTTTTTGGCCGATTCTTGAAAATGGCTAAAGACTCGGATTGAGATGGGCAGGTCTTTCCACCAGAAGGGGAACATTTAATGTAAAAGTCTGTGAAAGTGATTTTGTGCCTCTTTGGGATGGCAAAATAATGCGGCAAAATAATAATAATAAGCTTCTAGAGGGCACATAAGTCTGAAGTAATGAATTTTGGTAAAGGGATGAAGAGCCAGTGGTGATTTTGTAGCCAAACATTAATACCTTGAATTTTTATGTGAGCAGCTATTGGTAGCCAGTGCACTTTAGAGCATAATCTCGAATTCTTAAGATTTAGTTTTGAATTTACCACTCTTCTTTAGGTAAGAACATTTAATTTACCATTCTCCATTAGTTAAAAAAAACAAACAGACGTCTGTCTGCTTTATTATTAAATACTCTATGCTGATGGTGTGATTTCAGGAGTATGAGACAGTGATGAAGGGTTTGGACCGGAATGCCCCTTCAGTGCCGCCCCAGAACTCCCCACAGGAGGCCCAGCAGGTGGAGATGTGGAAGAAATACATCCAATGGGAGAAGAGCAACCCACTGCGTACCGAAGATCAAACCCTCATCACCAAGAGAGGTGACTCACAGAAAGATTCATAAATAATGAGCTGAAGGTTTTGACAATAGATCAATAGCTGTTTTAGTGCTGTGTAGAGCATCTCATTTATTTCTAAAGGATTTTTTTTAAAACACAGGACTCAACGCTAAAGATTTTTTTTTTGCTGGCCTGGTCGGGCCAGTGGTTAAAATTTTTACTTTCCCGGTCAAATTTTCCCTGCCACAAAAAAATAAAATAGTTGCTGTTATCATTGTTTTTGACTCATGTTATCTTTTATTTTAATAAATAAGATTATATTACACCAAATTACATTTACATACCAATTAAATTCAGATTTTGATAACACAGAAAAACCTACTAGACTAACAAATGTAAAGTTCAAACATTATTTGTTTATTCAAAAATTCTTTACCACTCTTTACCAGGTATTATTTATATTTTATTACAAATGAAAAGATGCTTCAGGGAAAAACAGCAGACAAACGGAAAGAATGCAAACTCAGTCTTTGTCAGCAGGTGGCGCTTATGGAATAACAGCGATATTACGTTTCTGTGGTTACCGCTGTAAACAAAGTAGCTTGGCGCTTATGAACGCTAGTTTAAATGCATTATACAGAGGGAAATAAAAAAAAAAAAAAATGCCTTGTAAACTCTTCTGAGATACCCCTCAGAGATGCATTCATATAAACACCTGTTTCAATATTTAGGATGATATTTCCAATATTTCACGCATTCTGAACCGTGATCTGTGTCTGCCTGCTACAGTGTTTTTTCCTTTTTGCGTTCGTCTTCAGTGTCTCTGGCCTCTGTTAATGGATGTTTAAAGAGTTCGTAACGTTTCCAAACACATGACATTTTGAAAAATTATTTCATGCAGTTCGTGTGCAAACCCGGAACAGGTCGGTTGAAATACGTCCGCTCAATCGGTGCATCTATTATTGTTATCTACTGTTATCATTGCTAAAACTACAAAGTTAGTCTTCAAGACGAGTATTTTGACATACTTTTGTAGGCTGTTTGTCCATCAGAGACATGTCTCTCTGTGATCGCTTGAAATTCAAAATTAACAAGGCTTAAAAACACGTGCAAATGATAAACTTTCATGACGATGCAGCAGTGGCCCATAAGACCTTCGTTCATCTTCAGAACACAAATTAAGATATTTTTGATGAAACCTGAGAGCTTTCTGACTCTGCATAGACAGCAGCACAACTGACACGTTCAAGACCCAGAAAAGTAGTAAGGAGTCTAATTATCCAATATCTAATTATTTTCTATGTCACTTGCAGTGATGTTCGCCTATGAGCAGTGCCTTTTGGTACTTGGCCATCACCCTGACATCTGGTACGAAGCTGCCCAGTACCTGGAACAGTCCAGCAAACTACTGGCAGAAAAAGGGGTTGGTTTGCACATCATTTTATATAAACACTGTTTTGTCGGCAGTGATTGCAAAATGATTTCTCCTTGATTGCATTTAGTTACTCAGGTCTTTTGTTGCATGTTCCACGATCTACTTATTTCACATGATCTCCTCATTCAGGACATGAACAATGCCAAGCTGTTCAGTGATGAGGCGGCTAACATCTACGAGCGTGCCATAGGAACTCTGCTTAAAAAGAACATGCTGCTGTATTTCTCTTTTGCCGATTATGAAGAGGTAAGATCTCTCAAACTGATTTAATAATGTAAAAGAGCCTTATTCTACACTTTTGCTGCATTGAGGCGTTCCACGCAGTATGTTAGTCAAGGTCTCTTGCACCAAAAAGATGAACAATTGAACAGGGTGTTTTGCTACACTACATTTAAGACTCCTGTATGTACATGCACCTTTTTTGTTGCATTTATAAGCATAGTTCACTTTTTATGCAAGATAGGGAAGTTTGTTAGTACTAGATATGTGGATGTGGGCAGGCATGTTCATTTCACTCATGGTTTTGACCACTGTTATTTTTGCATTTTTTGCTGAGATACTGTTATAGTTTTTATTATGTTGATTTTATATTTTCTGTTTTCATTTTAATTTCTACAGTTTTAGTAGTTTTGTTGTATTAGCTTTTAGTTTAGTTTTTCATTTTTCTTGCTTTATTCTTTTTTTAGTTTAATCATTATTTTTTTTTTACAGTTAAAGTTTGTTTTATATAGCAACTTATTTTGTAGTTTAACTATAATAACCCTGGTTGTGATGTCATGATTATTTTTTTATTTATTTATTTTTTAACAAATCAGACTCTTTATTTTAAAAGGGCAATTAAAAGTCCTGTCCCTGTAATCTGACAATTCAACATTTGTCCATTTACATTATTGATCTGTTTCACAGAGTCGTATGAAGCATGAGAAGGTTCATAGTATATACAACCGCCTCTTGGCCATAGAAGATATCGACCCTACTTTGGTGAGTCCAGCTCTCTTTGGAGACATATGTCTATGATGGACAAAAAATAATAATAAGCTGCTGTGGAGTAAAACCTGCTCACAACCCATAGGATGTCTGATTTCTGAGTGATTCAAGAAATTTTAAATGATTTTTTTCAGTTCCTGAAAAAAATATGGTTTTAATGGTTTAAAAATCATGTTGGGTGTCTAAAATGCGTCAACACAAATGTTATGACTGTGTGTAAATAAACAGACTGACCCTTTAATGCCCTTGAATCGTTCAGGTCTATATCCAGTACATGAAATTCGCAAGAAGAGCTGAAGGCATCAAGTCTGGCCGTTCCATCTTTAAGAAGGCCAGAGAGGATCCTCGCACACGGCATCATGTGTACGTCACTGCTGCTCTTATGGAATACTACTGCAGCAAGGTAACTTCAACACCACACGTCTCTTATATGTACACTACCATTCGAACATTTGGGATTCAGATGGTTTTGAAATGTTATACTGTAAAATATTATTACAACTGTTTTCTGTTTGAATGTATTTTAGATGTAATTCATTCCTGTGATCAAATCTGAATTTTCATCATTACTCCAGTCTTCAGTGTCACATGATCCTTCAGAAATCATAATAATATGCTGAGTTGCTGTTCTAGAAACATTTTTTTTATTATTATCTGTGTTGAAAACTGTGTTGCTTCATATACTTGTGGAAACTGTGATGGACTTTTTTCAAGTTTCTTTGATAAATAGAAAGTTTAAAAGAACAGCATTTATTTTAAGTTCAGTGCATCCTTGCTGAATAAAAGTATCAATTTAAAAATAAATCAAACAATAGTTTATAGTATAGTATTAAGCCAGACCATGTTACTTTTATTCTAAGAATTTTACCTTTTTTTTTGGTCCACTTCCAAAACAAAGATTCACATATAATGTACTCACCCCATTGTCATCCAAGATGTTCATGTCTTCAGATGTTCATGTCTTTCTTCAGTCATAAAGAAATCATTTTTTGAGGAAAACATTTCAGCATTTTTCTCCGTATAATGGACTGATATGGTGCTCCGATTTTGAACTTCCAGAATGCAGTTTAAATGCGGCTTCAAACGATCCCAGACAAGGAAGAAGGGTCTTACCTAGCATAAAAATAATACAATTTATATACTTTTTAATGCCAAACGCTCGTCTTGTCTTACTCTGGCTAGACTGTTTTTTTTCTGATTCATGACAGTTGGGGTCGAAAAACTCCCATCTCATGTTCTCCCTCAACTTCAAAATCGTCCTGTATCGCTGTTTTACCTTTTTGGTTAAGGGTGTTTGATCTTCTTTGCATGTTCACGTTGCAAAGATTGGGTCGGTACTTCTGCAGTGATGTAGGATGATTTTGAAATGATTTTTGAAGTTGAGGGAGAAAACACGATTGGAGCTTTTCGACATACCCTAACTGTCTTAAGCCAGAATACAACGAGAGTTCAACGAGAGCAATGCAAGATGAGCGTTTGAGAATAAAAATGATTTAAATTGTTTTTTTTTTTTTTTTTTTTATATGAAAATAACTGATAGTTTCGCTAGAGAAGACCCTTCTTCCGCAGCTGGGATCATTTACAACTGTATTTGGGATTGTTTGAAGCCGCATTTAAACTGCATTTTGGAAGTTGAAAATCGGGGCACAATATCAGTCCATTATATGAAGAAAAAAGCTGAAATGTTTTCCTCAAAAAACATAATTTCTTGACAACTAAAGAAAAAAAACGGCATGAACATCTTGGATGACGATGGGGTGAGTACATTATATGTGAGTCCTTGTTTTGGAAGTGGACTTCACCTTTAATGAAAAGCTGATTAATTACACCACCTTTCTTACCTACACTGTTACACCACCTTGACGATTTTATTGTACCCCTCGTATATTTAAAGGACTTTTGATTCAGCAGTTGCATTTTAAGTAATTGAATATCCAGACACAAAACTGAATGTATCTGAATGCCTGTTCCCTCAGGACAAATCTGTGGCCTTTAAGATATTTGAGCTTGGACTGAAGAAATACGGTGACATTCCTGAGTACATTTTGGCGTACATTGATTACCTCTCTCATTTAAATGGTAAGAACACGATTCCCTTCATTCATACGTCTGGTGACATCACAATCTCCTTTTAATCTGATGGCAGGCAATCAGTGTTATTTATTACACTTGTTCTGCCCCGTCATATTTCATACAGTCTATATCATATTACGTGAAACGCTGGAGAAAACAATTTCAGCCCTCGAGACGGCTGTTTATTTACACGCACATAGAATGATATGACACATGAGCGCTTATCAGACCAAACAAACCATTTGCCTCCTTTATAAAGCAGATAGCTAGGAGACCATGTTTGCCATGCAGTAAACATCGCCTGTGTTTATCTTGTCGCTAGGCTATTACCAAAAAAGAAGTGAAGTAAAAAGCCTGGCCTGGAATGAGTCTTCAAAAATGACAATGAATTATTGAGCTGTTTGTCCTTGTCTCCATCACAGAGGACAACAACACCAGAGTCCTGTTTGAGAGAGTCCTGACGTCTGGCAGTCTTTCCCCTGAGAAATCTGGGTTAGTGGAATTTTATGGATTAGTTTATGCAGATATATTCATCTATTTCTTTTAATTTGCTCTTAAACGTTGTTAACAATCACAACTACCTGCTTGGCTTTAACATTTTAAAGTGGTTATTTTAGCCCTGGATTAACAGTCATTTAACATGTTCCATGCACCCAAATTATCTGCTAGTAAATGATTTAAGGGCTCAGTCAGATTGAAAAGTGCTTTGTTTGGGGCTCCATCTGAATGTCATTTTGAAGAATTTGAAGGGATAGACATTGTTTTTTTTTCTTTCTTTGTTTGTTTTTTCCCCCCTCTTCTGTTTATTAATATGTCAACTGAGCATGCAGTGAATTTTAGTTTCGGGATACGTGTAATGCAAATGCGAACAAATTTGTGAATCCAATTACAACATTTAGGGTTATTATAAACGGTACATTCAGAATCTGATATCAGATTGGACCATAGTTAGTGCATGTAAAACACCAACTGTGTTCATATAACCTTGGGTTAGTATTTACACACCATATAATTAGTAGTTACACGATACATCTTACCTCATCACCACAAAAGTAGCCACATGAGTCAACCAATTTGTATTTTTCATTGGTCAGTACTGATATCTAGAGATCTTAAACACACTGTTAATATCAAATATACATGTGCATTTATTTTACATAATACCTATAAATAAGATTTGCAAATAGAATAGGAGGCTATTGGTAAATTTTGGATCTGATACAAACTATCAGATGCTAAGTTCACTTTTACATGTTGTTTGAACATTAATGTGTGTTGGCAGTGTATGTACAAATCTACCCTATAACGATAAAAATCCATTCAGTGGTTTTTAATTAATCTGTAAAAATAATATCCCCTTTTTCAAATCGAGCCGTTCTCAGATGCCTGTCTTTGTTGCGTCACACCGACAGAGGCCACGCCCACAATAGTTGATTGACATGAGCGTCTTACCTCAGATCAGTCCAACCTCCATGTTTTGATGCCAGAGCAGGGATGTAAGTTAGACAAGAATATATCCCATCGAGCGATTGAGGTGTTGTATTGCTGGATGTAATAACGAACATAGTAGTCATCACTTACTCCCGACATCTGAGCCGCTGAAGATGCAGTAGATTACGTTTGTTTGTGAAGGGAATGCGCCTCCCGATCTACATATATCCGTCTATGTTCGTGTGAATCATTCGTGATCCAGCTTCACTTACAGCAGAAGTGAGTATAAGGGGTTTTTATGAATCTCTGCGATCGCCTTTCCTAATAATGTGCTAGTTAGCAAGTTTAGAGGCTAAATGTGGCTAAAGTAAACAGGCCCGTCAATCCAGTGCAGAGCAGAGCTCATTTGCATTTAAAGCAGCCTCAACCAGAACAGGATGATTTTTGCAGAGCTGATTTTGGCAAGGTAAAAAGTGTGGTGTTTTGCACTACCATTGAAACATTGTGTGTATTGACGTCTTTCTGCCGTTTCAATAAAATACGTTCTGATGTTCATTTGTGTTTTTTTTCATGCTTTAAGTAAAGAAAAGGCAATCGGTCATGACACATTAAAGAGCCGCAAAACACTATTTATCGTTTGAATTTCTCAAATGACAACATTTAAAGCTGAGACCTTGTTTCATACTAGAAGTAACCTGCACTGTCTTGTCAGTCGGCGTGTTGTGACTTTCCTTTTTGCTCTGTGATGTATTTTTCACTCAAGAACGTGTAGCGTGAAAGTGGCATTGTTTGTCAGTTTTGTGAAGGGTCAGTCAATGACAATTTTTAGGGTGAACTATCCCTTTAAAGTCTGCCCCTGCAAGCTCACGTTCATTTTAACATCCAATCAAAAACTAATGTGTAGAACCATTCTTTTTCGACAGTTTGTTGCACTTGATTGTACAGCACAATATGGTAGTTTGGATTCATTGCAATATGTTAAATGTTATATGGAAAAGATAAGATTCCTGATTTTAACATGCTTTTTGTGTAACAGGGAAATCTGGGCACGCTTCTTGGCCTTTGAGAGCAACATCGGGGACTTGGCCAGTATCCTGAAGGTGGAGCGAAGGCGCTTCATGGCCTTTAAAGATGAGTATGAGGGAAAGGAGACGGCTCTGCTGGTGGACAGATACAAGTTCATGGACTTGTATCCCTGCTCCCCCAGTGAGCTCAAAGCCCTCGGTTACAAGGTACGATAGGAAACAGAAACATTCACAAATACTTTGGCACAAGTGATATTCATCAGTCATCTTGGCATTAGTTTTTAACCACAAGTCATTGTAAAGGCAGAGTTGCAGAGCCACACCTATCTGTTGTGTAATCACTACACCGATGTGATGATAGTTTGAAGGTGTTTACCAGCCAGATTAAACTTTTCTGGAAAGTTTGCTTTGGCAGGCTGTTTCAAACTCCTGAAACAAACTCCAAACAGATTTCATTTTGGCCCGATTTAGTTTAAAATTAATATAGGTGGGCCTTAAGTAATTCTAATTTTATAATACACTTCAATTGGCAGGATGTGTCTCGTGCCAAATATGCAGCACTGATCCCAGAGGCGGTGGTCACTCCCTCTGCCCCTGCGCTGAAAGATGAGGCAGACCGCAAACCTGAGTATCCCAAACCTGACACCAGCCAGATGATTCCTTTCCAGCCACGTCATCTGGCGCGTGAGTATCTGCACTTCACATACACTTGACATCAAACTCCAAGAACCATAGTTTGAGTATCCCTCTAGATTGTATGGAAGCTTGTTTCAGACACAGAATCAAAATATGAAAAGATAACTGTCACTTTATCGTACAGTTCCAACTTTTTTCTAGCAGTTGAGTTTATAGCTCACTATTCTGACTTTTTTTTCCCCCCTCTGGATTCTGAGGTTACATCTCACAATCTAACTTTTTCTTGGAGTTTGCATCCTACAATTTTGAGGTTTTCTTAAAATTGTGGGATATAAACTTGGAATTCCAAGAAGAAAAGTCAAAATTCTGAGAAAATTTCAAAATGTAGGATGTAATCTCAGAATTCCAAAAACAAAAAAACAAAATTGCAGCCCAAACTCAGAATTCAAAGAAAAAAGTCAGAATTCCAAGATATAAGTTTGCAATTTCAAGAAAAAAGTCAGAATTCTGTCTCAGACAGAATTATTATTATTTTTTTTTTTTGAATTCAGAGTTTACATCCTACAATTTTGACATTTTCTTAGAAATTTGACTTTTTTTCCAATTGTGAAAAAAAAAATAAAATAAAATAAAATAAAATAAATAAATAAAAAAAATTGTGAATACATTCCACAATTCTGACAGTTTTTTTTTTTTTAAATACATTTGCAATTTTAGGAGAAAGTCATAATTTTGAGAAAAATTTCAGAATTGTGGGATCTAGCCTTGGAATTCCAAGAAGAAAAGTCAAAATTCTTCAGAAAACTTCAAAATTGTACAATGTAATCTCAGAATTAAAAAAAAATCTAAATTGCAATACAAACTTGGAATTCAAAGAAAAAAGTCAGAAGGTCAGTCTATGTCTTAAAATTTGAGTTTACATCCTACAGTTTTCTTAGAATTTTGACTTTCTTTGTGGGATTCCAAGTTTAGATTCCACTATTCTTAAAATTTTCTTAAAATTATGACTTTCTCCTGAAATTGCAAATTTATAAGAAATATGTCAGAATTGTGGATTGTAAACTTGGAATTCCAAGAAAAAAACTTTTTATTTCTTGGAATTCCACATTTAAATTCCATTATTCTGACATTTTTCTTAGAATTCTGACTTTTTCTAGAAATTGCACATTTTTATCTCAGAATTCTGACTTAAAAAAAAAAAGTCTGAGTTTGTGTCTTGCAATTTTGAGTTTGTAAGATGTAAACTTGGAATTCCAAGGAAAAAAAATTCAACGTTCTAAGAATTTAAAAATTGTAAAATGTAATTTTGATGTGTTTTTTTTTTTTTTTTTTGGAATTCCAAGTTTACATCCTACAATTCTGACGTTTTCCTTAGAATTCTGAAGTCTTGAAATTACAATTTTATATATCAGAATTCTGCCTTTTTATGTTTCTGGAGTTCATGTCCTTCACTTTCCCTAAGCATTTTTCTCTGAATTGAGTTTATATCTTGCAGTTCTGTTGTTTTTTTGTTTTGTTTTTTTTTTATTAAGAATTAGAAATTAAAATTTAAGTTAAAAAACGTAATTGTCAATAATTATCTCATAATTTGTTCTTTTCGTCTCTGTTTTGAGTTTATGTCTCAGAATTCTAAAGAAAAGTCAATTGTGAGGGGGAAAAAGTTTGGCAATTACATGTCAGTAGATCATTCCCAGTTGCACAGTTCTTTCTTTGAGATGATGTTGTGCATTAAGTTTGGTGACGTGTCCTCCTGACAGCTCCTGGACTGCATCCTGTTCCTGGAGGAGTGTTTCCTGTCCCTCCCACTGCTGTCATCCTAATGAAGCTGCTGCCTCCTCCCAGCTGTTTTACAGTCAGTTCAACATCTATTCTCCTCTTTACTGCTTTAAACCATTGCCTGACTGTCAGATAGAATGTCCTCAAGATATTTAAACATCGACTTCTCATTGATCAAGTGTCATCACATGTGTTTTTCTTTTCAGGGTCCTTTTGTGCAGGTAGATGAGCTGATGGAGTCTCTCAGAAGATGTGTATTACCAGAGAGTAAGTATTACATGATCTCTAAAATCTCACTCCGGTTATTCCTAATTGATTCTCATTGCTGTAATACAGGGATGTTTGCTGTCCTAAAAAGCAGTACGATAAATATTAGTATGAGTTATAAACACTTTACAATTTATATGACATACTTTTCATTATAAAATATTTTCATTAACAAGAATTGTTTCTTCAGCAGCAAATCAGCATATTAGAATTCTGAAGGATCATGTGACAATTGAGATGCTGAAAATTCATTTTTGCATCACCAGAAATAAATTACATTTTAAAATATAGTCAAATAGAAAACAGTTTTTAAAAATTGTAATAATATTTCACAATATTACTGTTTTACTGTATTTTTGAGAAAATAAATGCAGCCTTGATGAGCAGAATACAGAAATTTTGAATGGTGGCATATACTTATATTAGTTTTATTTACTATATTTTGAAATTATAGTAATAGAAAACGATAATAAAAATGACAAAAAAAGGTTGATATAATGTGGTTCTTAATCTTATTTTTAAAAGATTCTTATTAAAGTAAAAATTATGGTAAACTTATTATTAAAACAAAAATTAAAATCAAAATAAAGACTATATTACACACATTTTACTGTTTAATGAATGTAATTTTTTAGTATTAAAGTAACAGGATAGAAGAGTGATTAATTGTGACATGCTTTGGGGTAAAATGTGACATGTTTTTAAGAGGTTTTGTGAGATTTACACATTCATGAACTACAATGCTTACGCTCTCGTTCTCTCTCTAGCGGTAGATGCTGCTGTAGAGTTGATCACTGGAAAGCAGTTAGAGATGAGCAGTGAAGGAAACGGGCCTGTGGAAAACCACGCTGTGGCAAACAAGTCCTTGAAAAGGCCGAACGCCGATTCAGACGAGGAGGAAGACAAAGGATCGATCGCACCTCCAATCCACGACATCTATCGAGCGCGACAGCAGAAGAGGATCCGATGAGCTGCCCGAAACACACACGTACACACACCCCCCTGAACATCAGAAAGACAATTAAACCACATCCAGCCGTGTGTCACAGCTCACTGACGGCGCACTGACTCCAGCTTCCACCCTGATTTACTGTGAACCCTGCACTCCCACGGCGATCGGACAGAAACGTGTCCCTCGGTGTCCACTCGTGTTTCGGAGGACTTTAGACTCATCGCTAGAGACCAGAAACCATCGCTAATCTCGATTTGGTTCAGTGCTTTCAAAGTTTCTTTTTTAACAGTTTTATTTTTTAAAACTGGGTGGTTTATACTGTATAAAGTTTTTATTCTTGTTTGCCTCATAGTTCTGAAATTGTCATGTGTAGTTGCTGGTGATGGAAGAGTTGAATCTCATTTTGTAGTGAACTGAGGATCACACACAACTTGCTTCCAATAAAACAACATGATAAAAGTGCTTGTGTTGTGTGTCTTACTTCACTGTTACGTGGTTTTATCAGTGTGCCGAATATATGTGTAAGCTCTGAAACAAACTTCAGTCCATTTGTGATGACCACTAGGATGCACTATAGTGCAGTAGATGTCTTTACACTACAGTACACAGGACCTCATCGGTTTGAGGACCTAGATGTGATCTCAATGTTGTTTCACCTCTAAATTAGAAGATATACACTGCCCTCCAAAAGTTTGGAAATGAATTGTAATCAAAATGAAAATTATTATTGCTGGTCTTCAATGATGTCAAGTTACTTTTAATGTGTTTGCACCAAAAAAAAAAAAGGATTTTATGCTGATATCATCCAAAACCACACTTTCCCAGGGGTGTTTCCAAACTTTTAGAGGGCAATGTATATATTTGAATCTGGACCACAAAACCAAAAGCAATATTTGGCTAAGATACAACTATTTGAAAACCTGTAATCTGAGGGTGCAAAATGTAGAGAAAATCGCCTACATGAAGTTCTTAGCAATGCATATTACTAATCAAAAATTAAGTTTTGACATATTTACGGTAGGAAATCTACAAAATATCTTTATGGAACATGATCTTGACTTAATATCTTAATGATTTTTGGCATAAAAGAAAAATTGATCATTTTGACCCATATAATTGTATTGTTGGATGTTGCTACAAATATACCTGTGCTACTTATGACTGGTTTTGTGGTCCAGGGACACATATAGCATAAAATATATAAACCCTATTAAATGACTGTTGCATTATAACATTACTTTTAAGACAATCAAGCATATTTAGCCCTGCAAATCATAAATGTAATGATAAATAAACAAATAAATACAACAGTGGCCGTAAAATAGGCAGAATTTTCTATGTCTTTTAGTTGATTTCGGATAAAAATGATGGAATTTGTTATTTTAGTATATTTGAGATGATGTTATAGCTTTCACAAACATATTTTGTTTCATTTTAATTTTTGCATTTTTATTTTGTTATTTAGATGCAAGATACAAAAATGCAAGTCATTCTCTCTGTCGAAAACTTCAGACATGTTTGCAAAGACTTTATGTACTGCCAACATCATCTGCCTGTAAACAAGGCGCAGTGCATCCGGGTTCTACATTAGAACGCCGTCTCCTGCGTCAGCAGCTCCACACGCATGCGTCGTGATACTCTGGTGACTGACGGAAGGAATTGTTGAATAAAGTCGTTCTTTTTGTTTTCTTTGCGCACAAAAGTATTCAGGTAGCTGCATAACATTACGGTTGAACCACTGATGTCACATGGACTATTTTTTCCATGGCCTTACTACCTTTCTGGAGCCTCGAACGTGGTAGTCCCGTTGCTGTCTATGCAGGGTCCGAAAGCTCTCGGATTTCATCAAAAATATCTTAATTTTTGTTCCAAGGACGAACCGAACGAAGGTTTTATGTATTTGGAACAACATGAAGGTGAGTAATTAATGACAGAATTTCGTTTTTTGGGTGAACTAACCCTTTGAAGTTTATTTGGCCTATTTAATTAATTCGTTTTAGTTAAGGATAATGACTAATGTAAATGAGAGTCAAGTGAGAGTAGTGTTTTATCAAAGGTAAAAATTCAAGATGAAAAAAAATGAATGAATAATTTAATAATTTAATTTTTTAAGCAAATATAACTTTTCACAATGCTAAAGGTGACATTAGCCACTTAGTCACCTCCAATCAACACAAAATTATTATTCACTGATGTTAATTTTATATAAGCTCATTAAAGGCCACATGAAATACGTCTTTTCTGGTACAATGTGACTAAATTCCTTGCTGACTGCTCTACATTTGATCTACAATATGATCAAAACTTTTTATATTTATAGTTTTCTCACTTTCTCACGATCTACCACTATCTTAAAAACAAAAACTGATGATGCACTTGAACGAAGAGCCCTTCACAATACAGCCTTCATCATCTGTTTGTAATTACTAACCCACCTATTTCCTGCCTTTATATTTTGAACACATGCAGATGATATTTAACCATTAGCAGCTCATGATGTTTGCTGCTGTTGTTGTCTATGTAAGAGACATTTCAAACCCTGGTGCCAGCAGTAATTGTTCTTTGTTCTGTAACTGAGCAGCTGGTGTAGACAATGACTGAGAATCACATTGAAAACATCAGGATTTTTCAACTCTGTTCTTTTGCTGATGCTACGCCTAATTTGAGCAGCAGGCTGCAGGCAGATGTATTGTTCCTTTCAGCGTTTCTAAAACACCCATTCTGAACGACATCCCTATTACATAACAACAAAGAAAAGATTCATCTGTAACAGGAAATGTAGGACGCCTGAACTCATTGGCCCTGATTATACATGGAAAATATGCATTTTCAAGCCTGTGACCTCGCTGAACTATAAGTATGTGAAATACAGAAACAGGACTTCTAAATAAGATTTGGCCTGATTTTGTTTTCATATCTTATAGTGTTTGTAGTCTGTTTTGCTTCTTTTAAAGACATATTTATTTGTTGTTCTGAAGTATTTGAATTTATATGTAGAATAAGTGGTTTTGGGGGTAGTAAGTGATAACATAATGTCATAATTTTTATATTTTTGAAGAAAAGCAAAATGTGTTAACTGTCCAACAGGTCTCTTGCATTCATGAATACAGACAAAAAGAGTAGTAGTATTCAGTTTTTCTACAATATGAACATATTTACAACATACAAAATACTTTTTACATATAATACAATATAATATTAAATGAAGATTCTTTAAATATAAACATTGGATATTCTGTTGCCAAAATATTGCACGAATATTTCAGGATGTCCTTTGTAGAACTGTCCAAGAAGACGGCGCTTCTCTTTTAGAGAGAGTTTCGAGTTCTCGTGAATAGTTTTCAGTAACGTCCAAAGCTCCTCTCTAGTAGTTTTCTGAACCGTTTCCAAATAATCTTTTCCAGTCAGGCGGCGACAGTATGTTGTTCCTAAGAGGTGGAAAATTTCAAATATATTTTCTTAGCAAATCAAGGATCATGCATTTTTAGCAGTGTCTGATTTACAAATATGGCTCACAAACATCTACTATGATAAGATTGCGGTAACACTTTACAAAAATGATCTCATTTGTTTCCACTATTAAACAAGAACTAACAATGAAAAATACGTCTGTTAATCTCAGTTAATGTAACATTTCTTATACATTTTTTCATATATTTTACATATAGTTGTAGTTTTACCTGTGATGAGATCAGAATCTGTTCCTTTGATGATACTGGCCAGTTTATCGCTTACAAGCTTGTGCAATGTGACAGGAATCTAGAGCAAAAAGACGAACATTTTGAAGGTCCATGCTGTCAGTTTATTTTAGACGCAGAAACACAATTTTATGAAAGAACAATGACCTGAGTTATTGAAAATGCAGACAAATGTCTTATTTTAAAATACAAGGATCATCAAATATACAGTACAAAAAGTAACATTGTGAAACATTTTTATGTGAATATGTTGTAAAAAAAATTTGTATATTTATATTTATTATAAATATATTTATATATATTATATATATTTGTAGTAGTAGCCAAAAATACACTGTATGGGTCAAAATTATTGATTTTTCGTTTATGCCAAAAATCATTAGGAAATTGAGTAAAGATCATATTCCATGAAGATATTTTGTAAAATTCCTACTGTAAATATATCAAAACGTAATTTTTGATTAGTAATGTGCATTATTAAGAACTTCATTTGGACAAATTTAAAGGCGATTTTTTGCACCCTCAGATTCCACATATTCACATAGTATCTCGGCCAAATATTGTCCATTCCTAACAAACCATACATTAATGGAAAGCTTATTTATTCAGGTTTCAGATGATGTACAAATCTCAATTTTGAAAAATGGACCCTTATGACTGGTTTTGTGGTCCAGGGTCACACACATATATATATAATGTAGTTATTTATTCCTGTGATCAAAGCTGAATTTTCAGGTATTACAGGATCCTACAGAAATCATTCTAATCTGATGTTTTATTTTTTATATTTTTATTATATAATTATATATTTTTAAAAAAATTTTAAACGATTGCTGCTTAATACTTAATATTGCTTAATGCCTGATACTTTTTCAGGATTCTTTGATGAATCAAAAGTTCAAAAGAACATAATTTCTTACGGACCCCAAACTTTTGAACAGTAGTGTATATGATTCAGTATATGTCTAGTTGTATTTGGTTAACAGCGAAGCAACGGGTGGCCCACCCAGTGAGAAGTTGGTCATTTTCCCAACGAATGTCATTTATTAAACGATAATAATAATAATAATAATAATAATAAATGTGTTATTTCATTGTAACTTAATAAGTATAGTTATTACAAGTTTTCATGGTCAATTACAGATAGTTTCTTATTTTTTCTTCTACTTATACAGTTGCGTTCAAAAGTTTACATACACCTTGCACAATCTGTCCACTCAAGAAAATAATAGTTGAATTTATAAAAATGACCCCGTTCAAAAGTTTACATACGCTTGATTCTTAATACTGTGTTGTTACCTGAATGATCCACAGCTGTGGTTTTTGTTTAGTGATAGTTGTTTATGAGTCCCTTGTTTGTCCTGAACAGTTAAACTGAACAAAATTAATGCATCGCTCTTAATGCAAATTCTTTCGTCCTATTTTGTACGATCCCTCTTATCAAAATGATTCGTCAGTTTCTGTTAGCCCAACCCACAATATTATGTTTTCGACGTAAGGATATAATAGTAAAATGTGCACGTTTGAAGCGTTGAATTTAAAAACAGTGAAGCAAACATCAATCGGATCAATTCTTTAAAAAGCCAAAGTCTTAGCAGTGAATCCTGACCATCAACAAATGAAACCCAACCGACCACCTGCGGGTGATGGATTTATCGATGGGAAACTTTTGAGCCAAGCATGTCTAAAGCATCATATTAGCATAGGTA
The DNA here is from genome assembly GCA_012976165.1 of Labeo catla. Lineage (NCBI taxonomy): Eukaryota > Metazoa > Chordata > Actinopteri > Cypriniformes > Cyprinidae > Labeo > Labeo catla. Next base: position 103,036 of record VONZ01000011.1, on the reverse strand, counting down.
TAGTGTTTGAACCGCAAAACAGATATGTCCTTTGTGGAAAGAAATGCTGTGCTAGATACTCTTCTCCACAACAAACTGCGTATTTGCAGCTGCATGCACTTCTACACTCTCTGATGTTTACTCTCCTTTAAACACTAACTGACGGAGACACTTATGAGATCATCTGCATCCCCGTTGTCTCAGACTGAGGTAATGCTTTACAATAAATACAATAAAATGCATTAACAATACATTTGTTAGTGCTTATTCATCTTTGTTAACATTAGCTCAAATTAGTACCAATGTTAACAGATGCAATGTTTAATTTTAATAATGTATTAGTAAATTTTGAAATTAACATTAATGTTAATCAATGCTTTAGAAGTGTTGTGTATTGAACATTTGTGCTGTATTTTCTGTTGGCAGTTTGACATGCAGTTTTCATACGATACACTTCGTCCACTCTGTTTAATGTAGGCTCACCCACTTAAACATTTCTGGCTACGCCTTTGGTCTGAGTTGTTGACTCACCTTGAAAAGGTCATGGTGGTTGTCCATCATGAAAAGAACCAGAAGATCAACCTTCCCCTTGGCCAATTTAGTCCCATACACAATAGCATTAGAGAACGCCCTCTTCACTGCCATTCTGTTCTCTATCTACAGAACAAAACAAACAAACAGCCAGTCAAGCTTCTGTAGGGATGTAGGAATGGTATTTATGTAGGTGTAATAAATGACAATCAGGCCAAAGCAGAAAAGAGGCTCTTGTTTACTTCAGGGTCTTTTCACAAGCATGGCGACAGCAAAGCTCACTTTAGTTTTCATGTTTTTAACAATGACACTTTTGTATGACATAAACACTGTTGTGCTGTGCACTGATCTGATTTAGCAGCAGACATACTGGAAGATTGACAATTCCACTGCAGACACTGTATAATTTTTTCCATGTTTTTAAAATTATTTCCAAACATTCTGCAACTATGTCATTCAGAAACTGAATCAAATGCTCTCATTTATTATATCCTCTATTACTGATTTTACACATAAAAACACATACTCAAACTGTATTTCTCAGTCTCCACTGGACTAGACTCTAGATTATTCATACCTCTTTGTGTAGTTTGATCTCTCGAGCGCCAGCGGCGAGGGCCATAAAGCGCAGTAACCTGCGGAGCTCCTCTCTACTGCGTGAGTCTTGCAGCTTTAGACAGAGCTGAAGAGACTCCAGTGCCTGCTCCCGCTTCCCATTCACTGCACACACACAGAATAATATAATAAAATGGTGTGTAACAGATTTTCAATTTAATTGCTAGGCTGTCACGGATGGTTAAGTGATCTCTAGGGTATTGCTGTTGGGTTCCAGCCATATGGGTCTGAACCTGCACCACAACGATTTTAAAAGCACACCGTTTATATTTGCTTAGAACTGTTTTGGATTGTATTCGCTTGTAAATGGTGCTTGATCTGTGCACATTTCTCACTAGATAATGTTAATTGATGGACTGAATTACTTGTGCATTATTGTGATGTTTTTAACAGCTGTTTGGACTCTCTTTTTGACGGCACCCATTCACTGCAGAGGATCCATTGATGAGCAAGTGATGTAATGCTACATCTCTACCAACTCATATACATCTTGTATGGCCTGAGGGTGAGTACATTTTCAGGAAATTAATTTTTTGAGGGGAACTGTTAAATTAAGTCTGATTTATTAAGTAGCTAAAAATGCACTCCTAAATTCTTACTGCTAATTGCATGTATTATATTTTTAAACTATAATACATTTTCATTTAGTTGCATTTAGTTATTGCAACTAAGTGTGCAAAAATATTACATTCAGTTCATGCAAGTGTATTCTTTTACGTAAATAAATTATTACATAATAAATGGTATGCTAAAGTGTACTTAATTTCCAAAAGGACCACTTAAGCCAAGTTTTATTTTATGTAAACGTCAGTCCAAGCTAACATATAGCAACACATTCTAACTCCCAACTCGTCACATATTGACGCTTGGTCAGGACCCTTTGGCGTCACTTTTTGGTACACCTTAGCATCATTTTTTGATGCGCAGGTTCCTCCATTGCATCAATATGCTGATGTGAAAGGCATTGGGAATTTTATCATCATGATCAAATTACATATTGGGTAATAATATTGCCATTATTGCATATATGTTGGGGTGTGATTTTTCAATGTAAATAATCGCAGCAGTTTTATTTACAGTACACTGTTTATTTATGAGCACGTAACCCACCCCCTTGCCCCTAAACCTAAACATTTGTCAATAAAACACAGGAAGATACCAGGCAAATACAACTTCAGTCATAATTTATTAAAAAATATTAGTTTTCCAAGTCTTCAGAGGCAAAACATTTGATTTCTGTCTGCTGTAAAACACATCCTGTGTGCTGTAGTCTGTGTGTGAATTAAAAAATGCTGCCAGAAGAAGCATTACGTCGGCTCTTGTGTGTCTTGTGACTGATTGCGTCATGCTAATTTTCGGGAGGATCTTTCTGAATGAGATGTGAGCAGGATCATTTTCAGTGATTAAAACCTTATGTTTTGCTCTTTTCTTCACATAAAGATATTGTAAGGCATCTGAAGACTCGGAATGCAACAGGACTTGTTTGTAATTCTTTTATACCACTTGTTTATGGTCAGTTTTTGCAATAAATACCTGTGACTGTACTTCTATTTGCCTGTTATGTGTTTTCTATTGTTCAGAAGTGGGTAGGTTTAGGGTAGGGGTGGGGTTAGGTGCTCCAATGAAAGTTTAACTTTATATAAAATTATTTCTATTTCTATGCATGCAAACCATTAAATTAAAGCAAACATCTGAAAACAATGGGGGACCCTGCACGTTGAAAAGTGACGCTAAAGGGGTAACCTGTGCATCAAAGGATTAGTTCACCTCCAGAACAAAAATTTACAGATAATTTACTCACCCTTTTGTCATCCAAGATGTTCATGTCTTTTTTTCTTCAGTTGTAAAGAAATTATGTTTTCTGAGGAAAACATTTCAGGAATCATCTTCATATAGTGGACGTCAATGGTGCCCCCAAGTTTGAACATCCAAAATGTAGTTTAAATGTAGCTTCAAATGGCTCTAAATGATCCCAGCTGAGGAAGAAGGGTCTTTTAGCGAAATGATCGGTCATTTTCTAAACAAATTGACAATTTCTATACTTTTTAACCACAAATGCTTGTCTTTTTTTTGCCTCTACGATGCAAATGCGTGGTCTGTGTAATCAATACAGTTAAGGTATGTTGAAAAACTCCCATCTCATTTTTTTCTTCAACTTCCAAATCATCCTACATCACTGTTTTACCTTTTTTGTAAAGGGCGTTTGATCTTCTTTGCTTGTTGACTTTGTGAACACTGGGTTGGTACTTCTTCAGCAATGTAGGACGATTTTGAAGTTGGGGAAGAAAATGAGATAGGAGTTTTTCAACATACCCTAACTGTATTGAACCGGACAAAACAGTCCATGCAGACATAGACAAGAGTTTGAGGTTAAAAGGTATATTGTCAATTTTGTTTCGAAAATGACTAATCGTTTCGCTAGATTCTTCTTCTTCCTCAGCTGAGATCGTTTAGAGCCCTTTGAAGCTGCATTTAAACTACATTTTAGAAGTTCAAACTTGAGGGCACCATCGAAGTCCACTATATGGAGAACATTCCTGAAATGTTTTCCTCAAGAAACATAATTCCTTAATGACTAAGAAAGAAAGACATGAACATCTTGGATTAAAAAATGAAAAATGACACTAAAAGGGCTCCTGACCAAGCGTCAGTATTTGACGAGATGGGAGTTAGAACATATGCATATGCTGTACTGATCTCTTACCGAGCAGCTCGGAGACGCCTGAGTGGATGTCAAAGACGTGGTTGCTGAGCAGTGGTGGGTATTCAGACTGGCCGTAGTGCTGAATGAGGGCTCTGTAGAGGAGATCCTTGTACTGGGTTGTCTCCTCCGCACACTTGGCCAGTCCTCGGCTCACCTCCACCACCAACTGATCAGGAAGAAACTCCAGACAGTCCACGGCCGCTGACAACCAGCTATCTGCTCTGTTAATGAGATTTAAAAAAGGAAGGAATATGATGGTAAGATTTTCATTACAGCACAGCCATTTAAAAATACATAGCACTTGAAAGGCAAGGAGACAATAAATGAGAAGATATAAGATAACTAAAATCAGAAAGTGTGTTAGATGGGAAAAGGGAGTTGCATGAGTGGAAGCATGAGTTGCATTTCAAGTGTAATTTATAAGATTTGTTGTATTTTGAATCCAATTTTTCTTTGTAAAAGGCAAAAAGTTGATCATACTGATTTCAAAGGTAAGGATTAATTGGTTTGAATATACATTGAACCAAAAACTATCATAACACCTTAGCTGATAATTCAGTCTACTTTATTGTTGACAAAACATCCCATGTTTCGGTAGTGACAGAAATGTTTTGGTAGCGACCACATCACATTACAGAACTTTAACTCACATACTAAAACACTACTAAAACATACTAAAAAAATTGCATAACTGAACTAAAATTTTATTTTCCCCAAATAAGAGGATGATGTGTTCCCTTTTGTCACTACCGAAACAATGATGACATGTTTCAGTAGTGACAATTTTATGCCATAACATGGTAGATGTCACTACTGAAACTTTACCAAATAAACAACCTCCCAAATAAAAGTACCCAATAAATGATGATTTGATATATACTAAGCTTACAAATATTTGAAATATTATTGTGAATTTCAATAGATAATAGAAGGATTTTAATAAACATCTAAGATTTGAATAATTAAATGCTTTTTAGATGTGTCTTTTAAAAGTCTCAGTCTTCCAAACCACGTCTTGACCCAAACACTTTAAAAAATCTAGAATAATTATTTACATTTTAGCGCTGTCGGGACGGTTTTCGGCGGGAAATTACATACATACGTCATACGTCTGTGTGTGTCACATCAAAGAAGCTTTAGCTGTAGTTAGAATGACGCTGGAAGTTCGTTGTCACAACGAATTAAAAAGATGATCAGGAATCATTCAAACCTCTTTGTTTAAATGTTCGTAAAAACTACAAAACTGATTTTCATTTGTCGTTCAGCTCTGATAATGTCTTGAATTTATGTGCATGTGCACACTGTCGAATCATATTCATCCGCGCATAAGAGAAGGCCCGATGCACAACACAATACTCTTCCACATACAGTCTTATTTTTTAACCACTAGGAGGCTACAAGTTACATAATATGACTATTACATAGACTTAAATACTTTATAATTCCAGTTGAGTCCACTAAACGTCTGAAATTATTTTAACATTTATGGTGAAGGATATATTTTCTGTTGTGGTGTGGCAACTCAATATATTTCTTGCATAAAATGTAAAAGTCTAGTTTTGTCATTTATTGCAACTCTGAAACACCCCAGAATTAAAAGGTAAGAGTAAAACAAATGGAGATGGAGCACAATATGGAGATAATCAACATACTGAGCCTCGCTGAAGGCCTTGAGGATTTCCCGGTCCAGGTAGCTGCTGGTGTAGAGCAGGTCTGGGTCGCTGTCCATGCTGTGGAGGGCTGGGCGAGGACTCTCTTGGCCCTCCAACAGGCTCTCAAGAAGTGGCAGTTCAATCAGCTGTAGGAGTCTTAGTACCGTCTGCTGCCGCCATATCTCATCCATCACTGATACAGACACAGTCATGAAACATCAGCTTTAATAGTTTAACTTCCAATATATTTTTGCAATTATAAATAATGAAATCGCTGATTTCATGACAATTTTGTCAAACTGTCCAAAAAATATATTTTAAATTGTTTCATGACAATGAATTATTATTAAAGGTAACGTACACTCTTGCGATAACCCCATATTCATCATCTGTGGTGTGACGGTTGTGTTCATGTTCAGATTTCCCAAAACATCCTCCAGGGATTTATCCATTTTGACAGGTGAGTTGTTTGAATACACAGAATCTTCTTTCCTGAAGAAAATAATTAGACAATAGTAATGTGGATATCATATGTCTGAAAAGGTTTTCAGTCTATGAAGAACCAAGCTGAACAAGTAGGAATCACCAAATAAGGCCTTTAGTTCACGGTTCATTGTTATGTTGACATTTCATGGGCATTTATAGAGGTTAGGCTTTTTATAGCAATCTCAGTCGATTTGAGGTATTTCAAAGTATAAAATCTCAAAGGAAAAGCAATTCCGAGAAAATGCCAAGCATTTTGCAAGATCCATACGCTTTCTTGTTAAAAAGAAAGAAACTAAAACAAGTAAATGATTAACTGGTTTTGCAAGGTTTTACCAACGCTTGTATCTTAGTCGGTGATCTACTGTAAATATAAAAACACACTGCACTTTACTGCATGTTTTCCACACATTTTGTTATCTGTGATACTTATTTTCATATATGTGACCCTGGACCACAAAACCAGTCATTTTAAGCTGTCATCTAGAAGCGGAATAAAAAAGCTTTCCATTGATGTATGGTTTGTTAGGATAGGACAATATTTGGCTGAGATACAACTATTTGAAAATCTTTAATCTGAGGGTGCGAAAAATCCAAATATTGAGAATATTATAATATCCTAAAATACTTAATATCCTAATGATTTTTGGCATAAAAGAAAAATCGATAGTTTTGACCCATACAGTGTATTTTTGGCTATTGCTACAAATATACCCACTACTTAAGACTGGTTTTGCGGTCCAGGGTCACATATTGCTTCAAACTTATTCTTTAAGGATTTGTTCTTCATAAAATGAACATTCTGTTATAATTCAGACATCCTTTCTTTAGTGTGACAGAAAAAAAAAAATTAATCCAGTTAAATTACAGTGAATAACAGCTGATGCTTTCAAGCCTCAAAAACGATGCACTGTAAAGCTTCATAAAATTGGGAATATTTCCAGTGAGTAATGACTTAAAGGAGAAGTCCACTTCCAAAACAAAGATTCACATATAATGTATTTACTCCCTTGTCATCCAAGATGTTCATGTCTTTCTTTCTTCAGTCATAAAGAAATTATGTTTTTTGAGGAAAACATTTCAGGATTTTTCTCCATATAATGGACTGATATGGTGCCCCGAGTGTGAACTTCCAAAAGGCAGATTAAATGCAGCTTTAAATGATCCCAAATGCGGTTGTAAATGATTCCAGCAGAGGAAGAAGGGTCTTATCTAGCGGTTATTTTCATAAAAATAATACAATTTAAATACTTTTTAATCTCAAACGCTCATCTTGTCTTACTCTGCCTGAACTCTGTGTATTCTGGCTCAAGACAGTTAGTGTATGTCGAAAAACTCCAATCGTATTTTCTCCCTCAACTTCAAAAATCATTTCAAAATCATCCTACATCTCTGCAGAAGTACCGACCCAGTCTTTGCAAAGTGAACATGCAAAGAAGATCAAACACCCTTAACAAAAAAGGTAAAACAGCGAAATAGGACAATTTTGAAGTTGAGGGAGAACATGAGATGGGAGTTTTTCGACATACCCTAACTGTCACGAACCGGAACAAAAACAGTTCAGGCAGAGTAAGACAAGATGAGCGTTTGGCATTAAAAAGTATATAAATTGTATAATTTTTATTAAAATAACCGATCGTTACGTTACCCTTCTTTTTCGGCTGGGATCTTTACAACTGCATTTGGGATCGTTTGAAGCCGCATTTAAACTACATTTTGGAAGTTCAAAATCGGGGCACCATAGCCGTCCATTATGTGGAGAAAAATGCTGAACACAATTTCTTTACGACTGAAGAAAGAAAGACATGAACATCTTGGATGACAAGGGGGTGAGTACATTATATATCTATGTTTTGGAAGTGGACTTTTTCTTTAAAATGGTCTGTTCCTCAACCAAACAGATTTAAACTTTAAAAATAACACTTGGAGTTGTATTTGGACCACTTTTATGCCTTCAAGTTTCTGACTATACAGTATAGAGTTTCACCGAGTGAAGGTGATTTGACCTAGGAAGACACCTACCTTTTGTAGGGTGGGCTGTACGTGTTCCTCTGCCTGCTGAGAGAGTCGTATCCACTCTCTATGGTCTCCGTGCTTGATGCGCTTGGGGTCGACCTGTTTAGAAACCTGTACAGACTACAGCTGCTGTCCTCAAACTTTACCTGCCTCTTTTCTTTTCCAAACACCTTAGTGTCCACCGCCTCAAAGACTCTAGCCTCCATGAGGGCCTGGCAGAGGCGAACCGCTTTGGAACGAGGCACCTCAGCATCTCCGCAGAACTTGCTCTGGATGATGTGAGCCAGAACCACATCCACGGCTTCAGAGCCCAGAAAGCAGTCATGGTAGATTTTCAGATTGTGGCGTCTCCTCTTCACCTCCACCTGCGTCTCAAGGTTGTTGATGATGTTTGTCCAGATGTACGTGGCTCGGAATGGCTTCCCAGCCATCCCTGTTTCTGTCAAAAGACGGATGGGATGAGAATTGCCAGAATAATGATCTCAGCCTTCATTCTTGTGTTTCTGAGTGATTTCTCAGACAATGAATAAATCTAGCTTTTGATTGAAAGGAGACACATTTAATACGTTTAGTCAGGCTTTAAAAACTATGGACACAATCTAGGAATTTCATGCCAGCATTGGTGAGTTCTGCACTTCATTGTGTTTTAAAATCAACTGTAAGAATGAAATTGCACCCAGACTTTGGCACTGTCCATTATTAAGTCTACAAAAGGAAGATTCTTTAGACTTTCTGAAACCGGACCAAGAAGTTTCAGCCATATTTAATTTCAGCCCTTTATCATTATAATCAACCTGACAGTTGCAGAACATGACGTTTCCCATGTTTTGCTCTCATGGGTGTAATGCTGGACTAGAGAAAGCTTTTACAGATCCTACTTCCAACACAAAGAGCATCCGCTGCCAAGATCAATACCTCATAAGCCTAATAAATGACACCGGGGGAAGCTGATCATTTCGTGCAAGAAGTGTTTCCTGCTGAATTTTATGTGCAGCCCTGAGGTAATGATGGAGCTCTAAATGACCCATCAGGGATCTGGATATTTACTAGGGGTGGCTATGACAGTTATTACATAGAGACGCACCCTAGTCTTCAATGAACGTTCTGCGTCAAGTGAAAAAGAGCTGGCTGTGATATATTAGACTCTCTCTAGACTCAGCGGTTCAAGAGTTTTCCTGGGAAGACTGAGATGCAGCGAACAGCAGATTAATGCTAGTTGTATGAATGTAATCATTGTTTGCCCTTCTAGCAAAAAACAGGTACATTTTAGTAGTGTTGGGTGTACACTCTTAAAAATAAAGGTGCTTCACGATGAAATAGAAGAACCTTTTTGTCTAAATGGTTCCTTAAAGAACCGTTAACATCTGAGAACCTTTCTGTTTCACAAAAAGTTCTTTGTGACGAGAGAAGGTTCTTCAGATTATAAAAAGGTAAGAAAGAGATGGTTCTTTAAAGAAACTTTGACTGAATGTTTTTTTGTGGAACCAAAAATGGTTCTTCTATGGCATCGCTGTGAAGAACCTTTTAAAGCACCTTTATTTTTAAGAGTGTAACAAGTAATTTCACTACTTTTCCCTTGAAAAAGTAAAGTAAGAGATTACTCTTAGTTTTTCTGTAATTGAATTACACCAGAATTCAAAGTCTAACCTTAAAATGCATGCTTATTATGTACCCTTCTTATTTTAAATACTTTGGTAAGTTAATAAGAATATTAGTAACACTTTAGTGTCCAATTCTCACTATTAACTAGTTATTGGGGTATTGGCTTATTCTAAATCCTTAATCCTACCCAATTCTTAAACTTGATTGTCAACAGCTACTAACTAAGTATTAATAAGCAGTAATTAGGAGTATACTGAGGCAAAGGTATAGTTAGTTAGTAGTTGAAGAAGTAATTAGTAACTAGTAATTATAATCTTATTTTTTAAGATTTATTTTTGGCATTTTTATGCCTTTATTTAGATAGGACAGTGTAGGTGGACAGGAAGCAAAGTGGGAGAGAGAGAAGGGGATGGGATTGGGAAAGGTCCACAAGCCAGGACGCCAGCATCGCAACGGCGCTATATGTCGGTGCGCTAACCACAAGGCTACTGGCGCCGACAGTAACTAGTAATTAATTGCTTTTTTGGAGTAACTTACCCAACACAGAGTACTTATTATGGAAATAATACTAGAATATCCCAAGTGCAAACTAAATTGAATTTAATTAGTAATTTCCAATTAAATACAAACGTATTATAGTTTAAATTTGTATTGAATTAGTTTAACTTGAGCTTTAAATGTACATCTTTACATGCAATTTCATATTTCATACATCGTTTTTGAAATATGGTTAAAGTGTACTGCCAAATGTACTGACAATGATTTACAAAACTAAACTAAACTAAAATATACTTGAACTTACTTTAAACTTGTATGTCATATATTTAAACATATTTGTAATCATATATGTTAAACGTAATATCAAATAACATTACAATCAAAAACCACAAGTACTTTATGTGTTCTAGCATGTTAGCTGATACATAAGATTAAGCGTACTTTAAATTATTACAAAAGATTGCTTTAAAATGTACTTTTAAGTAAAAATTTTATTTGACATTATTACACTTTTCAAAATGTACTTAAGTGTGTTAAGAAGTTCTAAAACTGTACTCTAAGTACCTTTCACTTTAAGTGCCATTTTATTTAATTAAATAAGTCCACTTCCTAAACAAAGATTCACATATAATGTACTCACCACCTTGTCATCCAAGATGTTCAAGTCTTTCTTTCTTCAGTCGTAAAGAAATTATGTTTTTTAGGAAAACATTTCTGCATTTTTCTCCATATAATGGACTGATATGGTTCCCCAATTTTGAACTTCCAAAATGTAGTTTAAATGCGGCTTCAAACGATCCCAAATGCGGTTGTAAACGATCCCAGCCAAGGAAGAAGGGTCTTATCTAGCGAAACAATTGGTTATTTTCATTTAAAAATACAACTTAAAAACTTTTTAATCTCAAACGCTGGTCTTGTCTTTCCCTGAACTCTGTGTATTCTGGCTCAAGACAGTTAAGGTATGTCAAAAAACTCCAATCATATTTTCTCCCTCAACTTCAAAAATCATTTCAAAATCATCCTACATCGCTGCAGAAGTACCGACACAGTCTTTGCAACATTAACATGCAAAGAAGATCAAACACCCTTAACAAAAAAAGTAAAACAGAGATATAGGACGATTTTGAAGTTGAGGGAGAACATGAGATGCAATTTTTCGACATACCCTAACTGTCACGAACCGGAACAAAAACAGTCCAAGCAGAGTAAGACAAGACGAGCGTTTGGGATTAAAAAGTATATAAATTGTATTTTTTTTAAAAGGAAATAATCGATTGTTTCACTAGATAAGACCCTTCTTCCTCGGCTGGGATTGTTTACAAACGCATCTGGGATCGTTTGAAGCCGCATTTAAACTGCATTTTGGAAGTTCAAAATTGGGGAACCATATCAGTCCATTATATGAAGAAAAATGCAGAAATGTTTTCCTCAAAAAACAATTTCTTTACGACTGAAGAAAGAAAGACATGAACATCTTGGATGACAAGGGGGTGAGTACATTATCTGTAAATTGTTGTTCTGGAAGTGGACTTCTTCTTTAAGTAAAAATTTAATTTGACATTATGAGCACTTTTTAAAGTGTACTTAAGTGTTTAAGCAGATATAAAAGTGTACTCTAAGTACCTTTAAGTGACATTTCATTTCATTAACATGATATTATCTACAAGTACAGTTCTTTTTCACAAGGTTGCATATCTTTGTTTTATACCTAACAAGCAAATGAGCAAATCTAGAAAAGCTCTGTTGATCAAATCGGAAACTAAAAAACAATTTTGTTTCTTTCCAACTGGGTAAATTTGACTGAACTCATCAGATTCACCCCTTCATCTGATAAACTAGTTGACAAGGAAACTTCCTTATGTTCACATCATTTGCATGCTGCTTGGTTGAACAAATGTATTAGTACTCGCTGAGATTTTAATGTTAAGTTAACCATTTAAAAATAATTTAAAAGTAATTGAACCTTACAAAAAGTATGATGGTGGTGCATTAATGGTTGAATGATGATGCCACGGTACTTTTTTCTCAAGTTGGTTCGTAACACAATGTCATATGGTACACCACAGTACCTGACCACAATAACAAGCTCAAACACATATAACATATTTCTTCATATATTAGTATGCATGAATAACACCAGTGTATTATTATAATATCATAATGCTTCAAATTAGAATCCAGCATATCCCATTAGAGGAATCACCATGGTGTTTGTCCCCAGGGACGGAAAGCATCTACTGGGATTGACTCTTCTGGTGATGGCCAGCACACACTGATTGTGTTTGCCCAACACTCAGATAAATAACCCCAGAGGGAGAACACCTCATGATGGCACATCTACACCAGGCTATTATTATGACACAGAAACATGTTGAAAACAACTTAGCACAAACTCTACTAATTTGTCCTATGTGTATAAGAGCACTGTAGTTTATCAAGCACAGACAAGCCAAACGGTTTTACCCTCTGGCTACTGTAAATGCAAAACCGCGTCGGTACAAACTTAAATGAACACGTTGCCAGCTAAACCTCTTTAAATTAACTCAGTTCAGAATTTAAATAAGCATCAGAAATGCACGTTACCATTACAGACGACAATTACAAGTCTTACATGTAAAGACAAAACCTTTAAAAGACATTAAAATGCAATAGTATGCATATTATAGCTATTTAATATTTTGTCTGAAAAAAAATGCATATATTCACCGCATTCAAACGGCATATGAGCCATTTAAATCACATATTAAACTATTAATATTACACGAGGTAAAATCAAAACGCAGAAACCTACCTGGAGGTCTGTGCATGTAGTTTAGGTTAAAGCTGGATGTCTCCCGCGGCTGCTGTACTGATGTAAAGCATCTCCCTTTTGTCTCGCTCTGTAAGTAGCTGCTGTTCACACTTGCGCGCTCTGAGTTCATCTACACTGTACAGAAGCCCGCAGCCTCAGCCCGCGCACTGTCTCTCACACCCTCGCCATGACGTCATGAGGGCAGTCGACGACTCATTAGCATAATAATTGATTTCATTGACACTATCAGTCAACGAAACTCGCAAACGATAAACAAGGACAACTAGGCTAAATAATGTCATTATATAGACAGCAAAGAACTTGTTTTGGCCACGTTTTCTAGAGAAATTTTTTAGTGTAGGGCTACAAGGAATGTCTATAGTAACCATAGTTCCCGCCAAAATACCACAGACTACAACTGGCATTTCTACTGTAAAACTGTGATAACCCTTTGTGAAAAGGAAGTGCTTAATTTTACTGACTGCACACTTGTAGTGTATTTCAAATATTGGGTGTATTTAAAAAAAAAACTATAAAATACTATGTATACTACTAAGAAAGTACACTTTTATGACAACTTCACATGCTTAAAAATAACACTGTGTAATAATGTTGAATTAAAAGTTTTACTGTACATTTAAATCATGTCCTGATTTTACATTCAAATTTTGGAAACTGTGATACTTAGAACTCTTTTGATTCTCTATTTATTTAAAATAGAAATCTTTTGTAACAATATACACTACGGTTCAAAAGTTTGGGGTCAGGAAATTTGTATTTTTTTTTTTTGAAAGAAAGAAATTAATACTTTTAATCAGCAATGATGTGTTAAATTGCTAAAAAAGTGATAGAAAAGACATTGTAAAGTGCTGTTCTTTTAAAGTTTTTATTCATCAAAGAGTCCTGAAAAAAAAATCACAGGTTCCAAAAAAATATTTAGCAGCGCAACTGTTGCCAAAATTGATAAATCAGTATATTAGAATGGTTTCTGAAGGATCATGTGACACTTAAGACTGGAGTATTGGCTGATGGAAATTCAGGTTTGCATCACAGGAATAAATTATATTTTAAAATATATTCAAATAGAAACTATTGTTTTATATTGTAATAACATTTTGCAATATTACAGTTTTTTTCTGTATTTTTGATTAAATAAATGCAGCCTTGATGAGCATAAACATCATTTTAAGTCTTACTGATCCCAAACTTTTGAACAGCAGTGTGTGTGTATATATATATATATGTGTGTGTGTGTGGGTATGTATTTGAAAATTTGTAATGACGAAGTTGCTTTGTATAGACTATTTAAAATATATCAACTTAAATATCAAATAACGTAATGTAAAATCAGGTAACTATATATATATATATATATATATCAGTTTTTTTTTCGTAAATTTTCCGTAAAAAGGTAATAAGTATATGGTGAAGTACTTTTTTTTCCCACAAGGAAATAACCACAAAATAATAACTGTCACAAAAAATAAAGACATTTTTAAACAAAATGACATTTAGATTCAGGAGATTCCATATTTGTTTATTATGAATACCAGACTGGCTTGGGACCATAGAAAATTTATTAATTAAAAAAAAAAATGTCAACAACTAGTCTACAGGTAGAAACAGCCTTGTTCACCAAGCTCAGGAGGTCAAATGAAACTATATGAGCTGTCTTATGTCACTGGAATAGATGTTAAGGCTTATCTAGATCTTAAACAATTAAAACTTGATTTATTTCAGCCTTTCTGTCTCAACTGGTTGAACAGGAAGAAGTCTGAGAACCGTGAAATAAACACAGTTCTCACACTGTGCTGTGTGGTTTTAAATGACGTTCAGTTCTTAGAAATCTCCACCTAAAACACTTAAATATACTACCAAAGGGTTTCAAGTTCAAGGAAATCAGCCTGACCAGGATTTAAAGTAGGCCTGCTTAGAAATATTAACAGACTGTGTCTAATAAGGGTTAAGAAAACTGTAATTTGATATGCAAAGATCATATTTAATGCATCACTGCATAGAGTGACCTCTACGTACAATAAGAAACAAACAGGTAAAATCTTTTAAATTGTTTTTGATAGTATGTATTTGCATGTCCTACTTTAGCTGTCATGTAAATCATTGCCAATGACATCCCCATAAAAACTTCAGATGGATGTTATGTTCTTTAATAGACAAATAAGAGACTTCAAAGTACTGAGCTCATCAACAACGCCAGGTCTCTTTACAGAAATTTTGCCTTGAGCATCAAAGGAAGAGTCAGTTTGTACTGTATTATTAGTGTGTAAGTGTCAGTGTTGAGATGAGAGCTAAATGTTAAGAAACAAGATAGATGGGGGAGGGATGGGATTTATCTAGAAAGTCGCTTTTTAGGGCTCTTCCTTGGTCACCTTCTCATTTTGCTTTGTCACAGATTCCAGACCAAAGGATTGTAAGACAGAATTTGCCTCTCAATGCTAGCTTTCACACTCTTCAGGGGGTCTCATTCACTCCTTTTTCCCAAGTCATTAGCCCTTTTACTGTCCCCCTCGGCCACAGAGCGCTTTTGCATTCCAATACACACAAACACTCTGATTCAAACAGTATGTGCCAGTCAAACATCTACAACTGTCCATATGTCTCTGAGTTTAACACTAATATTTGGTCATGAAAACTAGTCCATAAAATCTTTTAAAAGACATAGAAGTTTCAGATACTACTGAAAGCTATATGGTGGTATTACTTGTGTAAGAAGAAGGTTGGAAAATGTGTTTACTCACCCAGTCAGAACAACAGATGATGACAAGTTTCTAGAGTTGACCTCATGCAAAATGTATTAAATTAAAAGTCTATAAAAACGAAACAAGCGCGTCTTAAAAGTTACGCTTCCAAACACTAAAAACACATGTGTGTCATCAGAACTGGTTCTGCCACTTCTGCACCCTCGTCATGAGTGGTGATGTTGTTGTGTAAGCCTTTGTCACAGGCATTTTCTCAATACTCTGAATCAACACATTCCTACACCTCAGGGTTGGAGAACCTGTTGGCAAGGTCATAGTACCTGGCTGTTGTTCCGGTTTTCTTATCAAGAACCCAGAGCTGCTTTTCCTTCCTCTAAACTGCCCATCTGAACACTTTATGTAGCCCAGGTGCTTTATCAGCTGGGCTTTATTGGAACACATGGGGTGTGATAAGCTATGGCATGTTAAAGGGATAATTAATGATAACCAGGATGTTACAGTCGTTGTCATGTTTATTGGTCTGGTCATGTTTGACACATCACAGCACAGCTATGGAATGTCTTCAGGAATGTTTGAATATCTTGAAGAACCGCCAGGTCACATTTCCCCTAAAATCAAAAGAATCTAAGAAGTAAATGGTAGAACAATGTCAGGACAATTAAGATGTTTTTTTTTTGCATTATGACATGTTTTATGGCTTCCCTAATTCTCTTTATTTATATATATAAAAAAAACCTGTATATATTTCATTACTTTTAACAATGTGATAGATACACAAACAGACAGACAGACAGAGACAGACAGACAGACAGAGACAGACAGATATATGATTGGTAGATAGAGACAAAGACAGAAGGACAGACAGACAGATAGAGACATATGATAGACAGATAGATAGATAGATAGATAGATAGATAGATGATTGGTAGATAGATAGACAAAGACAGACAGACAGACAGATAGAGACAGACAGAATAGATATATAGATAGATAGACAGACAGATAGACAGATACATAGATAGATACAAAGACAGACAGACAGAGACATCATTCTTTCCACATCAATCTACACTCCATACACCTTAATGGCAAAGAAGAAACACCTTTACAGCTTGAAGTCTTTCTATCCGATGTGACAAACTTTGCACATCAGCATTTGGCAATTATCTGCAATTCTTTTCCTGACCTCTTTATCTCTCAAGCTCTGTCAGCTTGGATGGGGGCAGACGCACATTTTAAGGTTTCTCCAAAAATGTTTGATTGGGTTCAAGCCCAGGCTGTGGCTGGGCCACTCAAGGACATTCACAGAGTTGTCTATAAGCCACTCTTGCTGTGTGCTTGGGGTCATTGTCCTGTTGGAAGGTGAACCTTCTGCCAAGTCTGAGAGTTTCTGAATGCTCTGGACTTGGTTTTCATTAAGGCTATCTCTATATTTTGGTGCATTGAGCTTTTCTTCTACTCTGATGAGTCCCTCAGTCCCTGCCACTGAAAAACAGCCCCACAGCATGAGGCTGCTACCAGCACACTTTACTGTTGGGATGGTACTCTGCAGTGCCTGGTTTCCTTCAAACATGATGCTTGGAATTGAGGATCATTAGACCAGAGAATCTTGTTTCTCACAGTCTGAGGATCCTTTAGGTGCTTTTTCAAGTTCCAAGTGCGTTTTCTTCCAAGTGTGTCTTCACTTAGATGAGGATTGAGTCTTGCCACAACGCCACAAACCCCAGATCAGTGGAGTGTTGCAGTGATGTTTGTCCTTCTGTAGGTCTCTCCCATCTGCATATATGATTATGGGGCTTAACTAGAGTGACCATCAACTTCTTGGTCACCAGTCTAACCAAAGCCTTTCTCCATCAATTGCTCAGTTTGGCCAGGAGGCCAGCTCTAGGAAGAGTCCCAGTTGTTCCATTATGGATAATGGAGGCTACATGCTTCTGTGAACCTTCAATGCAGCAGATTTGTTTCTGAACTCTTTCCCAGATCTGTGCATTGATGCAATCATGTTTATGAGCGCTACAGACAGTTTTTTTTTTTTTTTTTTATCTCAGGGCTTTGTTTTTGTTCTGATATGCATTTCAGCTGGTAGACCTGTTATTGAGACGTGTGTGCCAAATCATACCCATTCAACTGAAATTGCCACAGGTTAACTTAACTTGAAGTGTAGTGACATCTACAAGCAATATGAATGCTTCTGAGCTAAATTTTAACTGTACCAGCTAAGGGTATAAATACCTATGCAATGGAATCATTTAAGTTTATTTGTAAATATAAATTTGCAAAGATGTTAAAAAACTGTACTTTACATAGATAGATAAAAGTTTGACCAGCTCTTGATGGGTTTGTGAGATTTACCCTGGCCAGTTTTAATGGACCTATAATGGACTGACTTGGTAATATTTAATCTTGTTATAACAAAGCCAGTCACACTCTTCAAGTTCCTGTCTTTTGTACCAAGTATTTCCAGGATGGATGATTAGTGGGTGGATTGTATCAATTGCCCATCAATTGTCCCCATAAACGAATTCCAGTCTCAGTGAAACCAGAACATTGAGTTGACCGGTGTCAAAGAGTCCTCTCAGCTCTGCTCCCACACAACCCCAACAACACGTTCCTATCCATATTCATGCATCTCAGCTGTAGGGCAGACGTTTGGGACTGGACAAACATCCAGTTCTCCTAGCAATATGCAGCCTGGAATCTACCAACGCCCCTCACTAGATTGAACTGTACAGTGGCTTCCTTCATGGCGAGCCATTTGTGGACATTGAAGTCTTTGTTTTCAGCCACAGAGATGCTCAATTTTGTGGAATTGTGGCTCACAACAATCATATTTTATTCAACAGTCCACTGACATAGCTGTACTGAAGTCACAGTCTCAGCCACATGACTGAATAGTTTTTCCATGATACAACTAGAGGACAGCAAGGACACCCTTGTGAAAAAGACGTGTGCTTAGTTATACTGAATATGCACTTGTAGCATATAATTTATAACTGTACTTGCACATAATATTATTAAAGTAAAAGGCCACTTAAATGCATATAAGACAGACATTTTTGACTGTTTCTTAAACTTTTAATAAGTGCACTTTAATAATGTCAAATTAAAGATTCAAAGTACATTTTAAATCATTGTTTTAATTCCACTTGGTCTGGCATTTGGTTGTCTAATAATGCATCAGTTATTAATACTGCAGATTTTACAGCCTAAGTGATGTTCTGGATTTGGTTGCTCTAAATTCACTGACCACACAGGCAATGCACTTCACAATATATCTTGTTAAATTGTGTAGAGACAGGCTAAACATTAACCAGCCTCTCCCAGTGGAGCTATGCTAAGTGATAAATCACCAGTCACATCATGCAATCTGAAGCATCACTGCCTTGTCCTGCAGGAAGAGGAACAAGGACAACAGACAAAATGTCATGGAATATGACTTCCTGTTTGAGGCTCTTGTGGCAGAAACACTTTCACTGCCAGAGTCCTTCTATTTTAATCAACACAGCTGCCTGATGCATTTGGTAAGGTCAAGGTGTAAGTTAGTCCTTGCATTTTGACTTGTGATAATGTAGCCGAGTCCTTTCATTTTCAAATATTTTTCTTGTTTTGGTCGCCTGTTATCTAACATACACCGTCAGTCTTTGTTTTGCCTACGTCAAGAACCCTGTGACGGTGTTTCACTAATAGCGAGGAACTGATAGCAGTGTACTGATAGCAGGGAAATCTTTAGTGGGCTCAGTTGTACAGACAAAACACAATGCTTAGTGGCCATAAAAGCATAAATGTTATGTTAAAAAGATAGTTAAAAAAAAAAAAAAAATAATATATATATATAAAGGCCTAAAAATACACAGTCATCACTTACTCACCCTCATGTTGTTGTTATGACTTGCTTTCGTCTGCTGTGGAACACAAATAAAGATATGCTGAACAATTTTGGTAACCAAACGGTTAAGATTACCATTAACTTGGTAAATGGATTAAAACACTATCAGTCAATAGGGGTGTGACGAGACACTTATCCCACAAGACGAAACGAGACACGAGACTGGGCTCACGAGAATGAGACAAGATGAGATTTTTAAACTTTTCTTAAGAAATCCTCAATGATGAAATATATAGGAAAAATAGTCTTTTATTTAACTAAAAAAAAAAGCAAAAAAGTAGATGCATTTTGAACTTTATGAAATTAAACTTCCATTTTAATGAATTATATGCAGTAATAAACAACATTTAAACAAGAGCTTCACGATTCTGGACAAATTGAGAATCCCAGTTGTTTTTAATAAACTGGAGCCCATGATTCTCTCACGATTATGGAGGAAAAAAAAGGATTAGAGAACTAAACAAAACGTAATTTACTAGTGGTTCTGACAAACTGTTCATTGCTTAAGTCTTTTAAAAACATATTCATTTAAACAAAATAATAATAATAAAAAAACATTAAGTGAAGGAGTCAGTGTCTCACTTCATTAAGACTTGTTTGACTATTGAAATCTCCTGAATGAATGATTCAATTACATACTTTTTTTAAACGGGCAGTTGTCGCCACCTCCTGGCGGAAGAGGATAAGCGTTACTACACATACAAGTGTTAAGATACTTTCGTTTTGATCGCTACTGTAGACAATAAGTGTTTATACCCAAACTATAAACTTTTATCCCAGTACTTCTATTATTTAAATGTCTGTAACACAGAAATAACGATTATAATGTGGCTGAAAAGACTGTTTGTGTTGCTCTTTCTGCGTTCACATTTACCCCGACCCTCTGTAATTCAGGAATAAGATCGCGTGGGTGTTTCAATCGAGATCTCCATATTTTAAGGACTAAGCATGCAGCTCTAATGTAAACATTGCAAAATGTTTAGCGGATATGGTCACGAGATCTCGCGAGATCCGACTGTTGTCGCGAGACACATCAGATCTCGTCACATCCCTATGAGTCATATTACAAAATGTCTTCGTTTATATTCCACAGGATGAAGAAAGTCAAACAGAAATGATATAAAGGTGGGTGAAAGATTTTGGACTTTCCTTTAAACTGAAATGACCTGGATGTTGAGATTAATTTAAAGTTGGCTTGAGAAAGCCAACTTACTGAAATGCTATTTAAGGCTCTCCTTCTTCTGAGACAAAATTTAGACTGAATTTCTTCTAGAATAGGCTAACAACATGCTAATCATGCTAACAGCATGCTAATCATGTTAACAAGATGCTAACAACAAGTTAATCAAGTTAGAAACATGCCAGCAATACGCTGATTATGGTAACATGTTAACAACATGCTAATCATGTTAGAATTATAACATGGTAACATGCTTAGCAAACAGGATAGGTATGCTAGAAACATGCTATATCAACATGGTAACATGCTAATCATGCTGTCAACATACTAATATGCTAGAAGGATGATTAAAAATGTGTTAACAACATGCTAGTCATGCTAGAAACATGCTAGCAACATGTTAAAAACAGGCTATTCATACTAAAACATGTTAACAACATGCTAATAATGTTAAAACATGTTAGCAACCTGCTAATCATGCTAAAACGTGTTAAAACATGTTAGCACAACATGCTAGCATAACGTTAATCATGTTAAACATGTTAACAACATGCTAATCATGTTAGAATTTTTAAGAACATGGTAACATTTTAATCATGCTAGAAAGATGCTTAGCAACATGCTAATCAGGCTTAAAGCATATGAACAACATGCTAATCACGCTATTAAAATGCTTAGCAACATGCTAATCATGCTAAAAGCATGCAAACAACATGCTAAACATGTTAGAATGATTAGCAACATGGTAACATGCTAATCATGTTAGAAAAATGTTAATCATGCTAAAACATGGTTAACAACATGCTAATCATACTAACAACATGCTAACAAGATAATCAAGTTAGAAACATGCTAGCAATATGTTAATCATGCTAACAACATGCTAATCACATTATAAACATTAACATGATAATTGTGTTACAATGATTAACATGGTAACATGCGAATCATGCTAGAAACACTAATCATGCTAGAAACATGTTAGCAACATGCTAATCATGCTAGAAAGATGCTTAGCAGCATACTAATCAGGCTAAAAGTATGCGAACAACATGCTAATCATGCTAAAAGCATGCAAACATGCTAAACATGTTAGAATGATTAGCAACATGGTAACATGTTAATCATGCTAGAAACATGATAATCATGCTAAAACATGCTTGTATCAAGTTAACAAGCTCATAATCTTAGAAACATGGTTAACAACATAGTAATCATACTAGCAACATGCTAACAAGATAATCAAGTTAGAAACATGCTAGCAATATGTTAATCATGTTAACATGCTAATCATATAGACATGTTAACAACGTTAACATGATAATTGTGTTGGAATGATTAACAATATGGTAACATACTAATCATGCTAGAAACATGCTTATCAAGTTAAAATGAATAGCAACAAGGTAACATGCTAATATGCTAGAAGGATGATTAACAATGTGTTAACAACATGCTAGCATGTTAACAGGCTATTCATACTAAAACATGTTAACAACCTGCTAATCATGCTAAAACATGCAAGCACAACATGTCAGATCATGTTAACAATGGATTAAATCATGCTAACAACATACTATCAACTTTTGAACTTCAAGCTTTTACAACTGCTTCAAACTTTCAGACTAGGCTTTCTCAAGCCAACTTCAAAGCTTTACTCCTCTACTCATTTACTTTACTCATCTAGTTAAAGTTTACTATTTATATGCCTTCATATGTGTATTAAATGAGTTGTTTAAATGCTTTATCCTTGTGTAAAATGAGTTTTCAAAGTAACAATTTTATTTTTTAGGAATAAGTTATCTAGACTAGGGGTGTGTGTATACTTTAATGTAAACTTTACATTAAAAATAAGGTGGAAACAATTAATGATGTTGTTCTCCAACATATATCACCGATTACAACAGTTAAGTAAACAGGTTATTTTTACTTCCATTTTAGACACAATGCTGTAAGCTACTCTGTTTCTTTTTGCTCTGCCAACGAAAATGGTTCAAGACGAAGATACAGCAGTGTTCATTCACTACACATAGTGGTGTTTCGATCCAGAACGATCACGTGAACAATTCGATGAAGTCACTTGAATGACTCCGTGTGTTTTGAACTATTAAATCAATGAACATTTAAAGGAGAAGTCCACTTCCAAAACAAAGATTCACATTTAATGTACTCACCCCATTGTCATCCAAGATGTTCGTGTCTTTCTTTCTTCAGTCGTAAAGAAATTATGTTTTTTGAGGAAAACATTTCAGCATTTTTCATCATATAATGGATTGATATGGTGCCCCGATTCTGAACTTCCAAAATGCAGTTTAAATACGGCTTCAAACGATCCCAAAAGCGGTTGTGAACGATCCAGCCAAGAAATAATGGTCTTACCTAGCATAACGATCGGTTATTTTCATAAAAATAATAAACAATTTATATACTTTTTAATGACTCACTCGACACCACCTAGTGGCGTAATGACGTAACCTCTTCTAACGAGAAAGGGATCATGTTTCTTTTATGAGCTAAACGAATTGAGAGTTTTAAAGTTAAAACCGTTTTAAGAAAATGAAATGTTTACCTGTATTCAGCCATCAGCAAGCAACTACTCTGATCATTTATAAATGAAGTACCCACTCAAAGTTCTCATTTGAAAGTAAATTTAATTTCACATGTCAGCAAAAACACTGTAGTGTGTAACACAGCTACACCTGAAAAGCAAAAAACTAATCCAATGCTGTCGGCACAGTAATTCGTTTTGAAATGGTGGCGAACTTGCAAAGTCACCAAATAAAGGAACTTCCTATATGTTGTATACAATGTGCATATGACATAAATGTATAGGGCATCTACAAATGTACGACAAATGAGCACAATATTTCCTTCTGTGAAAAATACATCTATCTGTGAGATAAAATACATGTTTTGAGGACAAAAAAGACAAGAGTATAAAGAGATTTTTACCTCAGAAAAAATATTTTAAGTAAATGCTTTTTATTACAACAAAATATCACAAAAGCAGTATTAGAATTGCACCAACTCTGTTATAACAGAGTTTCAAAAGCACATCGGTTAAGTGTTCTATATTACGTCATGAGAAACCTCTGACAAACAAGCTCTCTATACAAAATGTACATTATCATATATAAATTTGGCATTCGGATGTAAAAATTGATGTCTTACATATATATCTATGTATAGTTTTATTCTTATAACCACCTAGCCCTCCAAAACCACAATTACAGACTGACATTACTCTTTTAAACCAAAGACTGTTCTCAGCAAGACACGTTTATCGCATAACAGATCAACTCTGGTCCTTACTGATAAGAGGACAGGACGCTGACATTGATTCGGTACAGAAAATACTACAGCTAAAGCAGGTTTACATGTAAAACCACAGTCCATTGTCTCTGTGGATGTCTGAAAAAGGCAGCCGTTTGGTCTATTTATTTCCATTTGTTAAAACCCTCACAGTCTCTTCTTATTGATGTCTGTCCTCGACAGTGCTCTAAAGCAGGTTCATCAGGTTTACGAGTGCTGGTTCCCATATATGCTTGTGAAATCAGCATAATCTAGGCTTCTGTTCAAAGGCAGGCCTGCTGCACCTGTGTCAGAAGCTCCCCGAAGCGATCGAACAGGCCCTCTACCCATGTCCTGTTGCCCATGCAGGTCTGAACCGTCTCCTCCTGCCCCAGATCTTTACCTCGCGACTTCAACAACCGAATCTGATGTAAGAGAGAAACATTCCAAAGAAACATTGTGCAACAGTATTATACACTAGATTTTCATTATTTATTTTACCACTGAACAACCACTGAGCTCCCATATGAGCACCATAGTGCTCAACATGGTGCACAATTTTGTGTGGGAACATGAGCTGATGAAAGGCTAATAATTCAAATATATTATAAAAATAAAACAAATAAATGGGGTTGCACAATTAATCAAATGAAAATATTGAATGCAATATATTTAGTGCGATTATCAAATCAAAAGCTAATTAAAAAAAATGAATATTCTATTTACACTTTATTTACATTTATGGAATTTAAAAATGCTAAAAGCTCAAGGGTTGAAAGTTTAAATGTGAATAATTTAAGATATGAATATTGCTAACTTTCAGTGTAAAATTAAATTATTTTATTATTTTTTAATTTTTTAGTACAACTGTAATTCACAGCAATTTCTTTATTTTTTATAATTACAGCTTAACTAATACTAATAAAGAACCTTAAAAGAGGCCTTTTTTAAGGTTGTTTTAAGCAGCAACGATGTATGACAAAATAATTGCAATGTAATATGCAAAAATTAAATATTGAATACATAATTATTAATAATAAAATACATTAAATAAAAATTAATTAAATATTTCATATTTACCTGCATGTCATTTGACCATTAACCTACATCAGAGAATTGCTGTTATTTTTTATTTGTATTTTTATTTTTATTTTTATTGAATACACTATACCATTCAAAAGCTTGGAGTCTGCATAATATGTTTTTTTTGTTTGTTTTTTTGGGAACGAAGGTATAGAAATGAATACTTTTATTTAGCAGGATGCTTTAAATTGATCAAAAATTATGATACAGACATTTATAATGTTACAAAAGATTTTTAATAAAGAAAAATGCTGTTCTTCTGAACTTTCAATTCATCAAAGACTCATCAAAACCTGAAAAAATCTACTCAGCTGTTTTCATAATAATAATAATAATAATAATAATAATAATAAATGTTTTTTAAAGAGCAAATCAGAATATTAGAATGATTTCTGAAGGATCATGTGACTGGAGCAATGAAGCCAGGCCCAGGTCTTCTTTTACTTAAGCAAACAGTGTGAGGTGGAGTATCTTACCACTGAGGATAAAACAGGACACGTCAGAGCTGATACTGATATGAACACTGCTAGTCAAAACAAGATTCTTTGAAAGATCCCTAGAGCTTGTCAGCAAGGACTAGTAGATTGGTTATCCATCCAAAAACTCACACAAACAAACTCATTAATGCCTCACCTCCTCCATACACATCAGGTATGTGTGGTACTTATAGTGCTGTAGAGAGTGATACAGGGAAAACCACTTCGTTTTCTGCTGATCCACTGTGTATTCCTGATCGAGTGGGAAAACAGAGAAATAAAGTCTTCAACTATGTATCTACAGTGATCTAAAAGCCAGTATGGTATACCTCCTAGTGGTCATAAAATTTAAGTAGTTGTTATCAGTATATTTGGTATTATCAACACTTGCTAGACCTGCAACACTCACCAGGGGAAGTTTGCCGGGCGATTTCGAGGGCTTCATGGTTTTTCTGTTGTAAGCCTTCCCACTTAACCTCACTTTAAAAACGGGAGTCTCGCAGTCTGTTTTCAGCTCCGTTACAACGGACAGCTCAGGAAAACTGTCTAATGCATTCTGATGGACAAAACAGACAAAATAATATGCATCGAAAACACGTCCTGCAATCATAAACAAGCACAGTGACTTTTCATGCATAGATCTTCATCAGTCCTGTTTTCACTAGCCTGACTGCGCATTCCAGAGTTTCTATGGTTGAGGTCACAAGTTTTTTTTTGTGTATTTGAGCCATTTCCAGCAATGACTGTATGATTCTGAGATCCATCTTTTCACACTGAGGACAACTGAGGGACTCATATGCAACTATTACAGAAGGTTCAAACGCTCACTGATGCTTCAGAAGGAAAAACCAAGAGCGGGGGTGAAAACTTTTGAACAGAATGAAGATGTGGACATTTTTCTTATTTTGCCAAGATACATGTTTCACAGAAGACAAAATAAGTTTAAATTTAACCCCATCTTCAAATTCAAAAAGTTTTCACCCTCCAGTGAAATCATACAGTCATTGTTGGAAAGGGTTAAAATCCACAAAAATGCTGAAAAATCAAAGAATTTGAGGGACCTAAAGGATTTTTCTGAAGAACAGTGGGCAGTTTAACTGTTCAGGACAAACAAGGGACTCTATCTCTATCACTATCAACTATCACTAAACAAAAAAAACACAGCTGTGGATCATTCAGGTAACAACACAGTATTAAGAATCAAGTGTGTGTAAACTTTTGAACAGGGTCATTTTTATAAATTCAACTATTATTTTCTCTTGTTGACTATATGTAAATGTTTTTTATGTGAAATATCTTATTCAGGACAGTACTAAATAAAAAAAATAAATTTTGTATGATCCCTTTTATTTTGGTCAAATAATTAACATTTTGCAGATTCTGCAAAGTGTATGTAAACCTTTGACTTCAACTGTATGTGCCATAAACTCTGTAAGCCAACAAAAATATATAGATATTTGTGTATCAAATTTATTCCGAACAAAATGTCTGCATGTGAAGAGCAGTGCTTACTTTCAATGGCTGTGTCAGAGAATAATCAAGTCAACTAACTTGCCTCTCTAGTAGGGATGTTTAAAAGTACATATTTTCAAAACCAACAGGTTGGTGGGTTGTCTTAATTACTAGTTAACTAGTTGGTTTTAAAGGAATTGTTTACCTAAAAGTAAAAATTTGCTGAAAATGTACTTACCCTCAGGCAGATGAGCTTCAATAGATCAGATTTGGAGAAATGTAGCATTCCATCACTTGCTCACCCATAGATCCTCTGCAGGGAATGGGTGCCGTCAGAATGAGAGTCCAAATAGCTGATAAATACATCACAACAATCCACATAGCTCCACACTCTTTGAAGTGAAAAGCTTCAAGTGTGTAAGAGACAAATCCATCATTAGGACATTTTAACTTTAAACCAGTGGTTTTGAAACCGGTCCTACGAGCATCCCCAACACTGCACTTTTTGTAGGTCTCTCATATCTGACACACCCATTTCAGGTCTTGCTGTCTCTTCTAATGAGCTGATGAGTTGAATCAGGTGTGATGGATGAGGGAGACACAAAAAAAGTGCAGAGCTGGAGGTGCTCACAGGACCGGGTTGAAAGTCACTGCTTTAAATCATTACTTCTGGGCAAAATATGAGTCCATAATCCATAATAACGTTTCCTCCAGTGTTAAGGGGGTCATCGGATGCCCATTTTGTTGATATGATTCCTTAGGGTCTTAATGAAAAGTCTATAACATGCTTTGGTTAAAATTTCTCAAAGGTAGTATAAATAACACCTTTTTTACCTTGCCAAAATCAGCTCTGCAAAAATCATCCTGTTCTGGTCGAGGTTGCTTAAAATGTTAATGAGCTCTGCTCGCCCCGCCCCTCTTCTCTCTGTGGAGTGACGAGCCTGTTTACTTTAGCTGCATTTAGCCGCGTTTAGCTGCTAAACTTGCTAACTAGCACATTATTAGGAAAGACGATCGCAAAGATTCATTAAAAAAACCCCTTATGCTCACTTCTGCTGTAGGTGAAGCTGGATCACGAATGATTCGCGCGAACATAGACGGATATATGTAGATCGGGAGGCGCATTCCCTTCACAAACAAATGTAATCCACTGCATCTTCAGCGGCTCAGATGTCGGGAGTAAATGACAGCCACTACGTTCATTATTACATTCAGCAACACAACAACTCAATCGCTCAATTGGAGATATTCTCGTCTAACTTACATCCCTGCTCCGGCATCAAAACAATGGAGGTCGGACTGTTACAGCTGATTTAGGCAGGTTTGAGGTAAGACTCTCATGTCACTATCGTGGGAGCGGCCTCTGTGGGTGTGACTCCACATCGACAGGCATCTGAGAATGATTTGATTTAAAAAAGGCGATATTATTTTTACAGATTAATTAAAAACCACTCCATGGATTTTTGTCATTATAGGGTAGATGTGTACATACACTGCCAACACACATTAATGTAAAAATGAACTTTGCATCTGATGACCCCTTTAAAGTCCATCCCCTGTTGTCCTCTCACATCAAAATCTACAGACATGTTTTTTTTACAACTGTTTTGGACTGTTTTCACTTGTAAATCTGTGCATATTTATCTTCTGACGAGACGACTTTTTCAATATTATGGCTAGAGGACCTGTGTTTTAGCCAGAAGCAATAGGTTGAAGTTGAAAAGGGCTTAATGATGGATTTGTTTATTATAAACATGCAGCTTTTCTCTTTAAAATTCATTAACTGATGGACTACAGTGTTGTGGGTTACTTGTGGATTATTGTGATGTTTTAATCAGCTGTTTGGACTATCATTCTGACGGCACCCATTCACTGCAGAGGATCCATTGGTGAGCAAGTGATGTGATGCTAAAGTGTTCTGATGAAAAAACAAACTCATCTACATGTTGGATGATCTGAAGGAGAGTATATTTTCAGCAAAAATCTAGCAAAAAGAGGTTTACATGATTTTCTTTACTCTGACTGAGCTATTAGTCAGAGTGTTAAATGTGAATATTATTGTGAGCTGAAGCAGAACTATGATATACTGATGATGAAATGGAAAATGGTGACTCATGGCTCACTTTGAAGATCTGACCCATGCGCAGTTTTGGCAGCAGTCTCCGCCTGTTGTCTGTGATCATTCCATCCACCCTCTTCATGTGAGGCAGCAGCAGCTCGTCTGAATGCAGGACCAGATCAACCACAAATGTCAGCTTAACCATGTGCCACTTATTAAAAGTCCTGTTACAAATCAGTTTTTTGACTCTCGACTTCTCACCGTTTTCTCGCTCTAGCGCATTCATGACATCTGCGTCCAGGGCTATGCTGATCAGCAGCTCAACAAAGCTCTTAAAGGTCTCTTTCATTGTTCTGGTGTTCAGAAAACGTGAGGCGAATGGGACTGGAGGTGTAAACTCTGGGATGGGGATAAATAGGATTGGATAAAGCATGAGTGTGGAACAATAGCAACATACATACCGATCCTTACTGAGCAAATTATTGTGCAATGGCAACCAGACCAGTCTTTTTTTTAAAGTATAGACCAATTTGGAGTAGATGTCACAGTTACGTCACTACCAGCTGTGTGCCCATTGTGGTGGCAGAAAAACACTGGTAAGTGGAGGGAAACAGTAAAAAACATGGGATAAGAGAAAAAAGTATTGTTGTGCCTTTGGATGTCAGAATCCAAATGCAAATAATTTTTATAGAATGCCTTCATCAAAGTCGCCATTTGAAGCTAAACCGGTGTTAATTTTGACAGCATATTTTGAGTTATTCTTAGTCATAGTCTTTTAACTAAAATGCCATTTAGTTTTAGTCATATTTTAGTCTTCTGAATTGATTTTAGTTTTAGTCTAATTGCAGTTGACTAATTATCATACGATTTTGGTTGACTAAATCTACAGTAGATTTAGTCGGCTAAAATCTAATGGGTTTAGTTACAGTCTAATGCATTTAAGCACTTCTCTACTCATTGTATAGGTTTGATATTAGGCTTTTAACATAATAGACAGATTTAAAAGAAAAGACCACTTCCAAAAAAACAATTTACAAATAATTTACTCACCCCCTTGTCATCCAAGATGTTCATGTCTTTCTGTCTTCAGTTGTGAAGAAATTATGGTTTTTGAGGAAAACATTTCAGGATTTTTCTCCATATAATGGACTTCATTGGTGCCCCGATTTTGAACTTCCAAAATGTAGTTTAAATGCAGCTTCAAAGGGCTCTAAATGATCCCAGCCGAGGAAGAAGGATCTTATCTAGCGAAATGATCTGTCATTTTTTTCAGAAAATAAAATTTGCACACTTTTTAAGCACAAAAGCTTGTGTAGCTTTTGTAGACCAACGAAGTGCAAGTAAGTCAAACGCTGTTTACAAACAAAAAAGGTACAACGATGTCGGACGATTGTGAAGTTGTAGGAGAAAGTAAGATGGAGTTTTTGCCATACTCTACACAGACAATGAACTTCGACGTGATTCGTAGTAGTGATGGGAAGTTCAGATCATTTTACCGACTCGAACCTTTGAGTCTCGTTCAGCAAAATAAAAATCTTTTTTCGAGTTATTTCGTTCATTTTAGCAAAATATTATTAAAATGTTACGTGTTGATCACACTACAAACAAGACAAAACTATAATGCTATAAAAGATTAATTCATTGTTTACCTGGGTCTTTAGTCTATTAGCTCACCTCACCTCTTATCTGACAACTTTTCGGGTTTGAGTCGTTCGTTCATCACGTGACAGCCCCATAAGATGAACGAACGACTCGAAAAACCCGAAGACTCTAAACAGGTGAACTAATTCCAGTACAGAACCTAATAGGATGTTGCGCATGTGCGACTAAACGAATCGCTTCCCAAGATGACTCATTCTTCTCAATCACATTAAAGATTTGTTCAAAATGAACTAATCTTTCAAGAACGACCCATTACTAATTCGTAGCATTTTGGACGCGCATCCCAGAGCCTGTGCTACATGAGCTTTTGTGCTTAAAAAGTATACAAATTTTTATTTTTCGAAAAAACGGCCGATCGTTTCACTAGATAAGACCCTTCTTCCTCAGCTGATCATTTAGAGCCCTTTGAAGCTGCATTTAAACTAAATTTTGGAAGTTCGACTGAAGACAGAAAGACATGAACATCTTGGATGAGAAGGGGGTGAGTAAATTATTTGTAAATTGTTGTTCTGGAAGTGGACTTCTCCTTTAACTGCTGTGACAGGCAACATGCCTTGATATTAAAATGAAACCACTTAATGAAACCACTTCTCATGAAGAAACAAGAACATGGAATTCTTTTCAATGAAATACCAATGTTTATATAGGCTAATTATGCATTCTTTATAACATCTTGTTTACCACATTCTTCATTCTTTCAAGTAGACATATTTATTTATATAAACAAATTTAGATTAATCTTTATTAGGGCTACTAAAGTGATTCAGTCAAGAGCAATTTTCTGTTTTTCTTTCGTTGCTTCATTAACATCAATGGCACAAAGAATAGCAGCTACCCTTTAAAACCGAATGCGAAAGACTACTTATGTGCTTTGTGAGAAGTGCTGCTTCGATGTCTGCACTTAGAAAACCAGAACTGAGTTTTTTTTGTGTCATCAAATTTATCCACATGTCTGCTCTTCTCTTAATCCCAGATATTGACATTTTTTTACTGTTTAATGAGACGTGCAGCAAATGTATGCTAGCTTATGTCCAGCTGGATAGATCAATAGGTTATGATACAGTTCAAATGTATGAATCTAACCATCTATATCTCCTAACCATGAACAGCAAATTCATTCTCAATAAATCTCTTCCCAAATAGTCCCTCCCTAACATTTTCATCTCGTTTTTAATCATTGATGAAAATGTCAATAGATTTTTGTCATAGTTCTTGTCATTCAAAATGAGTTTTTGTTTCATTATAGTCTCGTTTTCGTCGGTCAAAAAATATAGTGTAAGAAAATTATGACAAAATGAACACTGAGCTAAACGCAGATGTTTAAACGGACAGACTATGGATGAAACCTGCTATGATTACTCTACTTTTAAAGCATAAATTTGATTTAAACAATTTCTCTAAATAATATTCACAAATGCAGTTATATGGGACATATGGTATTAGCCCTACAGTTACAGCATAAAATACCTATAACATTTTACATATCATTTACCTATTTTATCTCACAATTCAGATTTTTTTTCCCACAAATGCGAGTTTTTATCTCCTAGTTTGAACTTTATAACTCGATTTAACTCAACAATAGCAAGTTTGTCAATTCTGAGAAAAAAAACGCAGAAGTGTGGAATATAAATTCACGATTCTTAGCTGAGGGGATCGACGAGTTGATTTTTCTATTATAATACTATTATAATTGTTATTTATAATGAATCAGCTTTTTTAAAAATACTTTAGTTTTAATTTTATGTAATTATTTAGTCATTTTTATTATTATTTTGTAATATTACTTAAGTTTAGTTTTTCTTTATTTTAGTTTTAGTTTTGTTGTTAGTAATTTTAGTGCTTTTAGTGGTTTTCACTTAATATTTAACTTAAGCTTTTTTCAATTAATAAAAGCCACTATAACCTGAACTACTTTTTAAATCATTTTAATTTTAAGGTGCACAAAGTAGCATTTTTCAGTTCAAAATTTCAGCAAATGATTCAAAATTTAAGCGGTTTGATGCTAGCAGTAAACTATTGTTTTAAGTTCTATAGAACAGTAGAATTTTCTATACATTTCATAAAATTTGTTCTGCAAAACTCGCTGGTACACAAAAGAAGCGCTATAACATGAATTAAACATAATAATTTATCTTTAATAGTATTTACTTTCATTTTATACTATACTTTTATATTATATATATATTATACAATGCCCTCCAAAAGTTTGGAAACACCCTAGAAAAGTGAGGTTTTGGACAATATTGGCATGAATCTTTTTTAATTTGTGATAATTTTGCACTGATAAGGGACAACACAAACTACGAAAACATTTTATTACATAAACAGTTTATACATAGAAAAAAACTTAAATTTTCGATTCATCAAAATATCCACCATTAGCAGCTATTACAGCTCTGCATCATCTGGGCCTAAATTCATTGCATTCTAAACTTAATTGGCAATCAATTGTTGAAGCTATTAAGGTGTGCTTACCCAAAAATCTTTTAAAAACCTGGGCCAAGTTTAAACCAGTAACCAGGTATCACAGCTGGCAAAGGGGCATGTCTGACTTTGACATGTATATATTGCCACTATTATGTAATCAAAATGAAAATTATTATTGCTGCTCTTCAATGATAATGTCAAGTTACTTTAATGTATTTGCACCAAAAAATGATAAGGATTTATGCTGATGTCGTCCAAAACCACACTTTGCCAGGGGTGTTTCCAGACTTTTGGAGGGCAGTGTATATTATATTATATTTAAATATTTATATATTATAGAACTTGTCATTAAACATTTTTAATGCCCTTTTCTTTGTAGATGTGTATATGCGTGTAAGATGCTCTGTTTTTGTTTTTAGGGTGACTTTTTAACATTCTGTCAAGGGTCTACAGATTAAAAATAGCATTTTTGTTAAAAATAGCATAATTTTGGCACATTTAGAGTCATGTTTATCAATGTGCATTGCCCCCTGTAAACAAATAAACTAAACTGTGTTCTTGTCACATTTAGACAGCTTTATCCAGCAGATGCCGTTAGCGTGTGGCATTTTGAGTTAATCGTTATGCAAACTAAATAGTTCAATTATTTCAAAAAACCTCACTTTTCACCATCACTGATCACATGTCTCACCATCATCCTCACTCACAGCCTCCGGTGAGGAGTCGGAGGGAGATGTCGTGAACTCCTCTTTCCATTTCTTTCTCTTTTTAGGCGGAGGTTCAGCCTTGGCTTTCGGCTGCTTGGGTCTGGGTTTCGATAGAGCTTTCTGTTGCGTTGTCTTCTGCGTGGGAGAGTCCGACACAGCCGGCGCAGTGAACCGTTGGGCCAGAAGAGCTTTAGCCTGAGAGCCTCTGGGAACAACAAATAAATGAATTAATGTTATTTATGGAGTTTAATACGTACATTTTCAAGAGTGTAGTTAACTAGGGAACGGTTCTGATGGAAAGTGAAATACTGTGAATTTTCGTGCTAGCTGGCTGTAATGGAGTAATGTGTGGGATCAGTTTGATGTTGGGAGATTTCAAACACACTGGCAGGAGATTGATGTTCCATGGAAAAATATTTGGCTGAGTGGGATTTCACAATAGAGGCCAGTGGCTCAGCTTGACATTTTAGTGAAGTATAAAAAATTACAGACAGCCCCGACCCAGATTCCACTCCACAATTGCTGTTCGATCATGCTCATTTCCCAAAATGGTTTAATTATTATAGAGAAGAAGGAGGTCAACAGTTATACTGCTTCTAGATCACTTAGGACGATCACATCCTGAGCATCAATTGTAAAGTGGGAATGGGTCTGTGACACCAAGAACCATCTCAGATAATGGGGTGTCAGAACTTCATTAACATACAGACCACAGCTGTTATGACAGGAGCAACTTCATATAAATTAATTGTAGTAAACTGAAAGTGTATAAAAGGTCTGAGTTTAGGATGTTCGGGGTTCATTCCCAAGGTACTACATGTACTTTATCAATGTACTTTATGCTGCAAATAACATCCTGATTGAGATCTTCAACTTTCAGCTCTTCAACTCAGTTTTTTCTTAAAGGAAAAAAGCAAAAACATAAATGGTAACAAATCTAAGCTATTTTGTGTGTTTTTATACATTTACAGCTTACAGGAGGGTGTTACAGGTTATTGAAATGAAAAAAGTAGGTGGGGACTTGGTTCTATGCATCGGCTGTTGATTGGATGTTGAGATGTGGGCGTGGCACTCAAAAGTGGGAACAGATGAATGCAAGCTTGCAGGGGCGGAGTTTAAGAAGACTAAATGATTTAAGATCTGCTTATGTCACCAGAGAGAAGTTTGGCGTTTTTACTGGAAGATCCAGGATTGATATTTTATTACACTTTACGAGGTCAAAAAAATGTCAAAAATTAAATATGCATGGATGAATTGTTCGAAATAAGATCTAATAATATGAATTTAGAAAATAAATCATTTCAGGACAATTTTAAGCCACTTGGTAGCACACTATGTGCAGCATTTTTCTATGCAAGTAATAAAGGTGGACAAACAAGTACAACTCACAAATAAGAAAGGACTGAAATCCATTTGTCAACATCACTTTCTAATCACATACTTAAAATCCGACCCAAAATAATAAAAAAAATCATAGATTTTTCCTCATTAGCTGAATTCACATGAATAGTGTGTGCATAATTATTAGGCAAGTTGACCATCATATATTTTTTTCCAAGCACACCAATCTTAATAACTACTAATAATTTTGTCTTTAATCATTTATAAGTGATACATAATTGTCCATGAAGGCTGTAAGTGAAAAACTTGTATTAGGATTCCAACCCATTTTCTATTTAAAAATTCCATATTTTGTCAGACTCAAATTTTAAAACATCTCAGTAGATGTTCAGACCATATTCAAAATGGTTTATAGAGCATTATTTTCAGCTTTATATTTAGTATACAGATACAGTCATCTGTAAATATTTTTATTTTCTCAGCCTTTTTTTCCATTGATTTTCTCGAAGTGACAACATAGTCCCTAAAATAAAAACATAAATAAAAAAATACAGACTTTTACATGCACATAAACTTTTTTGTGCCTTTCAGAAACTACTCACATGCACATGGCAATTTTTTGCATCACAAGGAAAAAACGAGAAGACGCATGGACGCACAGGAATTAACAGAAATGTATTTGCTCAAAATTTGGCTTTTCTTATTGTAATCTCTAATATCAAGGCACAATGTCCAATTTAACACATCCCTGGTGGCGTAGAAACCATGACACAAAATGGGCTGATGACATAAAATTTGCCACAATCTATAAAAAAGACTGGTATTGTAAAATGGTTTAAAATTTGGCTTTCATTAGGGCAGTAGCAATATTTCAAGGCCTTAACGCATACTTTGTGGAGGCCAAGAAACCACACTGCGAAATGGGCTGACGACACAATAGGTGGCTCAGTGTGCATTGTTCTATATGCTAAGTTTAATGGTTTCTCGGGTGCACATAAAAGTCTGTATATTTTTCATTTTTGCAAAGGTCCTTGAGGCTATGTAACACGGTGCTAAGAATATTGTGAGAAGAAACCCAAAATGCTTATAACCTGCATTTTGAAAAATCAAAAAATGCATATTTGACAATCAAAAAAGAATGACTAAATAGCTGCCATGACATCTCACTTCTTGTACAATAAATTTATTTTCATTAAATTCCTTATTTTCTATTATAAAAACCAAACAAATATTTTTGCATACTCTGCTTTCTTTTTTCCATACTTTTCCAGACCTGGAAAATACTTTTGTATTCAGGTGTGCAAAATTATTGAGCAGGTTTACTTTTCTTTTACAGATAAAATGAGCCAAAAAAGAGATTAACCTCAGACTGAAAAGCCAAAAATTATTAAATGCCCATGAGAAGGATACAGTACTAATGCAATACTAGAATTTGCAAAGTGAAGACACGACTATTAGGCAGTGAAATGGGTCAGTAGAGCCAGAAAAGGTGGAGAAGAAAAGAAACATTAACTGCAAAATAATTAACAATTAATCTGAAAAATTAGGTGTAAAACCATCAGAAACCCTTTAGTCTCCAGTGCCAATATTTTCCAAAACTGTAACCTACTCTGGAGTCTCTAAAAGTACAAGGTGTCAGGTTCCCAGAGACTTTACTTGGGTAAAAAAAAAAAAAATCCCAAAAATGACCCTCACTTAATAAGAATAACATGCTGAAGTGTAGTACAATACATGAAGACTGATTGTTTTTATTACAGGCTTTATGGACAGATAAGTTGAGAGTGACTCTTGAAGGACCAGTATTACTTTTAAATGCTTAAATAAAAAAATTAATATTAGATATTAAGATTGACGTGGTTTGGAATTGGTCAAATGTGCTTGAAAAAGCATTTACTACACAGAGCCGTAGTTCACTGACAAGCTGGGCAATATCGAGTTCAAAATTTCATATGTATCGCCTCCGAATATTGGAACTCAATATTGTGTAGCTTGTCAGTAAACTACGGCTCTGTGTAGTAAATGCTGGTCCATCTGACGTGATGGAGATTTATGACTAATCATAGAACCGGCATTACTAACGAGATGCGCATGATAATTGCATCCGATTTTTTGCACAGCCCTGACGCACTATAGAGTAAAATGGATACATATGGCCTGTACCTCATTGAATGCATGGGCTTGCATCGTGGTTTCCTGCTGCAAACTCGAACATACTCCCGCTTGTTGACAGTGTCAAGAAATTTGACATGTACTCTTCTGTACATGGACTTTGCATCACCAAAATACCCCAAATACTGTAAAAAAAAGCATAAGACACTACCTGTTATTTACAGTATTTTGAGATATCCTTTTTAAACACATTATGTTGCCACATATATTAATGTTTTGTACTGGCACTTACACTGTTGGTGGCAAAGAACACTCGTTTCCCATCCCTGAGCTCTGGTACGAACTTCTGCAGCAGGGCTTTCTGAACCTTCCAGATGGCTGGCGGTTCGACCCCTGCCTTCATTGTGATCTACACCCAAAAAAACACAACACATCAAAGACTTAAAGAGACAAAGTGTTTGATAAAGCACAGACAGACAGTCTGCCCTACGTCTCTTATAATTGACAGGAGGTGGTTGAAAACATTGGTAAATGCTCAGCCACAAAGTATACGTCACATAATGAAATTACAACAATTTAGAATCAATATGAAATGACATTTACAACCCATCTGAGCTCAATAATCTGAATTATTTTTTACCTAAACAGCATATTTAATATTAATGCATATTACATGCAACCTAGGTGCAAGGGTCACAAAAAGACATTTCTTTCTTTGAAAAAACATCCAGAATAAATTATGCACAAAATGGTGTGGAAGTGTTGATTTTATGTTGACGTCAACAAGCTCATAACAATCCCAGCATACCTCCAGCCTTTCAATGTCCTCATTCCTAACCACAAACTCATCACGCTCCCGGTACATGCCCTCCCCTCCACTATCTGACAGCTCCTCGTCCAGCAGGCCCTCGATAGCAACTGAGTTCAGTTGAACGGCTAGCTTGTCCGGAGGCACATCCTTCAGCAACTCCTCCGTAGACATCTTCTGTACAGCCTTTTGTTGGTTCTGTGGTTTGGCATCAATAGGCTGTGTGCCAGAGGCCTGAAGTTGCTTTGTACTGTCACCTGAATGTTTATGTTGAAAAAGGAGAGGATGAGGGTTGTGATAATACCTAAATTTCAGTGATTCATTTACAAAATAGAATACTAATCAACATGCCTTTACCTTTACATACAGTCCTTGAAGCTTTCCTAAATATTATATTATAATATTATGATTTGTACGCATTTATGATGAATTATGAAAGAAAGCGTCTACGTAAAAAGAGCTTCCATACCTAACTTCTGCTTTTTGTCTGAGGGCTCATCTAAAGATGACAGTGCAGAGGTGATGCTTTTTTGAAGGTCTTGGTTTTTCCCCACTGAATCATCTTCATCAGAGGAAAACGACGGCAGTGTTTCGAGGTTCCTCTGAAGCTCTTCATCAAGTCGCTTTGTAGAAATGACACTTTGAGGGTCTGAAGATATCAACTGGGTTGAAGGAGGGGGAGGTTTAAAAGGAATAAGTAACGGATTAGGAGGCCTCTTGGAGGCAGAAGGCTTTCTAGCACGATTGGGTGAACGTATCGGTTGAGATGATTGGTTTGGTCTGGGTCCAGATTTAAGAAAGTCCAGGAAGGAGCCTAAGAATCCAGTTTTAACCTCTGGTTGTTTTTCTTCAACCTCTCTTAATTTCTGACGCATCCTCTCCTGCTGCTGGTAGTTGTCATTTGAAACCTCTGGGTTGGAAGTTGAACTTGCCTCACCGGCACGTGAATTTTGACGCTTAACTTGTGTGCTTTTCTTCTGAGATTTGGATTGACCGTTTTCATCTTCAAAAGGTTGCTTAGATGAACCTTTTGATCTAGGACGTTTTTTGGGAAGGCCATCTGTATGTTCACTAGGACTATCATCATTTTTAAGGCCTTTCAATCCCTTTGGCTGTCTTATGTTATTTAATTTTTGATCGCTATTCGGATGTGCTGACTGACTTTGCTCCTGGCCAGCCAAATGAAAGTCAGAGGAGGTTGTATTACTAATAGCAAGTCCGTTAGCATTCAAAGCAGAGCAATGGGTAGAGTTCACAAAATGTCCTTTGGGTATCACATCGTTTTTCTCATGAGAGTTCACTATCTTGTCAGATATTTCTTGTGCAGAGTTGTTTCTTACCTCTGGTTGGTTATTAGAGTTTGCGAGTGTAAACACTTGGTGTCCCTCCGTGTCATCTTTGGAGTATGTTGTTTGAGCACCAATTATAGTCATGGCTTGTGAGTTAGCGATTATCATATGCTGAGATGGGAAACTATCAAGTCTGTTCTCAGCTGACTGAAAATTGCACTTGGAGTCTACTGAGTTGGCTACCGATGACATGTCGGCATCAGATGACGTGGACTTGACAAAGTCCTGCGGTGTGACGCCACAGGCGGCTGCGGTAGCAGCAAGGATGTCATCGACATTTGAGAGGATGTTCCTCTCGTCCGCCAACAGCATGGAGTCAGGAAAGCATACAGAACTGAGAGTAAAGTTCTGCTTTGCATCATGAGGATTTGACTGGTTGAAGTTGTCTTTTTGTGTTGGGTCCTGTTTAGTGGACTCTTGCTGGCTGTGACGCCCATTAACGGTCAAATTAACAGTGTCGCTGTTCATTTGGAGATACTGTACTGGTACAGACTGCATGTACATAGTCTGTTTGGGCTGATTCTGGCCTGAGGTGAGTACAGGCTGTTGCAGAACGATCATGTGAGTTGGGTCGAGGAGAACTTGGGCATTGGGAACCCGGATAAACTGCGTTTGGTCCTCAGACAGGTGTCTTGGATCTGTTGGTTGAACTCTGATAATCTGACCTTGAAGGTTCTGCTGCTGAGAACTAGAGCCTTTCAGAAACAGAGTATGCTGTTTCAGCTGGTCGGCACTCAAGGGTGCATGGGTGGAGT
Organism: Labeo catla; assembly: GCA_012976165.1. NCBI lineage: Eukaryota > Metazoa > Chordata > Actinopteri > Cypriniformes > Cyprinidae > Labeo > Labeo catla. The sequence continues at coordinate 62,860 of VONZ01000011.1, read as the reverse complement.
GCATCAACAAAGGGTTACTCTTGGGGTCGGAGGGAGTATTGGCACTGGTAGTGAGTTCCTTTGAGGTTTCCAAATGTGTAAGGATCTGCTGCTCTTCTGTCCGGGAGTTACTACGAATGACACTTTGGGTGTTGTGCCTGTCTTCCATTTTTGAAACTACATAAACGTCATTTTTTGTGCTGTTCTGTGCTCCGATTTCATTGACTGAAACCATGGAGCCTTTCTGTAACGCCTGCACGTCCTCAAGAGGAAGCTCTTCAGAGCCCTCTTTTGAAGACAGAAACATTCGTTCATCTTGTTGATGTGGTTTTAACTCAATCGAGGACTGGCTGTTTGGTAAGGTATGGGTGTGAGCGGGAGAAGAGGAGGTTGTTGACTGGACAGATAACAAGTACTTCTGTTGTAAAAGGGCACTGTCTGTCTTGCTACCAGGAGGAGATTGCATTAAGATATAGTCCTGGCCTGGGTTAGTGGATAAGTTTCTGGCACGACTGGGAGAGAAGGAAGGGACGGGAGTTAGGGATTGACTTGACACGTAATTCTGCGAAGGTATGCTAGCAGATGCCAGCCCCTGGGTATAGAAACTAATGGTTGGCAGGCCCTGAGAGTGGCTGGAAGAATAGCTTTGAGAAGGACTTCCCATGCAAAGAGTTTGCACCTGTGATTCATACCCTTCCCTATTTCCTGCAGGCGGCAAATCCTGCTGCGGACTAGAGGAATAAATAAGAGACTGGCTCACAGATGTCTCCGCTTCAGAATGACTAGTGAATGATGGGAGAGTCTTGTAAATGGAAGGAAGTTTCTCAGGCAAACTAGATGAGAAGGCTTGTGTTTGGCTGAGGTTGCTCGACAGGCTTTGAGATGTGATATAAGTATGCGAGGCACTAACGGAGACTAAGCCTGGAAGCTGTGTGGATGTGTACGGTTGCGACTGGCTAGCGATCACCGAGCTTTGTTTCTGGGCTGGGGAGGAGTAGCTCTGCGGCTGCATGCCTGGAGAGCTTGCCTGGGCTTGAGTGTCTGTGTTCTCACCGGGATGTTGAGCTATTTTGGAAGAACCGTCTTTAACCTTTACTCCAGATGAGCTGGAATACCCAGGGGAGGGGGCAGAAGAAACGTAGGCCTGAGTTTGCTGCAGCGCTGCTTGAGAAGCTGTCTTCTGTTGCGTAGTGCCATTTAGGGGTGAAGGGTCGCCTGCAGGACTGCAGGGTATGGGTGTGTGCGGGGAAGGGTCCTGCTGATATGAAACGTCACTTTCATCGTGCAAGTAACCCTGTAAGGAGTGCTGAGCACCGCTAGCCAGCTGCTCCTGGACTGGCTGGGTGCTAGAAGGCCGCTGGTGGTGCTTGATCACACTACATTCACGCTGAAGTGCTCGTTCAATGGAGCCTGAGAAAACCGGGCCACCGTAAGGCTGAGGGGCTTGCTGGGAGCTGCCCAAGGATGCGGACAGCAGGCTGAACTGAGGCTGGAGAAGGTGTGGGGCTGACTCTTGTGCAGAACGATAGGTGGAGGACTGGGGTGGCAAGCCAGCCCCTAGAGACGTACCACCAAAAGCAAGTGCAGTTGGCACAGTGTACTGGGAGGATTTGAGCTGCAGCAGAGGGTCATTAGGTGATAGCAGGCCATTTGAAGAGTTGAAAGTGCTGTCCTGAACAGCAGGTGCTGATGCAGTGGTGAAACTTCTGGTAGGAAAGGCACTGGGGTGCTGGTAGGATGAGAGTGCAGAAGGCGTCGGGAATGTTCCTGATGGATGCAGGGCTCCGGTGAGATAAAGCTCTGTTGAAGAGTTTACACCTATAGCAGAAAAGTGATAGTTTGACACACTGCAGGCAGCATTTAAATTACATGTGATCTCTAAACCAACTTCTTTTTTGTACTAAAATAGGGGTGGGGGAAAACATCTGACATATGAATCGTGATTCAGTCTTCTAGCGATTCGCATCGATTCACAAATTTCAAAAATTGATTTTCTAGTTAATATTAGAGATGCACCGATTGGAATTTTCATGGCTGTTTCCAATTTTTTTGTAAGTGTGACCTGCTGATACCGATTTTTGCCAATTACGATTTTTTTCTAAGAAGTATAACTGACAGCATATACAAACAAAAATATATACTTTTTTTTTCCCAATGCCAAAAAATTTACATAATAAAAAATTATTAAACATTACAATTCTCCAATGTGGACTACATTACAGATATTTTCTAGAAATGCATTTAAACTGCAACATTTCAAATGGATAAATAATTTTATAAAATTAATGTTTTAAATATTTCTTTAAACATACAAATAAGAAATGTTGTGAAAAATGCAATGATACTTTTAAATATTAAACCAAACCACCAGCAATAGACTGTTTTAATGAATGAGTCATTTAGTCTTTATGAATGGGTTGTTCTGCTGTGGCTTTGATTGAAACTATTTTCTGCAATGAAATTGAGCAAAAACATTAAATATTGTGTCTAAAATGTCAGTCAATTAAAACTTCTTGTTTCTTGAACTACTATTGTATGAAATCAGTGTCACATTGCAGTCATGTTGATATTTAGGGAATCATATTGGTCATGCAACGTTGCGTACATCTTCATCTGTTATCAGTCACTTTAAGTGTGACGTCAAAACGAATTGGTCACCGGTCCGGGCCGATCATGTGGAAAACCTGCTAATTCCGATCCCAGGCCGATCGATTGGTGCATCTTTACGTAATCTATCTCTACTCTAATTAACATAATAATAATACTAATAATATGAGGATGGGGGAGGAAAAACAAATGCATCCTGTCCCATTTTCATCAAGGGCAAGTGTTTGGAGAAATATTATATTCATTATTGATTTTTTTGTCATTATGGGAAGTAGGAATGTGCCCGAATAGTGAATCCAACGCGTTATACGGAACCACTAAAGGGACATGGTTAGCCATTTGCTAGCGCTTGCCTGTTACATTACAGTACATTAAATTTCACTTACTACATAAACAGAGTAAGGAGAGATGACTTTGCAGATCCTGAGTACCACTGACAAATCCTGTAAAATGTGTAGCAAGTACTGCCGCTTCGTAGTATACACGTGTGATTGCGAATCTTGTAAGTGAAAGTAAAAAGTGAGTGTGCATTCAAAAGCGATTTCAATCCCCAGCATATTAAAGGAAAAGTTTACTTCCACAACAAAAATTTACATTGTCATCCAAGATGTTTATGTCTTTCTTTCTTCAGTCGTACAGAAATTATGTTTTTTGAGAAAAACATTTCAGGAATTATCTACATATAGTGGACTTCAATAATGACCGCAAGTTTGAACTCCTAAAGACAAATTATATATACTTTTAAACTCAAATGCCCATCGGTCGTTCATCGTCCTACATCGCTGCAGAAGTACCGAACCGGTGTTTACAAAGTAAACATGCAAAGAAGGTCAAACGGCCTTTACAAAAAAAAAGGGTAAAACAGTGATGTAAGACGATTTTGAAGTTGAAGGAGAAAATGAGATGGGAGTTTTTCATCATATCCTAACTGTATTGTCCCGGATTACACAGAGTACGCATATGCATCACAGGGCTAGATAAGACAAACACTTAAGGTTAAAAAGTATATACATTTTTATTTTATTTTTTAGAAAATTACAGATTGTTATGCTGGATAATTCGCCTTATTCTTTAGCTGGGATCATTTAGAGCCCTTTGAAGCTGCATTTAAACTACATTTTGGACGTTCAAACTTGCAGTCTCCATAGAATTTCACTATATGCACTTCACTATATCCTGAAATGTTTTCCTCAAAAAACATACTATCTTTTACAAGCCTTCTAAATATATTTTGGACAAGCCCAAGTTTGTATAACATACGGAAATTTTTGATGCATTCGCAGAAATAATAGGTTTGCCAATTGACTCATCTCATTTTATTGCTATATTTGGTGTTACAGCACAAAACATGCACCTAAGTATCTATGATTGTAAAATGTTGGCCTTCTGCAGACTACTTGCCAGAAGATTAATACTGTTCAAATGGAAAGACTCCTTCCCCCCTACTTTCCTTCACTGGATTAAAGAGATCATGCAATTTCATAAACTGGAAAAAATGAGTTACTCTCTTCAAGGGTCTACCCAGAAATTCTATGCAATCTCACAACCTTTGTTCAATGTATTTTTTTGTGTCTTTATGTATTTTATGTATTGCTTAAGTAACTGATATTTTATGTCTGATGGGTAAAGGGCTGGGTCGGGTTATGTTGGTGTCCTTTTTCAGTTTTTTGTTCTGCATATTGTAAATCTTAAACAGACCTGGTTAAAAAAAATATCTTTACGACTGAAGAAAGAAAGGCATGAACATCTTTGCCATCTTTGACGACAACGGGTTGAGTACAATATCTGTATATCTTTGTTCTGGAAATGAACTTCTCCTTTAATAACATCTTCCTAATGCCCGCAATTTATATGCCGTATGATTACCCAACAATATAATTGCGAGAGAAAGCATTGAAATATACTTTTTTTTCCTCCGATGTCATATTTATTACCTTTAGAGGTTCCGTGCCTTTCCTTTCTGAACACGTTATTCGTATTCGTGCACATCCTTAATGGGAAGTGTCAAATATTTTTGATTTATTAGGTTAATAGTTATTATTTCTAGACTTATTAAGTTAATAGTTATTAGGAAACACTGATTTCTTGATTTAGGACTACCCATAATATAGACTGGTGCGTTTTTGAATAAAAAAACTGGTGTGTTTGAGGACCTGTATGCACACAAAATTGTAATTAAAAATCGAAAATCGAAAAACTGATTTTTAATCGAATCATGGCCCCAAGAATCAAAACGAATCGAATTGCGAGGTACCGATAGACTCCCACCCCTACTCCAAAGTGCCACTGTCTGTAACTCAACTTGTAACTCAAGGGGCTCATATCATGAGGAATCAAATCTTTCCCTCTCATGAGATTCCTCCGTCCAAACAGACCATTGAAACTGAGCTGCAGAAATGTACCTATTCATTCAGCTATTTCAGTGTTTGGAAACATGGTATGCCCTGCTATAAGTGAGATGAAAATGAGAATGCAGGATAGATGCTATTATTACTAAACACCAGAACACCTAAGAGTAAGAAGAAATTAAAAACTAGATTCTTTCAGTTTGGTTGTAATAGTCCCAGTGGTGCATTTTAGCCAGAACTGTTTTGTAAACCTGTCACAATATAATGCAAAATTTGCTATGAGACTTATTGAAGGGTGGAACAGTGCAAACTATAATGGACACAACAACAAAACTGCAGCCTATGTGTGAATGTAGCAATGCTTTAACAATGATTGGCAGCTGAGAAACTATCACTGATAGCAAAACCCTGTGTTTCCTCTAAATTAGACACTTAATACATATTTACCAGTTTGCCAGGATGGGCTTCTAAATGATGGGAGAAGAGTCGAGCCAGCAGGTCCAGCCTGAAGGCCTCGAGATTCAATAGCGGAGAGGAAGTTCATGACTGATGATTCAGTAGTGTTGCTACTGGTTGTGCTGTGCTGATTTGAGTCAAACACTCCTAAGAGAGAGATATCATACACAGACAACAAGATGTCAATGACTTCAAGGAGGAACTACATCTCATTACAGCCTGAACTCTTGCTCACCTGTGGGATGGTGGGTGGTGGTAAACGTAGGCTGGTGACTCGAGGCAAAGGTCTGCCGTTGGAGGAGCTCAGAGTCCAACTGTGTAGAACCATAACTAGAACTATAAAGTAAAAAGGTCACCTTTAGACAGTATATTTGGTGCATTTAAAAATGCTACCACAACCTTGAGCTCACGCAAAGATCTTTAATCTTCAATTAAGACAAGCACATTTATATACAGATCTTCACGTTACATATTCTAGAGGTGTTTACTATACACAGAACTCTAAACTATTTAGTATAACTAAAACAAACTATTTCAGACAAAATACCAGATATCACGCATGTTCTGTGTGATGCGGTCTAGTTTGGTAGTAGAGCACGTAATAGGCTGATAGTAGTTGCATAGATTGGTTAGTTACAGTCGAAGTTAAAAGTTTACATATGCCCTCCAAAATCTGCAAAATGTTAATTATTTTACCAAAATATGAGGAATAATACAAAATGCATGTTATTTGTTATTAAGTACTGACCTGAATAAGATATTTCACATAAAATGTTAACATATAGTCCACAAAAGAAAATCATAGTTGAATTTATAAAAAATGACCCTGTTCAAAAGTTTACATACACTTGATTCTTAATACTGTGTTGTTACCTGAATTATCCACAGCTGTTTTTTTGTTTAGGGGTAGTTATTCATGAGTCCCTTGTTCGCCCTGAACAGTTAAACTGCCCGTGTTTTAACATTCTGCATATGAGTCCCTCAGTTGACCCCAGTGTGTAAAGATGGATCTCAAAATCATACAGTCATTGTTGGAAAGGGTTCAAATGCACAAATTTGCTGAAAAACCACAGAATTTGAGGGACTTAAAGGATTTTTCTGAAGAGCAGCGGGCAGTTTAACTGTTCAGGACAAACAAGGGACTTATGAACAACAACTGCTAAATAAATAAACACGGCTGTGGATCATTCAGGTAACAACACAGTGTTAAGAATCAAGCGAACGTAAATTTTTGAACAGGGTATTTTTTTTTTTATAAATTCAACAATTATTTTCTCTTGTGGACTATATGTAAACATCTTGTATGTGAAATATCTTAATCAGGCCAGTACTAAATAAATAAATAGTTTTGTTAATTTTGGTAAAATTATTAACATTTTGCAGATTCTGTAAGGTGTGTGTAAACTTTTGACTTCAACTGTATATTTGCATATTTCTATACAAGTTTTGTGTCATGATATATCATCATTTTAAATGTGCTATCTATAATTCACAGCAAATGAGACAAAAAAGGCACAAGCTACAAAAACAATCGACAGACGTCAGAGAAAACATATGGAAACTATTTTAGTTGAATAGTCTGCCTGTTATGATTTTAGCAATGCCCCGTCTCTCGCTAAACAGAGGAAAGTCTGCATTATATATTTTGCCAAATAAACATCTGCATAATTAAATATCCTAGCTGTGGAGATTCATTTGGGTTCATTTCCTAGCTGTTTTTGACAGTCTCAGACAGTGTGGACGTGTGTACAGATATTGCATAAACTAACAATGTAAACATTCATAAGCAAGTTCTAGTCTGATTTCTATTAACTGATCTACTTCAGTTAGTAGTACAGCCCGCAAACTAATCACAGTGTGACGGCACAGCTGGAGAATCAGGAAAAAACAAATCAGTGGCTTAAACTCAGATGTTAAACTGCAAGTGAAAGTTGATCATTTTAACGTAAAAGAAAGAACAACTTCAAGACCTACTATCAGCCTATTTTCTGAAAAATATCAAATGTGTGTCCATTTGTTACTGTATTAAAAACTTATTTCCTATCACCTGTTCTATAAATATATATAATACGTACACACACACAATGTTATGGTACAATACAAAAAAACTCATTCCCGCTGGCTATAAAGGTAAATTAACGCCACTGATTTGATGGTGTCAATGTAAATTTCACAGAATAATTCAAAAACCATTAACTAAAAGATGGCAACTTTGATTTTTGCCAATGAGTGAACAGAACTGCCTAGGCAATTGTTTGCATGCCAGTACAGTGTAATAAACTAACCGTCCCCTGTTTTCACTGGCAAACCACCTGGTGCTTATATTTCTGACAAGATAACAATCAATAGAAGCAAGATCATATGCCAAGCTGCCTTATACACGCATTCCTAATGCATTATAACACAGCTAATAAGTTCCCATAATTATAACCATAGTCATAATACACTACATTTTTTATCTTTTAATAGTTTTCAGACTGATGTGTCATGTGTTATTAGGCATTAGAAAGATTTAGGTACGAAAAAAAACATTAGATCATCATGTGCATTTTTAGAAAGTATGAATTGCCTTATGCACTACACACTTATTGAGAATTCCCAAAAATGAAGTCACTAAGCTCTCTATGTCAGTTATAATGTGTCTACTAGAAGTCTGCTACCTGTCCACAGTTAGACACATACATTAGGTTTTTTCACGTCAATGTAAATTGCTATACTTAATGAACAACCTGCAAATTGTACATCTGAAGCAATTTATGCTTATCAATATGATGCATTAGAGGCATACATGTGCAAATTTATGCTAAATCAGTGAGTGACAGAACTAAATAAGACACTTTGTGTAAAGTTGCAGACACGTGGCCCTTCTGCAACACTGATCGATCAATTGTTTACAAATCTCCTCAATGTCTGCAAAGACACTCTGACTCCCGTATAAGTTTATATATGAGAGAACAAGCCGACACAGTACTTAACCTGCACTTTCTGATGATTCACAGGCAAAACGTGAACCTAAATGATTATGCATAAGCGTTTAAGTGCAGTGCGGATTTAAAGGTGATCAGTGAGTGATTTGAGCAGATTCAGCAGATGTACAAACATCATCACGGTGTATAACTCCGCCTGAGACTGCAGCTATAAACGCATTAACTCCATTAAAACTGGCTTTATATGTGTTTTGACACTTTTACGTGTGTGTATGTGTGTGCGTGTGTTTCGCTAGGCCTTCCATCACCGGAGTTTTCTTCGGGAGGCGACCCGCCCTCTCGTACCTGGGTTTGTAGGCCCAGCCCGCGCTCTGAGCCGCCGCGCTGACCGGCTCTGTGAAGCTGGAGCTCGGGTAATTCCTCTCCATCATCCGCCTTGGATCGGGAATGACGCGCGTCCCCCGATACAGCTACACATTCAACCGAGCGTGAGAAAATCACATATTCATCCAAACGTGATGTGTCCTGCGGTGATCCGAGCGCTGGTCCCGGGGGTCGGGCGGCTGATTCGTGCTGTGGATTAAGCGCAGGGTGAGAATCACTGCTCGTGGCCCCCAAACAGAATCACACAGAGACAGAAGCGCTGCTGCATCAAGTCCCCATATTGGCGTTTTCTCCCAAACATTCACTTCCGACAAACTTTGGATGGAAGTTTTTTTGCCTTTCTCCCCCCTCTGTCTCTCCTTCTCGTTAGCTTTCTTTCTCTCTTCACACACGCGTGCGCGCAGCACCGTGGGGACTTTAATACGTTACTAAAATTAATACAATTATAACACCCTCTGCCTGTCAATAACATTACCCCAAAATACACCTTTACACTGTGCTCAGGAAGAGTTATCATTATAAATACATAGGGCATGTTCACTACTTTTCCATTTGTTCTTATACAAAATTTTCATATCCCATATAATAACTTTCTTATTCTTCTGAGGAGATTTAGAGACTTACATACTCCAAATAAAGCAAAATACACACACACAATTATTGGCCCCAATAATTGCATTAGCTAATGGGTCATAACCATAAGTTCCCAGCTCAAATTTTTGATTTTGCTAATAATTATTTTGAAGAAAGGTAGACATGTATAGTGATGAAAGCCAAGGTATTAAGTTATTAATGAAAATTTACTGAGTAATCCACTATTTTGTAGAATGGCAATTGTCATCTTAGATTCAGAGTCAAGTTACAGGGGGGTAAAAATGAGTTCAGAAAGATGGCAGTATCAAAATTTTATTTTTACACAGAGACTGGTAATTCTATTAGTAAAATCTGTTGACTTTAGCAAGCTTTGTTGCATTATGTGCCGATGGTTGCCATTCAAGAATGGGAAACTTTCAAGCACTTTTCAAGTTTTTCTCCAAAGTTTGCATGCCTGTAATTCAAGAGGTATTAAAGATATCTTAATGGCCTTTTAGATATTGGCTCTTAACAAACTTTCCTTTTGGCGTCTTTATTTTTAATGCTCTATGAGATTCGGTTCCAGAAATATTGGAATTTCAATATGGCTCCAGGAGTAAATTGTTAAATCGTTAAAAAGTACACATTTTCAGTGGGTCAGTTTGAAAAAAATATTAGCCTTTCTTTTCTTTTAAAGAAGAATGTCTGAAGAATAAATAATCTTGAAACTAGAGATGTATCTTGTTTCTTTCTGTCAAGACAACTGCATTGAACATACCTGTCTGAGCGCCACAAATATTCTTTTTCCAAAGTTTGCGTGGCTATAACTCAAGAAGTATTCAAGATACTGCAGTATTATTTTCAATTCTAGTTGTTGTTAAACTTTTCTTTTGGAATATTCATTTTCAAGGCCCCACATCATTCAGTACCAGAGATATGGGGACCTCAATGAGGCTCCATGTCCAGATTGTTGAATGTTACCTATTTCAGTCAAAAAACAAATGTTTGTCACTTTGTATACAGCTGATGCTTATTTTATTTGAAGAACAATGTCCAAAGAAGAAATAATGTTGAAATTAGAATTTTATCTTGTTTCCCTCTATCAAAAACGATTGCATAGAACTGTCTGGTAGTGCTAAAAATGCACTGAAATGGTCAAGTTGAGGCATATTACCTTGCTTTCTGTAGCCTATTCATAAGATTCTATATTTGAATCAGTTTCAGGGGTATTTGAAAGAGTGATTTTGTTCATTTGAACAGCTTTTGAAGCTGCCAAGAGTTTAAACATGTAGTACTGTAACATGTAACAAATCCTACGCCTCATAGGGAAGTGTGGCTGCTTTCGCCACACATTGCATTCACATCAATAAACCAAGATTTGCCTCATCTGGATTATTAGAATTTCTTTTTTATTGTTATAAAATATGAAGCAAAGTCATAGATCAAGAAGTATCTCCTGCTAAATGGCACATTTGGCAGAAACACTGATAGTACCTCAAACATTTAATGTCTCTCACACTTGAAAAAATTGACACTGGGTAATTCTGAACCCTAGGAAAATGGAATCCTGGGTAATCTGAAATGTAAAAAATTTGACATTTCACACCGTTCATACTTTACCTAGAGTTAACAATTAATCCTGGTCATTCATAATCTGATGTGCCACACTGTACAAACCTAAACCCTGGATTACTATTATTATTTGCATATTTGCATTGTAAACAGTAATGCACAAAATTACATTTGGTTTTTGATCCTTGAAAATGGGTAGCATACAAAATTTGGAGGTGCACTGAGATCTCAATATCTCTGGGATTAAACCATACAGAGCCTTAAAACTGAAGATTCCAGAAGAAAGGTTTCTTAAGAACCAGAATCTAAAATTATATATTAAGACAACTTTAATACTACTTGAGTTACAGGCACACAAATTTTGGAAAAACAATATTTACGAGACTCAAACAGGTATGTCCTATGCAATTGTTTTAATAGAGGGAAACAAGATTCAGTTCTAATTTCAACATTATTTCTTTTTCAGACATTGTTATTTGAATAAAATAAGTATCAGCTGTTCACAAAGTGACCTACATTTGGTTTCTGACCACGGAAATGGGTAATATTCAACAATCTGGACATGAAGCCTCATTGAGATCCCCTTATCTCTGGGACTGAATGATGTAGGGCCTTGAAAATTAGGATTCCAAAAGATTTATGAAGAACTAGAATCTAAAATCACATTGTGATATCTTTAATACTTCTTAAGTTATAGCCACGTGAACTTTGGAAAAAGAATATTTATGACACTCAGACAGGTATGTTCAATGCAGTTGTCTTAGAAAGAAACGAGATACATCTCTAGTTTTAACATTATTTGTTCTTCAGATATTCCTCTTTAAAAGAAGTCTCATATTTTTCAAACTGACCCACATTTGGTTTTTGACCACTGAAATTCCAGTAACTCTGGAAACAAATCACATTGGGAATCTCACATTAATCTCATTAAGATATCTTTAATACTTCTTGAGTTACAAGCATGCAAACTTTGGAGAAAAACTTGAAAAGAGCTGTTTCCCCATTTTTAAGTGGTCACCATTGACACATAATGCAACAAAGATTGCTAAAGTCAACAGATTTTACTAATATAACTACCAATCTCTGTGTAAAAATAAGATAACCATGCTGCCATCTTTCTGAAGTCATTTTTACCCCCGTAACTTGACTCTGAATCTAAGGAGAAATTTGCCATTTTGACTAGAGATGCACGATATTGGATTTTTGCCGATATCCGATATGCCGATATTTTTTCATCTCATTTTGGCCGATACCGATACCGATATATTTTGTTTGGAAAGTTAGTTTTTAACAATAACATATTTGTTAGGATTAAATAAATAGTAATGAGTGGTTTACATTCAATCCCTTTTTTTCATCAGTAGGCTAGCATTATTTATTTATATTATCTGAATTTTGTGAATTAAGTTCACTTTTGCTATGTTATAAGCCGAACTTCGGATGCTTTCACTTTCGAATTCGCAATCTGAATACAACATTTCAAAACGAAAACAGAAAAGTAGAACTAAACTGGGTGACTGTGAGGGTGCTTTGCGGGACATGAACAGGACATAATTCATTGCTACAACTTAATTCGTTCCTACGATTTATTAATTTATTAATTTGTAAAATGAGGGAACAAATTAATATGTAGTATTAACGAATTGTTAATTTATTCCCACGAAATATTTTATTTCCCACCTGCAATTTATCACAGTAAGAGATAGGAAAACATGGATTAAAAGTGAATGACAAGAAAATAAACCTGAGAAATGAAAGGGTGAGACAGTGAGGATTTGTGAAAATAAAAATATTATTAAGTTATGTCGCAATTCGTGACCAACTGGCAAAATAGTACACAGTTTTGTTTTGTTTTTTTTTGCACAAGAATACCAACATGTTTACCTTCTCTGGTTTAACAAGCGGTCTTTTACCCTTTTACCCTACTCGAAAACCAAATCCTCCGTCCGCCATCGTTTCCAGAATATTCGCGTCATTTTTGCCGTCACCACCTGGCTCCTGCTGACACTAAATACAAACCAGGCTCTACACCCGAAGCGCTCACAACGAAAACTACTCTTCGCGTGATCAGTGAAATCCTGAATATGCCACGGCTTTGTAACTCCCGCTGTAAGCACTGCAGATCAGGCACTCGCACAAATGCGACCACGTCAAATTTTAACTTGCACATTTAAAAAAAAAAAATCCAAAATTTGACAGTTTTGATCAGTCTAGAGCCCTGCAATACAAAGGCATTCAACATGGAAAGAAAGTAATAGAAATATAGTCACTAAGTCATGTTTAATTATAATTTCTAATAATTTTATACCGTGCACTGCGCTTTGACAGGGCTGCGGGACACGAACAGGACATAATTATTTCCTACAACTTGTTAATTCGTTCCTACGATTTATTAATTTAGTAATTTGTAAAATAAGGGAAGGAATTAAAAAGTCGTATTAACGAATTCTTCATTTATTGCCACGAAATCTTTTATTTCCCACCCGCAGTTTACCAACATAAAAGATACGACAACATGGATTAAAAGTAAATGACAAGAAAATAAGCCTGCGAAATTAAAGGGTGAGACGGTGATGATTTGTGAAAACAAACTATAAATATTATTAAGTTCGTGGCAATTCGTGACCAACCGGGAAAACAGAACACACAGCCGCTTATGGCTTTAAATGTATGGGCTCGAACTGCATGAATCCAAAAGCATGGTCGCTACTAACATTTGCCTGCTAACCAATTGTTTAACTTATAAAGAATGCTTTGTACCTCACTTGTGTCATAATATTCACGAAAAATGTTTCACATGAGCAACAGTGTGTTTTCCCGTTGCGCCGCAGGAGAAAGAGAATTCACTGACCGCGTGCAGTAATTACTTTTTATTTTAAATGCAGATCATGTCATGTGCAAACATAACCATTGGGTTTCAAAATACAACAAAGAGCACCATAAAACCATTTAAAATGTGCATTTAGCGATCCAGTGACTAGATATGAAACAGGCAACAGTAAATGATCCCAAATGGAACAACGGCGCGCTTTCTCCTATAGCCACTGCTGCCACTGCACGTGCTATTGCTAGGCATCATTCTGTATGTGCATTCTCAGTTTAAATGCAGCTATCCAAAACAGTGAATCCACTCCTCATTCAGTCAAAACTTTGCTTCAAGAATGAGCCACACTGCTGACATGATCTAATCCCTAGCACACCCTCAGCACGTGAGTTAACATATTCATCTTATCGGCAAGACATCGGCATAATTTTTCATATCGGGCCCATGCCGATATTTACATTTGAAGTCATTATCGGCCGATTCCGATATCAGTCCGATAATATCGTGCATCCCTAATTTTGACCACCCTCTACAAAATAGAAGATTACTCAGTAAATATTCGTCCATGACATTTTATATTTTGGCTTTCATCACTATACAGGTCTATCTTTCCTTAGAAAAAAATTATTAGCAAAAATCAAAAAAATTGAGCCGGGGATGTTTTTGAAATTTGGTTGATTTGATACAGAATGACCCTAATGTAATAACAAGCGATTTTCTTGTTTGTCTCAGAACTTTACATTTAAATTCTGACATATTTGCTAATATGGTGGTTTTTAAGATGGTTGCCAAGTTAAAAATCTAAAATGCAGCACTTAGTTTTAAATAATATATAACATCCATCATAGGGTATATATAATAGGTTTTAAACAAAGAACAATTCATATCCTAACTAAAATAGTAGGGGTTTTAGACTGATATTTTGATGTGTTCCACAGTTTTTGTTTTACTACTGAAGTGGTCTACAACCTGACAACATTTCAGAACCACTGAGTAACCACAGACAACCACAACCACAAAGTACCATAATAATCTTGACTGTACTTTAAGTAAGTAGTATTTTGTAATTTCAAATCTTTTGCAAACACCTGTCAAATGTTTTGCTTGAAATGTACACTTAAATTTTGCGTAACTAACATTCACATTTTTAAGTGTGGCTAAAGTGCCCAAATACATTAAAGGTACTGTACACAACCAGTAAAAAGTCTGGAATAATTACGATTTCTTGAAAGAGGGCTCTTATGCGCAAGAAGGCTGCATTTATTTCATGAAAAAACATAATATTATAAAATATTATTACAATTTACAGTAACTATTTTCTATTTGAACATATTTTAAAATGTATTCCCTTGATGCAAAATTACATGATCCTTCAGAAATCATTCTAATATGCTGATTTGATGCTTAAAAACATTTCTTCTTATTATTATTATTAATGTTGAAAAGAGTTGTGCTGCTTAATATTTTTGTGGAAACTGTACACTACCATTCAAAATTTGGGGCAAGACTGATTAAAAAAAAAAAAAACTTTTATTCCATTTTATACAAAGCATGCATTCACTTGGTCAAAAGTGAAGACTGTGAAGACTGTTGTAATGTTACAAAAGATTTCTATTTTTAATAAGACTGAAAGCTACAATGCAAAAAATGCTGTTCATTTGAAATTTCTATTCATCAAAGAACCCTAAAATAAGTTTTCACCAAAATATTAGGCAGCAGCTTCTCTCAAAAACAATTATTCTAAACTTCTGACCAGTACTGTACATATGTACATAAAATTGTTTGGGATTTTAAGTAGGCCTTCTGTAAATGCAAGTTAACCAATATTTTCACTATCAACCCCCACTAACCTGCTTAACGTGCATATAATATCTCCCTCTCCATAGAGTGTGAAAATGTGTATCAACTAAAGTAATTAATATGCCAAGCATTTCATCATGCACCAAAATGTAACAAGACAACACTAAAATACAAAAAAATAGTCAATGAAGAAGGAAGTTTATTATAAAGTCTATTAACATCCCTATGATGATAACACTAGAGCCCAACCACTATCAATTAAAAAGGCATCAAAGAGATGCTTCAGCCTCCAGAAACCTCTACTATAACTGCACAGTATCATCCACTTGGCAAAGTGCCCTTTAAAGCCGCATGTTCATGCACTACATCTGCCAGCAGAATTAAATGAAATTCCTTAATAAGACAAAAGCAACAGAATTACTTTATCTACTATATGCACCAAGGTTTAATGCAAAAAACACAGCCTGACATAAGTGCCATGACGTTAGAGGAGGTAATATTGTTTTTGGTGTGCTGATCACAGAATTATTTCTCACAAATGTACACCAAATACTGATCCAGTAAATACACAGATTCTGAGTCACACTCTACTAGATTGCTATGAACTATAGCATATTAAAAAAAGGATAAAATGATTTGTCCTTCATAAAAGCCCACCATATTAGACAAAACGTTATGATCTGTCTTTTTATTGCAACAATTACTAATATAAAACTGTTTTTCAGTGGTTATAGTTTTAAATAAACACTATTAAAAATCATTTTTTAAAAACATAAAAATGCTGATTAGAGTTTTAACTGATCTAAACTGATCTTTCCAGGTAGTTGACTATGTACACTTTCCAGAAATGGTAAGTGATTTTGATTCATTGCCTAATAAGATTAAAAGCTACAATGCAGTACTGAATGTTGACAATCTTTATATTAGTGGTTAAATCCAGGGGGTTAAATCCAAATGCCTTTGGTTTAACACATTTTCAGTTCATAATTCAGAAAAAGTGGTTTAGTCCATCCTGATTCAGTTTGGCAAATGATGATATGGTTATCGTCGGGTGCTGCCTGGCCTGGAACTGCGGACAGATATTAGATGTGTGGAATTAGATATGTGACCATTTGTAATGGGAATTACACTATAAAAACTAAATTGCAAAATTGATGCTTGTGTAGATATTTCAAAACAGACAGCAACATTTTTTTGAAAGGCATAGTTTCAGCCAAAAATGAAATTTGTTTAAATTTTATTCACTCTTCGATCATCCAAGATGTAGATGAGTTTGTTTATTCATCAAAACAGATTTGGAGAATCTAGCATTACATCACGTTCACCACTGAATCCTCTGCAGTGAATGGGTGCCGTCAGAATAAGAGTCCAAACAGCTGATAAAAACATCACAGTAATCCACAAGTAATCCACACAACTCTAGTCCATCAATTAACATTTTGGGAAGTGAAAATCTTTGTGTTTATAAGAAACAAATCCATCATTAAGCCATTGCTTCTGGCTAAATCTCATCTGAATCAGGAGAGAAATATGCACAGATTAGTCACCGTGTATGGGCGAAAACAGTCCAAAATAATTGGTGGATTTTGATGTGAGAGGGCAACAGTGGATGGACATTTTCCACTGGAAGAAGCATTATTAAGGATTATGACCAGATTTGACCAGAAGCAACAGTTTGATGTTAAAATGCCTTAATGATGGATTTGCTTCTTAAAAATACGCAACATTTCACTTCAGACGTTGTTCGTTGATGGACTGAAGTGGTGTGGATTACTTGTGGATTACTGTGATGTTTTTATCAGCTGTTTGGACTCTCATTCTGACGGCACCCATTCACTGCAGAGGATCCAGTAGTGAACATGATGTAATGCTATCTGTTGTGATGAAGAAGCAAACTCATCTACATCTTGGATGGCCTGGGAGTTAAGAGAGGGCGAGTATTTTTTGCTTAACTATTCCTTTTGTTTAGTATTTAGAAACAAACATTGATTATCACTTGAGCAAGACAATTAACTATAAGTTGCTGCCTGTTCTGGCAATTAACATAGTTACGAAGAAATGTTAAATGGGTGGTAATAAGCAACTAAGAGACATAATAAAGATGTTACGTAATGAAACCGAGATTACATAATAGATTAAATGAAAATATGTGTTGGTACCCAGGATATGGCGGAGGTGGGGCATCATGTGGTCCGTTGATGGCGATGGCCTGTTCATAAGAAGGCAAACCATGAGCATCCGGGCTGGCACCTGAGCCTGTGTGAGGAATAGGATGCAGCGAGACCTCCTCCAGTCTCCGGATTATCACTGAGGCATTGCTTCGGGTGGATCTGCGTCTGATGGAGCTACAAAGGCAAAGCATCACAATCAGTCTCTCTAGATCCTACAGCAAATGACAAAATCTTGGGAGGATTTTCACATGCAAAGAGAAAGTACTTCACAAGCCTTACCCTCTGAAGCCATGGTCTTTGTTCCTCCCCTGGCAGCAGTACCAGATAACGAGGCCAATTATAATAATAAAGACTCCAGCGGAGATAATGCCCACCAGCAGCGCTGTTACATCAACTTTTGATTGGGATTCATCCTTATCTATAAATACATGTGGATATAAGCCCAAAGTTATCAAAAATCTAATAATAAAATACATTTAAAATACAATTATTATTTGATGAGAATTATCATTTTTATACAATACAAAAGTTTGTACATACACTACCAGTTAAAAGTTATGCAATATTTAGAATTTTTCTTTTTTTAATGCATTTACTTCATCAAAAATACAATAAAAACAGTAATAATTTAAAATATTATTACCATTTAGAACGGTTTTCTATTTGAATATACTATATCTTAAAATGCCATTTATTCCTATGATGTCAGAGTTTTCAACAGTTACTCCAATACTGATCCTTCAGAAATCATTCTAATATGCTGATTTAGTGCAGTTATCAAATATCATTGGTGCTCAATTATTAATGTTTCTTATTATATTTTGAATAATGTTTTCCCCCTTTAATATTTTTTGGCCACAGTAATACTTTTATGAAATGTGAACAGTGTTGCTTGAAATACAAATCTTTTGTAACATTATAAATGTTTATAAATTCTAAAAAATTAAAAATCCATTTAATCCAGCTTTGCTGAATAAAAGCATTTTTAAAAAATATTTTTCACCCCCATACTTTGAAATGGTGGTGTATCACGGTTTCTGCTAAAATATTAGGCAGCAAAGGATGTTTTCAGCATTGATAATAATAAGAAATGTTTCTTCAACACCAAATATTAGAATAAGAAATCACAGAAATAAACTGTTTCAAGATAGTTAACTGAAATAATATTTCACAAAATTACTGTTTTTACTTCATTTTGATTTTTGATTATTATTGTATTGATTAAATAAATACAATCTTGGTGAGAGACTTCTTTTAAAAACATTTTTAAAAAATCTTAAATATTGGTAGTATATATAGAAAGGATTCCACATGAGTGGAAATACACAAGCAAAAAAAAAAAAAATAAATTCTTTTGTTTCAGACAAACACAATGATACAATGAAGAAGTGTCTTACAAAGAAGTGGAACTTTAGTGAATTGGGAACATTAAAAATAGTATGCCAAGAACTCTGGATGAACAGGTTTCTTTTAGTAGATAAACGTTTGACCAAGAAGATGAAAAGATTTAAGTGTTTTTCCTTGCAGTGACTGTTAAGGGTAAATCATTTAAGGGAAATCAGTTACTGTTTGTGTGACGAAAACTTACCTGCTGTATATGTCCTCCAAAAGGCATTCTGTCAAAAATTAAAAGGCGAATTAAATAATGTCCAGGGTGATATTAACAAATGGGTGTTTGTTAATGCAGGTGTATTAAGAACTAATAATCAGACACTGGGAGTGCAGGGAGTGTGTAGCTCCAAACACACTTTGGTATCACTCTTAGGTAATCATCCACATTTGTCTGTCTAAAAATGAGAGTTGTCTGCCCAAAACCAACCCATGGGCAAGTACACGTGACAATGCTTTTTACTGGGAGGTGGCTGTTACAGCCTGTGTAATTAATAAAATTCATTACTCAAGAATAATAACGGGATTACTCAACTGTATCAGGGATATTCTCGAAGACTTCCCGAGCCTCCTCGTAATTGCATATCTCCTCATAACACTCCCGTTCTAGATTACCCGGGGTGAAGATCTCAAAGTCGAAGCGGTTGAACAACAGGTGGCGTCCTAAAAATGTGTTGGCCTCCTGGTCCACAACAAACACTACACGACACCAATAAATATGTCAAATGTGACTAAAAATATAACGTCCCTCAGTAATTAAAGCTAATGTTATATGTATATTGAAACACAGATAGAGAAGACCAACGTAGACAAAACATTAAATACATCTGAGCTAAAGTAATGGATGACATTACCTTGTTATAAATCTCATAAACATACACTAATCTTAGATCATAAAAGGATGTGCTTTCATTATTGTATTTAAATAAAAAATATAAGTGTTTAAAAACATTGCCCACCGTTACTGTCTTGATCTGCTGGTATCTGAAGGGTTTTTCTCGTACACGCACAGTGTCCACATAAAGTGAAATGACACAGCAGGAGGACAAATATAAGCATTTCTAGTCAACTGCGGGAGAAAAGAACAAAAACCGGGCTTTCTCAATGACAAGGAACGACAGACGGAGTTCCACACAACCATATTGTGTTTTTTCAGAAGTTGAAATTTCAGTAATAAACACATCCAGTATTAACAACAACAATTGTTTCATGAGTTTCCGATGACCTTTCCGGTGTTAGTTTTATTCTGAATAAGTCAAATTCGAGTTTAATAGGAAAAAGGCCTCACCTTTGATGATCGAAATCGAAAGAGTGTGAAGGAAGGAAGACATCAAATAACTTACCTTTCAATATTAGTTTATATTTCCAGAGTTTAGCGTTCAACTTTAATTAACTTCCAGAGAGCACCTGAAGACATTCATAGTTCGGACGAAATGTCATTTGTTGTGTTCCAGGAAATGAGAGTTTCTGTTTACATCACAAAAAACTGTTGAGTCGGAAAACACCTGCTCAGACCTGACTAATCGATCGTCTTACCTAGAGTGTGAGAGGAACGTGAACAAAAAACGATCTCACGAAACTTACTATGGCGAAGGAGAATAGTTATTACGTTTCATGACGTTTGCCCAGTACGCCTACCTGCTTTGCCGAAAGGCAGACTTTGTGAGCGAATTTTATAGCTTTTTAAGTGTATGTAACTGCCGTATTATATAGTACTGTCTTCTTTCTTTCGTTTACTGATTTATTTTTTCATTTATGTTCACCTTATGTTTTTGTTGTTGTTATTCTCTGTTTCACACACTCTAAACTGTATATTTCCGTTGTTCTTTTCGCACTGTATTTGTCTGTGATTGGTCTAAAAAAGCCGTTGTAAGGGCTAGATTGTTAATTAGATGTTAAATCATTTTATGGTTACATCACGTGTCAATAAATGTTGAGCAGGCTAATTTTTGGCTTTGCCATGGTAGGATTCCTAATTTATTCCCACGCAAAACTGCCTGCATGGTTGCTTCCAGACACAAATAAGGTGAAGAGGTTCACATAGCATTTCATCCTGTTAGTGCCTTGAGTGCTAAACATTCTGATAATCATTAAGTTTTATTTTTAATTTCTGAAATCAGTTTTCATTGTAATTTTAATATTTTACCACTGTAATCAGACCAGCATTTAGAAAGACATTATATTTTACAAAAACAAAGGAGACAAGAATCTTAAATAAATTAACCTTTATATTTTAACCAAATGTCGTATTTATGATAGCCCACCCGAAAATTTAAATTCTGCCTTACTAATTTTCAATGTTGTTCCAATTTCAAACCTGTATGACTTACTTTCTGTTGAACATAAAAGAAGATATTTTGAAGAATATGGGTTACTAAATAGCTGATGGACCCCACTGAGTGCTATAGTCTGCACTTCCGTAGTTGGGTGTACAAAAGATGACAGAATTTTTTAATTTTTGCGTGTACTATCCCTTTAAAGCACGGAGGTATTTGAGCCGCAGGTGAATACTACTTAAGTGAACCACTAGATGGCACTGAAAACTTGCTTTCCTCATTTCTTGAGGTTGAAAGCAAATATTGGATTTAATTTTCATAACTTAAATATTTCTTTCTTTCTTATTTAACAGTGTGTTGAGTATGTCATAAATTTTAATTATGATTAAAGTCAGATTAGTGTGTCATACTAGCTTTCATACTTCAGAGAAATTTATTCTCAGAGTGGTGCTGGTTTTGAAAATCAATTTCTATATAAACATGAACCCTCATGAAAGTCTTGACTACAGAAAGATGTTGAATGCTTCCATTATTACTGAAAAAATAATATATATATATATATATATATACAATTTAATTCATTTTCATCTATATTTAAACAAAGCTAATAATTATTGAATTATATATTATTGAATAATAATTTATGAATTATTATTCATTAATTCATTTAATTTGTCAAAAACACTGAAAATATTTTTTAGTAATTTTAATGTGTTTTTATTATTTTATTGTATTTTGTTTTAATCTATTATTTAAATTTCAGTTTTAGTTTTACTTTAGTACAACTAAATGAAAATGCAGAAGAAAATTGCTTTGGCAACAAGCTGAAATAAAATCAGTTTCATAGTTTATTTAGTACTGTCCCATAAAACCTCAAGTAGCTTCTGTAAGTCATACAGGCTTGTACTACTGACATATTCCGTGTCAAGGCACAAAAGCCCTGGAGGTATAATTACTGATCGCATGTTTGTAATTAACCTCAGTTATGTCTGGTCCAAACAATTCCCAAGAGCACTGTTAAATGTACAGAAGCACATGTCTTTAACCATAAAAAAACCTTCACCAGAACCATATGTGTGTTCATGTCTTCTATAAAACATCAACAACGCTCTCAGTGCATTACCATGCAGCTGATAAGATGACTTCATGCTCCATGGAGACCACAAAAAATAAATACAATTATATAAATATCTTAAACATACCAAGCAGCAAAGACAAACTGAATCACTTTATAACATGATCGCCTCATATCTATGCTTTCTGGTGAAAGCAACTCCTCCTCTGCCTCACCCAAATGATCTCTAGCCTGGAAAAGTCCCCAGTTTAACAGCAGTGATGTATTTGTGCTCCTCTTGGAGACTGGTGCTAATTGAACAGTAATAACTGCACTATTTCAGCAGGGATCTGGACACTGTTGTGCAGTATACTATGGCAAGCCCTTTTGACATTTCATCTTTAAAACCTATTAGTATCTAATTTAATGCTACTAGTACTTTTTTTTAGCCAACTAGTATCTGTTCCATTAAGTACTAGTACTAGTGCTTATTCCTTTGTTACTAGTAATTTAAAAAAATACTAGTACTTTTTAATTAGAGACTAATTCTTCTTTCAATAGTTACTAGTAACACATTTGAAATCTTTACTATTGACTCCTGTGGGTATCTGTCACTCAGATGTCAGCTATTCAGTTCTGACTACTATTCCAATAGTGAAAAGTTTTTTTTTTAATAGCACTTACTAGATATTCATTACTACTAGTACTAGTGCTAGTGCTTATGTATTAGACAGTAGTATCTTTTGTAATTCTTACTAGTAACAAACCTTATTATTCTAGTCAACTGCTTTTTTATTTGTCATGTTATGACTAGTCAGAATGGCCACTGTAGAGTTCAAATAAAAATCTTACTAGTGACATTTGGAATAAGTACTAGTATCTAGTATGAATAACAACAGAATAGTTACTAGTCACTAGTGAAATAAGTACTGGAATAAATGAATGAGTACTATTTATTTAATAGGTATTAGTATCTAATGAGAATGTACTAGTATCTAATAATAAGTAGCCTATCTAAAAAAAAGTATTAGTCTTTAATGAATAAGCACTAATATCTAATAGATACTATAAAGAGTAAGTACTATCTAATAATACGTAGCCTACTAGTATCTAAAAAATAAGTACTACTATCTAATGAATAGCATTTATTTATTAGGTACTAGTATCTAATAATAACTAGCCTATTTTAAAAAGAAAGTACTAGTATCTAATAAGTACTGGTGTTCATTTAATAGGTACTAGTATCTAATGAATAAATATCAGTATTTAATAAGAAGTAATATCTAATAAATAAGTACTAGTATCTTAGTTACAAGTACCTAAATAATAAGCACTATCATCTAATGGAATAGATGCTAGTAGATAAATAATAAGTACTAGCAACATGAAAAAATGGGGTAGATTTAGGTAAAACAACTACTGTTTTTCCCAAAATAACCAATAAATACAGTCAAGTCAAGATAAGTTTTTGTTGTTGCCATGGACTATGTTGTCAACAGTGATGCAGAGGTTTCACTGTAAAATTTTACACTGCCTATGTACATGAGAGAAAACGGAATTCACATTAGCATGTGTGACATAATTTTCAGCCATAAGAAAAAAAAAAGTTTTAAAGCTTGTAGTTTTGCAGAACATCACAGTTTTATGCGATATGAGAATAGTAAGACTGTAGTTAAAGGTGTCATCGGATGCAAACTTCACTTTAACATGTTGTTTGAACGTTAATGTGTGTTGGCAGTGTATGTACAAATCTACCCTGTAATGATAAAAATCCATGCAGTGGTTTTTAATTAATCTGTAAAAATAACATCCCCTTTTTCAAATCGAGCCATTCTCAGATGCCTGTCGTCACAGCGACAGAGGCCACTCGCACAATAGTTGATTGACATGAGCGTCTTGCCTCAGATCAGCTGTAACAGTCAGACCTCCATTGTTGCGATGCTGGAGTAGGGATGTAAATTAGACAAGAATATCGGCAATTGAGCAACTGAAGTGTTGTGTTGCTGGATGTAATAATGAATGTAGAGGTCGTCATTTACTCCCGACATCTGAGCCGCTGAAGATGCAGTGGATTTCATTTGTTTGTGAAGGGAATGCGCCTCCCGATCTACATAAATGCGTCTATGTTTGCGCGAATCATTCGTGATCCAGCTTCACCTACAGCAGAAGTGAGTATAAGGGTTTTTTTTATGAATCTCTGCATTCACCTTTCCTAATAACGTGCTAGTTAGCAAGTTTCGCAGCTAAATGCGCTAAGTGCAGCTAAAGTAAACAGGCTTGTCACTCCACAGCGTGAAGAGAGGGGCGGGGCGAGCAGAGCTCATTTGCATTTAAAGGAATAATCCCTCAGAATAAGATAATGTTTGCAGAGCTCATTTTGACAAGGTAAAAAGGGTGTTGTTTTACACAACCATTGAGAATTTTTAACCAAAGTATATTATAGACTTTTCATTAAGACCCTAAAGAATCATATCAGCTTGTGGAAAATGGGGATCCGATTACCCCTTTAAGGAAAATATGATTATATTTTCAAAATGCCAATTTTTATTCAAACCTAGCTTGTGGGGAAAAAAAAAAAAGAACCTAGGTGGCATCGCTTCCCACTATCAGAACATCACATCTTTTATTTTTTCTATCAAATCTAAGTAGGTGGCTGAATAAAAATATTTGGATTTCATATTATGTTAGCATCAGCTAATTGGGTAGCTTTTAACTAGGCTTAACACAAATCCAAAATCCAAAAATCCATTTTCTCCCACTCTACCCTAGTAGTACGTTTTAGAGGGGTCATCGGATGCCCATTTTCCACAAGTTGATATAATTCTTTAGGGTCTTAATGAAAAGTCTATGATATACTTTGGTAAAAATTCTCAATTGTTTTGTAAAACAACACCCTTTTTACCTTGTCGAAATCAGCTCTGCAAAAATCATCTCATTCTAAGGGGTTGTTCCTTTAAATGCAAATGAGCTCTGCTCACCCTGCCCCTCTCTTCTCTCTGTGGAAAGACGGTCTTGTTTACATTAGCCGCATTTAGCTGCGTTTAGCCGCTAAACTTCCTAACTACCACGTTATAAGGAAAGGCGATTGCAAAGATTCATAAAAAAACGCTTATACTCACTTCTGCTGTAAGTGAAGCTGGATCATGAATGATTCGCACGAACATAGACAGATATATGTAGATCGGGAGGCGCATTCCTTTCACAAACAAATGTAATCTACTACATCTTCAGCAGCTCAGATGTCGGGAGTAAATGACGACCACTATGTTCATTATTACATCCAGCAACACAACACTGCAGTTGCTCAATTGCTGATATTCTTGTCTAATTTACATCCCTGCTCCTGTCACACACCGACAGGCATCTGAGAACGCCTCGATTTGAAAAAGGGGATATTATTTTTACAGATTAATTAAAAACCACTGCAGGGATTTTTATCATTATAGGGTAGATTTGTACATACACTGCCAACACACAATAATGTTCAAACAGTGAACAAGTGAACTTAGCATCCGATGACCCCTTTAAGGTTTAAACGGCTTGCCATACGCAGCCCACTGCACTGTACTGAACGTTAAGGCAGTTAAGCAGCCTCTGTCCGCACCGAGCCTGGCAGTGAGCTGATATAAAGTCACATTCCTCTCTTTATCTGCTGTGTAAGACCAGACGACGTTGAACTCGTCAGAACCCCGGAGGATTTTAAACATGCGCTCTACTCTAGATGAATAATGATGGATAACTGGGGTCTGCTGCTGGAAATGCGATAATTTCTCTACAATGGGAAATACCTCCTGCTGTGTTGCTGGAATCATGTTTTATAGTGTCGGAAATATGCCAAGTTTATAAACTCTGAAAAGATTTATTATGTTTATTTTGCACTGAAATTAAGATATCGACTTTCATCAGCTTTGGCAAAGCCTTTTAAGCTCAGCAGAAAATCACCCAACTATTACTCAACTGCCTGCAGGCTTTTTATTAAAAACAAACAGGTTATCATACACAAAGTTATGAAATATGTACAGAGAGCCCTAAAAAAGGGAACTGGAAACTTTAGAACTTGAAAAAGTCTTAAAGTCATAATTCATTTAAACATTTAGGAATTAAAATCACAAGGCAGCCAGATGCATTGCTTAAAGCAAAACTGGAATATAAAAATGAATTAACTGAAAGATTATATAAAATTTTGGAGGACTTTACCTATGTCTATAGCAGGAAAGATCAATGCAATCAAAATGGTGAATTATATTAATTTCTTTCCATTCTAGTTTTCATACCACTAAAGCTGTTTGTAAAATTGGAGTCCACAATTATTTAATTTAAATATGGAATTATAAATCTATCAGAATAGCCAAAAATATCTATGTAAAAGCAAAACGAGGATTTAGTCTTACCTACTTCAGTATGCCGGGACGCTAATTTACAATCCCTTTCACTCTCTTTATTGGGTTTTCATTGGTTATTTAATTATTTACCCAGAACACTTTTATATTAGTTGCACTTCTGATTTTGTAATGAAAACTAAAACACTTATTTTTCCTAATAACACGTCAATTTGTCAATTTAAAAATAAATGCACATTGTTCTAAAAGGGGCCATATTCCCCCTCATAGATATATATTATATATTAGTGGATCATGTGATCATGTGATCATGCCCATATTAAGTTAATATGATGATGTGATGACTACTCTTGTGTGAACCTGAGAACAGAACGGACTTCATACATCCACTAATGCTATGAAATTAATTTTTAAGTGTATCTTAAGTGGCCAAATACTTTGTGGGGCCACCGTATAACCAGCGAGATAAGAAACATTAGCTACAGCTACTCTCAGAGCACAAATATGATTCACCCTGTATCAGATCATGATAAAATGGGGTCATGAAATCGGACACAGCGGAGAGAGAAAACGAGACATAACTGGTAAATCTCACACAACACATCGTTTGAGCATGAACTGTTAACCTGGGATAGTGAGAGGGGAAGCAAGAGGGAAGGTTTTGCATTTCATTGAAACATTTCGCACACAATCTATCTCAACCTTCCACATCAAAATCAACTGCACTGAAAAGGTGTTGAAGTTTACTTATATTTTATGCAACTAATAACCTGTCTAAAGAATTAAAAGTGTCTTTATCATAACCCTCTGATTTCCAGAGTTCATCTTTGTCTTGCTGAATAAAGACATGTGGTTGAATCCATTAACCAGGGATTTCTGTTTCCCAGTTCATTTACTTTCAGTTTCAGCAGGTCACGTCCGTCATCATTTGGATCTCTTCAGTCTTTTACACTCAGTGGCTACATCTGAAATCACTTACTCTCTAAGTAGGTACTTATTTTGAATAAGTAATTACTGTGCAATTGTTAAACAAATAGTGTGTTCTATATAGTATGAATTTGTGTTGTACAAATATAATCTGAACGTACTACATTCATCATGTTGTCATTGTAATGTGGCCAACTAGCGTCAGTTGCATCACTTCACTGCCATTCACAAATCCTCATTTTATTTTGAATTGCATATTTCTCATTGTATTATTTTAACTTATGGCATTAATTAAAAAATTAATAAATAAATCCTCTCCCACAGTCTCATGGGATAGATGTCGATTAGATGTGCACTTAGGAGTCAGTAGTACATCACCCAGGTACTTTTTAATCTACTTATGGACATGCACTGTTTTTGGCACAACATATGTGACCCTGGACCACAAAACCAGTCTTAAGTCGCTGGGGTACATTTGTAGCAATAGCCAAAAATGCATTGTATGGGTCAAAATTATTGATTTTTTTTTTTATGCCAAAAATCATTAGGATATTAAGTAAAGATCATGTTTAATAAAGATTTTTGGTAAAATTCCTACTGTAAATATATGAAAACTTAATTTTTGATTAGTAATATGCATTAGTAAGAGCTTCATTTGGACAACTTTAAAGGTGATTTTCTCAATATTTTGTTTTTTTTGCACCCTCAGATTCCATATATATTAAAATAGTTATATCTTGGCCAAATATTGTCCTATCCTAACAAACCATACATCAATGGAAAGCTTATTTATTGAGTAGGTGATGTATAAAGTTGCGACCCTTATGACTGGTTTTGTGGTCCAGGGTCACATAGAGTAGGAAAGTGTGTGATTTTGGATGCAGGCAAGGTGTTAAGTTTTACTACTTTAAGATTTACTCACCCTCAAGCCACCTATATGTATGACTTTCTTCTTTCAAATGAATACAATTGAAGTTATTTTAAAAAATGTGCTGGCTCTTCCAAGCTCTATAATGGCAGTGAAAGGATGCTGAGATTTTGAAGTCAAATAAAGTGCATCCATCTAACATAAAAAGTGCTCCACACAGCTTCAGGGGATTAATAAAGGCTTTCTGAAGTGAATCAACATGTTCGTGTAAGAAAAATATCCATATTAAAAACTTTATAAACTGTAATCTCTAACTTCTGCTGACTATCATATGCATGTTCATGAGATAGTGGCATTCTAGCGGATGATGTAGATGTAAGCGCAAGCTCTGTTAAAATATGCTAGTCTCAAGGAAACCAACTTTTTTACAGCAAAGGAAAATCAGTCTTCTTGGCTTATATCAAAATCAAATCCTCGTTTTGTACTTCATGATCAGCGTTTTTGTTCTCTTATCTGCGCTTCTCACCAGAGCTTACACTACGTCTGCGTCCTACATCATCTGCCGGAAAGCCATTCTCTCACAAACACACGTATGACAGTTGGATATTTTTCTTGACAAACTCATTATTTTAACCCCGGATCAGTGTGGAGCACTTTTTATCATGGATGGATGCACTTTATTGGACTTAAAAATCTCAACAGCCATTCACTGCCATTATAAAGCTTGGAAGAGCCAGCACATTTTTAATATAACTCTCATTGTATTCGTCTAAAAAAAAAAAAAAGTCAGATACACCTAGGATGGCTTGAGGTTGAGTGAACCATGGGGTAATTTTCATTTTTGGGTGAACTATCCCTTAAGTTACTGAGAGGAGTAATGTGGTAATATTTTGTGGTTTACTATTACTCATATTTAATAATACTTAAGGTTAGGACTTAAACAACATTAAAGGAGAAGTTCACTTCCAGCGCAAAAACTTACAGATAATTTACTCACCCCCTTGTCATCCAAGATGTTCATGTCTTTCTTTCTTCAGTCGATAAGGAATTATGGCTACGTCCGAAAGCCTAGTCAGCTGACTTGCTGCCTCATCTAGAAACAGTTTTGGACAGACTTCAGAGGCAGCGTAACATGCAGTCGTTGCTAGGTTACCGTTGTACATTTTGTAGAAAAACAATCTTAAACCGTTATGTATAAATGATATAATAATACATAAAGACCTCATTGTCATTGTCCATTGAAGGTCTGTGCGTCAGAAAAAAACGGCAGAGAATTGCATTTTTTGCTTAAAAAAAATAAAAGCACTTTTTCAGGTATTATTGCAGAACAGGTCATTGTTATTAGTTATGGCTGTTTCATTATTATTGGTAGTATATTGTAAATATTATTCTTATTTACTACTCATTTGAACCCTTATAACATTTCGTAAAATACTATTATCACAAACAATATTATTTATTATGCTTTTTACACTATTACTATTCATAAAGTATATCATGGTCAAAATCTAATCTATTATATAAAGTACCAAGTTTAATTTCACCAAAATATCTTTATTTATATAGCCTATACCTGGTGAAAAAAAAACAGCATATGCTGGTAGGTATGTTTTGATGTTGGGATGCTGGTTAGGTATGTTTTGGTGCTGGTTTATGCTGGTCAAGAACCAGCAAAGGACCAGCTTAAACCAGCACCAAAACATACCTACCAGCATATGCTGTTTTTTTCATCAGGGATATGACGCACAGGCACAGGATTGTGGGAAATCGAAGGCAGTGAAGGATACATCTATGCTGCCTTCAAAATTCGATCAAAAGAAGGTACCTCCGGAGACAGGAAGTGAAGCAGAATTTGAATTCGAACGTTTCTTAATGTCTTCCTGCCTTGGAATGCTGACTCCGAAGGCAGCATTTTAGAGCTTTTGGACACAGCCTGTGTTTCTTGAAGAAAACATTTCAGGATTTCTATCCATATAGTGGACTTCTATGGTGCTGCCAAGTTTGAACTTCCAAAATGCTGTTTAAATGCAGCTTCAAATGGCTCTGAACGATCCCAGCTAAGTACTATTTGTATACTTTTCAACCTCAAATGCTTATCTTGCCTAGCTCTGTGTGTATTCCGGTTCAAGACAGTTAGGGTATGTAAAAAAACAACAACTCCCATCTCATTTTCTTCTCCAACTTCAAAATCTTTCTACATTTCCATTTCATCTTTTCTTGTAAAGGGTGTTTGATCTTTGCATGTTCACTTTGTAAACACTGGGTTGGTACTTAAAGTTGGAGGGGAAAAAGAGATGGGAGTTTTTGGAAAAAAATCCTGAAATGCTTTCCTTAAGAAACATAGTTTCTTTATGACTGAAGTAAGAAAGACATGAACATCTTGGACGACAATGGGGTGAGTAAATTATCTGTAAATTTTTGTTCTGGACTTCCAAGTCATGAGGCTTGTTGGAGAGGAGCTAATACTTTACATAACTGGACTTAAAAGCTTTTATCAAATCAATTTCATATCTATTTAACTTTCTGGCAAATTAACCATGTAATAAGTTGGGTAATGTTCATGGTAAATAAACTCTTTCAGAGTGATAAAACATTAATGAACCCTAAAGGGTTTTTTTCCTTTATACAGCACTGACAATGAAGCAGAAACATGATGGTCTTCATGGGTATTTTATTTGATGTGTATAAAAACAGAAGCAGCTGTGTCAGGCGGTGGGAGAGAGCGTCTGAAGGCTGCTCTTCACGGTGGCCAGATTCTGTTTCCAGGAGGACAGGGTGTCATACAGCTGCTGCCACTGCTGTTTGCCAAAGGTGCGGTGTGTGCTGTGGCTACAGGAAGTGAGACGAGGACAATTGCATCAGTATGGGCAGACTTTCAAACCCTACAGCTCACCAGCTTAGTGTGTTTATGTGTTGCCATTTTGTCTGAAATTCATAGAAGGTAACAACTCACCTAACCACAACCTTCCGCTGCGTCTGGTCGATCTTGCAATAGACCATTTTAGTCCGGACAGCTAGAAATTCACAGGAAAACACAATTTGTATGCAAGTATTCAGGCTGTTGTCCAATAACATAGCCACAAAGTTTTTTTTTTTACCATTTAGTTTACACTTTGTTATAAGTTTATACTTATGGACTCAGAACCAAGCAACTGAGCACATAAGTTACCACATACAGAAATAGTGTTGTCACGATACCAAATTTTTGACTTTGATATGATACCTGACTAAAATATCAAGGTACTACTACTGAATAAAATGATTCACCAAAAAACATAGAACAACAGGAAAAGTAATTGATCCAAATGAAGATCATAGTTACTTTATCTATTAAAACAAAGTATTTCATCCCCCCTTCAAAATAAATAAAAATAATAAAATAATAATAATCACATGCAAGTGCCACTACACAGGTTTATGGTGAACAACTAGCGAGCCTACAGGTATGTAGAGATTTTTGCCATATTGGTAAGTTAGCTTAAAGGATAAAGCCAAATCTTATTTCATGACATAGTAATTTTATTTCACAACAAAAATTTATATCATGACAGTCATTTTTTGTTATTTTATCTTTGTTATTAATGATAAAAACCTAGATGCAAGTAACAAACTAAAGGACAACTACAATAAAACAAAGACACAAATGAAATAAAGAATAAAAAAATGAAATCTGGTTTATTTTTTCCAGACTCTATTTTAATGGTTACGTTAAAAAATGTTTATCAAAAAAAGCACGTCTAATTGATTGAAATCATGAAACTTAGACAGAATTTAACAGTAATTTATTAAAAGTTTAACAAAAATTACATGTTTTTAAGGCCCTATGAAATTTTATTATTTTTCTTAAATTCAGTTTTGTTTGTGAATCTCTGTTTTCCATTAATTTTCTGGATTCTATTTTAATTGTTTCATTACATTGTAATAATCAAAAGCATGTCTAATGAATTTCATAAAGGATAATTAGATTTGATAAAGAATTAATTTATTATAGGCTATTTAATTTTTTTTTTTTTTTTTTTCAGAAACACAGTGTTGTGTATTTACAGTTTTAAATAAATTCTGGTTAAAATTTTTCTGGTAAATATTCCTTAAACATTGTTTTAATACTAATTGTATTTTTGGTAGTAGTACTACTACTACTACTCTCTTTACATTAAGTAATCTATTAATACACTTCTGACTGTCAAGTTAAACTGAACTTTTATTTTGACGAGTTACTGTGAAGACCTTTAGGGTCTTTATTATATGACGACAGTTTTCCGCAAAAGAAATGGTAAAATGCGCATGAAGTGACTCTCAGAGCAGTTCTAGAGATTATGTTCATTTGTTCATGTACTCATATATTGAGGTGGCAGAGGCTGAAAACACCGCGAGTGCCATGCGTATGTGCGCAGTAAACAAAACTGCACATCTGCGCCATTCACTAACACAGACACACAGAAATACAGCTCTTATTAAAATGCATTCTTAAAGTAACGGTACTAGTAAAATGCGGAATCGTACAGTTTTTAAAAGCAGGGTATCACAATACTTTTTAAATACCGGTATATTGTACAACACTATACAGTCAATGACAAAACAGTTACATTGAATATATATATAGTTTAAAAGGACACCAAAAAGAGTGCAGAGCCGTACCGTCAATGACGAAGGCCTCCACATCCTCAGCACCGATCTGCAGCTCCTGCTGCATGGTGTCGAACAAGATCTCCTTCATCTCTACCGCCATGCCCATGAATGTCAACAGCCTCATTTTTGCCATGTTCTGCTCATGGGACAAACCTGAAACACAACATGAAGCATTAATTTGTATGCTCAAAGCACCAATATGTCACTGGACTATACTGTAAATAAGTCACATAATTAATTAAATGCACATATTTTATAGCCAATAGCCAGGTTCCCATCTAAATTTGTGAATTTTTACTTGGTGCGCAAAATTGGAATAATCGCTTAAAATGTTTGCGAATAAGCACCGTTTCCATCCAACGAGTCAAAGAGAACAACATCGTCACTTCCAGATAAACTGGCACTAAATATCACTAAGAAACTAGCAGAAGCCACTGAATATAATAATTTTCACATATAGTAAATTAATTGCGATTCAGAGAGAGCAGACAAAACACAATACATTCGGTCATTGCTTTCGGAGGTGGATGCCAGCTGTTTGAGAACGCAGTTTTGTAAGACAGTTCTTAAAGCAAATATACAAAAAATACAAAAATACTTTGAGAGCAGACTTTTCTCAGGGATTTTAGAATGACCATAACAATATTTCAGATGCTGTGTAATGAGATCAGTCTGCCATTTGGTCAAGTTATCCCATCCCATAACAGTCAAATTACTTTTTTGGTGCTTGTGGAGGAATTTATTCGCAAAATGCGTTTCCATCTCCCATTATTCACACAATTCAAAAACCAGCTCAAGCGAGCATAAAAACTTTTTTGAAGTTAAAGTTTTTAGATTTTCGGTCTTTCCATCACTCATTTCTGATGCGATACTTCAAAATGCATGTAAAAACAGGGTGATGGAAACATAGCTAGTGACTTCAGGCAATCAATATTTTGTAATAATCAATATTTAACTGTAGCTGATTTAATTAGATCATTCATAAAGCTTCTCATAAAAAAAAAAAAAATTAAAAACACTGATAAATTGGGCAGCCACTATCGCACACTATTAGATGTAGGTGACGATGCTGCTGACATAGACTGTAAATATTCAGTTTCGCCCTCTCAACAGAAAATCTGTTTATATTAATTATAAAACAATCAAAATGAGAAGGTCAATGAGCCGTTTCCAGTAGGGTTTAGAGGGAGGTGCAGCGGGTGATCAGCTCACTGTTAGATCAACACTGCATCAAGACTAGTCTGAATTGGCTGTCACTGGTCACTGGCAGGGAGGATCCTGCTCTAATTAACGTCTGCTTTTTTTAAAAGAACCAAAACTGCTGAGGCTCAAATTCCAGCGGCCCAGTGACACCACAGATAACAGACACGTGTGAGGCTGTGCTGAACACTCCAGTGCATTTGAAAACAAATAAAAGAGGAGCAGTGATGCAGAAGACAAATAACATTTTACTAAATGTTATTTTAGATATGAAGCAAGACTCCTAAAAACGAATTAACAGCTTTAAGACTTACAGTTATATTAGCTAAACTATTAGCTATGAGGTTTAACAAAAATTAATCGTAAGGTTCATCTTTTTTCACTTCTGTAGCTTCTGAAGGGCAGTAGTAAATGGGAAAAAAAATATTTAGGCAAAATAAGAAAATTGTACACCTCTTGATTCCGTTCAAAAGTTTACACCCCCGGCTCTTAATGCATTGTTTTTCCTTCTGGAGCATCAGTGAGCATCTGAACCTTCTGTAATAGTTGAATATGAGTCCCTCAGTTGTCCTCAGTGTGAAAAGGTGGATCTCAACATCATACAGTCATTGTTGTAAGGGATTCACATACACAAAAATGCTGAAAAACCAAAGAATTTGTGGGACCTGAAGGATTTTTCTGAAGAACAGCAAGCAGTTTAACTATTCAGGACAAACAAGGGACTCATAAACAACTATCACAAAACAAAAAAAACACAGCTGTGGATCATTCAGGTAACAACACAGTATTAAGAATCAAGCGTATGTAAACTTTTGAACAGGGTCGTTTTTATAAATTCAACTACTATGTTCTCTTGTGGACTATATGTAAACATCTTTTATGTGAAATACCTTATTCAGGTCAGTTCTAAATAAAAAAAAAAAAAACATGCATTTTGTATGATCCTTCTTATTTTGGTAAAATAATTAACATTTTGCAGATTCTGCAAGGTGTATGTAAACTTTTGACCTCAACTGTATAAAAGTGGTTCAACTGAACTAAAACCAGACTTATTTACACATTATATACTCACCGAGAGACTCAATGAAGTCTTTGTTGCTCTGGTAAAACTTTACATAAGAAGCAAGCTTTGCACTGACGAAGATGGTCAAGAGCTGGAAGGAGAACAAGGTGTTTTATCCAGACAATTGCTAAAGATTTTTAAATAAAGTATGCATTCATTTAGAAAATGTATTCTCTTACATCGTGGATGAGTTCTCCCTCCAGAAAACGCACTGGTTTCAAAGCCAGGAGATGATCGAACAGATAGGTGTTTGGGTCTTTCAGGGCCCGAACGATGCACCTGGGAGAGCAGGGGATGTGTGTAAATCATTAAGACAGACAAAAAACATATCAAAACTGAGAGAACTGACAAGAGAAAGTCATACCTGTGTGCATCCACTCGAGCTTGTGAAGCATTGTCTTCTGTGTAACTGCCTAGTAACTCCACCATCACTTTGGCTGCAGCTTCACTGAAAGACAAGCGTACAAAGACGTTACAAGCAAAAACCCCTCAAAACCTCTAGACACAACTGATCGAAAATCAAACAAGCAAGTACCTCTTCTTGCAGTCGACCAGTGCTTCATACACCAAACGGAGCAGAGTGTGTTTCTTCTCTGTACTCAGATTCCAGTCTATGATCCACTTCCGCACCTGCACACAACACACCAATCATGCTGGGAAAACTAATACATAACAGAAATGATCAGTTTGAGGGTTAAAGCTAAGGTTTGTTATAAATGTTAATCTCACAAAGAGATTTCCAGATAATAATAATTGCATTTGGCACTGGTTGCTGATTGGATGTTGAGATGTGGGTGTGGCACTCAGAAGTGGAAGATGAATGGGTGCTTGCAGGAGCAGGTTTAAGTGACTTAAATGATTGCAAACATCACCAGAGAGAAGTCTGACATTTTCACAGGATTAAACATTACAAAATCAATTTATAAAGAAAACAAATGCAATATATGCACAGATAAATAACTCACAATAAGACCTATAACTTGCATTTAGAAAACAGAATTTTAGGAGAAGGCCTACTTAAAGCAATAGTTCACCAAAAAAATCTAAATTGTCACTCACCCTCATGTCATTCCAAACCCGTAAGACTTTTGTTCATCTTCAAAATGCAAATTAAGATATTTTTAATGAAATACAAGAGCTTTCTGACCCTGCATAGACAGCAACACAACTACCACGTTTAAGGCCCAGAATGGTATTCAGGACTATGTTAACATAGTTCATGTGACACCAATGGTTTAACCTTAATGTTATGAAGCTGCAAGAATACTTTGACTATTTTTAACAATTTCTTCTTTTCTGTGTCAGTCTCTGCCAAGAACGAAGGTCTTATGGGTTTAGAATGACATGAGGGTGAATAATTAATTACAGAATTTTCATTTTTGGGTGACCCATCACTATACAATTTAAAAAAAAAAAAATCCACCCTAAATTCTAGGTACTGGAACACACCCCCTTGTGTTTACTGTAATTTCCTCATTTACTCCACAGTAAATATTCATTCTCTTTACTGTAACACAGCCACACCCACACCCATCAGGACACATTATTAATCACTAGTTTACAGATGCATGTAGTATATATGTACTTTATATATAGCTTTTTACATTACAGTAGGCTACTAACTAGAGATATGGGACTTAATTTGTCACTTTGTGCTTAGTCTCAGCCTCAGACGTTACGCCCACGGCACGTTGGCTAAACGTCTGATGCATATGGTACACTTAACTGGAAACACTTCAGGAATGTCGAAGTCGTCATCTGATTAGTTGAATTTGATCGGATTTCCGGGAGACGCGAATGTCGCGTTTGTTTTCGGTCCGCCTGGAAACTAAGCGCAGACGGATTTACTCAGCGTTTTGCTAAAAGGTGCTTATGCAGACGCCATTGTTGTTATACACATTTGCAACGTTCGCGAACAAATTACTGACTTACTGCTTGTTCTCCCTCTTCTTCGTCAACTTTCAATGCTGGTTATTTTAATGACTGATTTGTTGCATACCAGTCTGTTGTTGTGGGGGCATTTCCACGCACCGAAACGTGACGCTGAACGAAACGAACTGTGATTGGTTGTTTGATATGTCGGTCAAACGGCCTTATGGGCGGGCCTTGGCCAATGAAAGCTGCCATGAATTCCAGACCTTCAGCCGTCAGTCTGAAGGTCTGGCTACGCGAGACTACTTTGTGCTTAATTATAAGGTGAAATATGAGCTGGACATTTCTTGGTTGTTTTTGTGAGATTCAACCATCTTGTGCTACATTTTAAAAGCAGTAAAGAAAATACTATGATTATTTTCTGACATCGTGCTGATGTCCGTACCTGGTCCAGTTCTGTAGGTATGAATGCAATGGCGTTGCAGGTGGCCGCCACTTTAATCAGACTGCAGTACACAGTGTACCTCACAGGTGTGTTCTCATCCATACCATGGAACAGATTGCTCAAGCTGAAAACAAAGTGTTTAATTAAACCAACTGAACACGGATAGAAAAAACAAAAAAGAGACTGCAAATCATTTCAACAATGCAGTGAAAACACTCACAGCTGCATCCTGAGCGAGGGCCGTTCACCCTCACGAAACTTCACCAGCTTCTCACATAAACTCTCAATGAGAGCTTCCTGTTTCTCTGTCTCCAGAATCAGCAATAGGGAGACGATGCTGTTCATCACACTCTCCACATCTGCAGAGGAAGACAAGAGCACTTGAAAATGTTCTTGTAAGTATCTGCATTATATATACAGGTGCATCTTAATAAATTAGAACACTGTGGAAAAGTTCATTTATTTCAGTAATTCAACTCAAATTGTGAAACTTGTGTATTAAATTCAGTGCACACAGACTTAAGTAGTTTAAGTCTTTAGTTCTTGTGATGATTTTGGCTCACATTTAACAAAAACCCACCTCAACAAATTAGAATACTTCATAAGACCAATAAAAAAACATTTTTAGTGAATTGTTGGCCTTTTGGAAAGTATGTTCATTTACTGTTCAAGTTACTCAATACTTGGTAGGGGCTCCTTTTGCTTTAATTACTGCCTCAATTTGGCATTGCATGGAGGTGATCAGTCTGTGGCACTGAGGTGGTATGGAAGCCCAGGGTTCTTTGACAGTGGCCTTCAGCTCATCTGCATTTTTTGGTCTCTTGTTTCTCATTTTCCTCTATGGGGTTCAGGTCTGGTGAGTTTGCAGGCCAGTCAAGCACACCAACACCATGGTCATTTAACCAACTTTTGGTGCTTTTGGCAGTGTGGGCAGGTGCCAAATCCTGCTGGAAAATGAAATCAGTATCTTTAAAAAGCTGGTCAGCAGAAGGAAGCATGAAGTGCTCTACAATTTTTTGGTAAATGGGTGCAGTGACTTTGGTTTTCAAAAAACACAGTGGACCAACACCAGCAGATGACATTGCATCCCAAATCATCACAGGCTGTGGAAACTTAACACTGGACTTCAAGCAAGTTGGGCTATGAGCTTCTCCACCCTTTTTCCAGACTCTAGGACCTTGGTTTCCAAATGAAATACAAAACTTGCTCTCATCTGAAAAGAGGACTTTGGACCACTGGGCAACAGTCCATTTCTTCTTCTCCTTAGCCCAGGTAAGACACCTCTGACGTTGTCTGTGGTTCAGGAGCGGCTTAACAAGAGGAATACGACAACTGTAGCCAAATTCCTTGAAACCTCTGTGTGGTGGCTCTTGATGCCTTGACCCCAGCATCTTTTTCTTCCACACTTTTTCCTTCCACTCAACGTTCTGTTAACATGCTTGGATACAGCACTCTGTGACCAGCCAGCTTCTTTGGCACTGAATGTTTGTGGCTTACCCTCCTTGTGAAGGGTGTCAATGATTGTCTTCTGGACAACTGTCAGATCAGCAGTCTTCCCCATGATTGGGGAAGTAGCCTAGTGAACCAAACTGAGAGACCATTTTGAAGGCTCAGGAAACCTTTGCATGTGTTTTGAGTTGATTAGCTGATTGGCATGTCGCCATACTCTAATTTGTTGAGATTGTGAATTGGTGGGTTTTTGTTAAATGTGAGCCAAAATCATCACATTTAAAAGAACCAAAGACTTCAACTTCAACCAAACTACTTCAGTCTGTGTGCACTGAATTGATTTAATACACGAGTTTCGCAATTTGAGTTGAATTACTGAAATAAAAGAACTTTTCCACAACATTCTAATTTATTGAGATGCACCTGTATATGCCTTCCACTCTAACTTCAGTTGTCCTACCTTTGTCGTCATCTTTGAGGCAGACATCAGAGGCTTCAATGATCTGTGCCAGATCAACGTGCAGACCTCCTTCAGAATTCTCCTCAGAGATCTCAGCTCCTTTAGATTTCAGATAGGCCCGAAGCTCTGACGCCTACAAATGAATGACATTAAAATGAAACCATCTTTTATAATAATACATCTATATTCGCATCATGGCGTCTTCCCAAAAAGCGCAATTTGTGTAATATGCGTGGGTTGTGAAATGTCTGTTGTCAATAACAACAGCAGATACGTCATTATTGATTAAAAAATATCCTGCTAGCATTTAAGAAACGGAGTTTCTACATCAGTGCAACCAAATAACACAGAGCCCATCTCAAAAACAAGGGAAATAATACGTACGCATAACCATAAACTGTTAAATTGAGTATTACTATGCCCATATGTTGTACTGAGATCAGCTAAAGGCTAACAGATGTTAGCATCACAAGCATGCTTAAACGAATATGCGTTTACTTTGCTAACATGCGAGTATAATAACGCAAAAATGCTTGTGAATTATTTAAACATACCTGATCCTCCTCCGTTATATCAATAAACGCCGGGACACTCATTTTATTAAATATTTTAAGAGCACAGATAAGAATCCACGCTCGCAGCCTAGATTCACAGGCCGGAAGAGAATCTGTACATTTGCCGGTAATGCGACGTACTTCCGGGTCACAGACTTAAAGGGACCGCGGCCACAAAGCTGCCCAGGGATAGCGATGCTTTGCTTTGTGTAACACAACAAAGACACTAAAGGATCTTCATATAATGTAAGTTCATTGTGACCACAGGTGTTAAGCTCCAAAATGGCATGATAACACAGGGGTTTTCAACATTTTACATGCCGTGGACCACCATCATTCTCATGCGAGGGACCACATCCTAAAATAATATAGCTATATATTGTTAATGTATAGACACCCAGTTTATTCTATAAAATAAATAAATATTATAAATATGTGTGAAATATTATTTAAAAAATGTAGTTTATTTTAAGTTACATTATGATTTTCTTCTGCTCACTATAGTATTGTACTATTTATTTGTTTATTTTAATACATTTTAAATTATTAAATTATTATGTTAATTTATGTATTTATGTACTTATTTATTTATTTATTTTAATCTTTTGTTGTTTTAATCTAATTTGTATATAATTATATATATATATATATTTATATATATTTATATATATGTAAATAGTATATTATTATTATTATTATATTATTATGACCATGATTTCAAAGCTAAAATCATGAGTGTATAAATAATTATAATAAGGCCAAGTGGGTAAAATAAAATATTTATTTTATTTTATTTTATTCTGTAAAAAAAAAAATTCAATTAGGAAAAAAAAAATACTACATGAGAAAAAAACTTTCTAATATGAACTCCCTTGGATTAGGAAAGAGCTTTGTGAAAATTCTTCAAAATATCTTTTTATATATTCTGTTATCGTCCCGTCAAAGAAATGAATGCATCATCAGATAGCAAACTTTAAAAATTCAGCACTATTTTTTTTTTACAGTTTTGAACCTTGAGGCACACAACATGCGTGCATTTTTTGCACATCCCAAAGCATAGACGGGAATTACTGGCACTGAATTCAGTCTTAAGGTATGTAAAAGCTTAAGTACTTTGCATTCAACCGGTCGTTCTGGGTTTAAAGTTTATGAGTCACATAAGTCATCTGGCCCTAAACAAGGTCTATCTCAGTGTCTGAGTAATTCTTCCAGCATCCTGTTATCAATCTTGCAATTAAAAGATTAAAGCCAACCTGACCCTGGACACATAAAACAACAAGGGTGATGGTCTTTTGAAAGTTAGATGATAGTATTACATTTCAAGCGCCAGTACGGGACCACCTTGACAGTGTTCCTTGTATTCCTAGTTAGGTTTACATACTGTTTTTTCTATAGGTAGATCTTATAAAAGCTGTCTGGCTGGAGATACCGCTGATCTTTAACATCATGCGTGAAATAATGTTTCCTTTGCCTTAAAACTTAATTGGGAAAACATGCTATTCTCAAAGAGTTTGAATCATTTACAAGCTATGTGTACTCTAAGAGCATTAGGGGCTTTTCAGAATTATTCACTGATGTTTCTTAAAAAGTTTCAATTTGATGATATTGGGTCTGTGTGTGGTTGGCTATTTGCATTGAGTCACAGGGAGCGGCCTGAGATACTGACAAACTTATATGTGTGACTAGAGAGCTAGAACAAATGTGGAAATGTTCACAAATAGAGGAAATAGCAGTGATTGACCAATGATGACTGTAGTTTTAAAACTACTAGACATTTTTATTGCATTTTCAGTTTGAGTGCCACTTAGTTCTTTGGTTGTGTCCCAAAACTGATGAAACATCATTTCGAAAACAACACCTACATAAGTGCATAAGGGTGCATTAGAGTACCCATAATATGTACTCGGTTACACTTTATTTTACAGTATGTGTACTTACAGTGTACTCACCCAAGAAAGTATATTATAACTACATGGGTTAAGGATAGGTTTTGGGGGTGGTTCAGGATTACTACCTAGTTATTACCCAGTTATTGTAATTGCTATAATAACTACATAGTACTTAGACACAGAACAGGACTTTAAAACTTTTTTACTCCTGTGGTACTGTGATTGGGGTAAAGAAGGTACAAAGTTGTTCTTTTGAGGGTACTAGCATATTACATATGAGAGTGCATATTCATGAGAAAACGTAACTATTTAACAAGATTTCATAATGTCAAAAATGTAAGCATAAATCTCCATCCCTAACAGTTAGTGGGGTGTAGGCAGATTGAATGAAAATGTATAAATTAGCAAATTCATAAATATTAGCCAACAAATTGGCAAAACATAAAATAGATTTTACTATTTTTCTTCCCAGAAGCTTAAACCATATTTACACTAAAAGTCCAGGTTTACTTTTTGAACAGTAATTTTTTCTTCATAGGGTTCGCTGATGGAATTTCTTATTTAGGGGTATTGTATCGTTGGTTTTCTTCTTCTTCTTATTATTCCTTCCCAATGGAGGTCAACTGCAACCGTATGAACATTAAGTAGGAAAATGATAAAATTTGGCACACTTGTAGTCAGTGTTGGGGGAAGTTACTTTTAAAAGTAATGCATTACAATTTTGCATTACTTCCTGAAAAAGTAACTAATTATGTTACTTAGTTACTTTTTATGGAAAGTAATGCGTTACGTTACTTTTGCATCACTTTTTAAATGTGGGCAGGGCTTGCTTCTTTGTTTTTAATATAAAACAATTCTATGTAAAAGCCCTTTTACACTAAAAGTGAAATGAATTCACCTCAGGCTGAAAGAGAAGTACATTTATGCAGGAGATCACTCTTCAGCTATAAAAAAAAGGAAGCACAAATGTTAGTTTATCTACAGTAATTTTTGCTTATTATTATGGTTGAATTGCATCATCGAAGGTCAGCAGCAAAGACACTGGTTAATAAAATGGAATTAAATACATAAAGGATATTTGTTTTATTTAACATATTTAATTATTGCAGGGTTGGGTCATATTATGAGTTTGCATTTCACTTTTTTTATTCATTTTGAGGAATACTGAATCTGTTTTTTGTGAGTGAGATGAATTAATGCATGTTCACATTTAGTCTAGAATACAGTAACATCATGTTTACTCACAATTTCCCGACAAGAGACTTGTCAATCAATAAATAGGGAAAAAAGTAACTGGCGTTACTTATTTGGAAAAGTAACTATTTTTTAAGAAATTCAAAAGTAATGCGTTACTTTACTAGTTACTTGAAAAAAGTAATATTACTACATAACTCGCGTTACTTGTAATGTGTTACCTCCAAGACTGCTTGTAGTGATGGTCATGAGTAGTGATCTGACCAAATTTGGGGTCCCTAGGACCAACTCTATAGCGCCATCACCAGCTCAAAAATGTATTTTTCAAATGGTTATAACTTTTGAACACATTGTTCTAGAAAAAATAATCTTAGTACACGTGATTACTCTCCTCATGCTGATCACACTGAATATCTTACATTAGGACCTATTTTGAAAAGTACAGTATTTGTCCAATTCTTATGAAAATTCACTCAAATGATCTTTGGACTGAGCCGTAAAGAATTGACTGAGCAGACTTTTGAGGCTGTATCTCAACCAAACTT
Source organism: Labeo catla (assembly GCA_012976165.1). NCBI lineage: Eukaryota > Metazoa > Chordata > Actinopteri > Cypriniformes > Cyprinidae > Labeo > Labeo catla. Next base: position 19,065 of record VONZ01000011.1, on the reverse strand, counting down.
TGATCGACTGAAACGAAACTTGGTGCACTTCATCAACACCATGATCTGAGGGTCCATGCCAAAGTTGGGAATAGCGCCACCTACAGGTCATGAGGTACAAAAAATAACATTTTTTTCTTATAACTTTTGAGTTAGTCAGAAAATCATGATCTTGGTATCTGTGGATTCCTTGGATCATGCTGAACCTGGATAGCAATTTTATATGGATATAAATTTTGCCATTTTGAAATTTGACATAAATTGCAATATCTTTTGAACTGTTTGGCATATCGGCACCAAAATTGGTAGGCACCATCAACAGCATATTCCAAAGGTACCTGAGTTTGAACACAGCGCCAACTAGTGTAGGCCCAATGATGCTTATTATTTTGAATAAGGTTCAGTGATGCTGTTTCTTAAGAAGGTCTTAAAAAGGTGTTAAATCAGAGCAGAAAGTCTTAAATTGCATGCATTGCTAAAAATGTATATATTTCTCAGTATTTTTGTGTTGTTTTCACAATACAAATATCTAAATATTCTTTTCCTAAAAAGGTCTTAAATGTACCTCCATAAAACTCCATAAATGTACCTGGTGATGAAACGTACTATTGACGTTTATATTTTCTATTTCTATTCATTTTCTTCTTTTAACATCTCATACATGATTGCACATATAGCGTACAGTACATCAGAAATAAACAAGAAACTCTGCTGTTGAAGAGCTGTTCCAGACTATACAACTTTGCCACAGTGTTTGCTGGAAGTCATTAAACTATGCTGGACCTTACAACCAAAGTTGTCTTACAATGCTTTTAAAAAACTCATCCCAAACTGACTGACTGATTTACACTATGTTCCTGGCTCTTTTTGATTATTTCTTTCTGTCGTATGATGAAAATCCTTTTTCTGTTTAGTCTGATAGATACATAACAGTCCAGACTCTGGTTCCCACAGTCTGTGTTAATGCCTTTCTCACCTCCCCGTATCAGAACGGTTCTCCTCTATCAGCAAGGTCAGTGACCTCATCAGAAAGCGGCACGCCTGAGTGAATCACACACACACACGAGTGACTTGAAGTGACAGGAATGTCGGACAAGCGCTCATACCGCAGGGGGGAAGATGTTACAGTACAATCAAGATTATGGCAATTTCTTAATTAATACCAATTCTAATCTGCTTTGTGGATTAGCACAACATGATGTTTCTCTGGAAAGTGTGTGTACTGTATGTGTAAGATTGCTGAGCAATTCTCATTAACACATCTGCATGTCTGCAAGATGATGAAAGTGACTACCCTGTTACTTAAGGGAATGCACTGAATGTGTTCTCTTGCTGGAAGTGTTTTATGAGTCACTGGGCATATTGATGAAGAAATTACACCTGTGACCTTTCTGTCATGGAAAAGCAGGGCTCCAGTTAAAAAAAAAAAGACATTGGCTCCTAAATAAATTTTTATGAGCAAAAATAGCTTTTTAAGTCACACTGCATAATCTTTGATCATTGATTGCATAACTTTGGCAACAGTCACTGTAATAATTTAAGTTTTACAAACTACAGTGTTTTCAAGTTACACTATTAAGGATACATTGCTCTCAATTTGATGCTGTCACTCTAGCAATCCTGATAAAATGTTTTAATTTGTTAAAATAATAATTAAATATTTTAAATACTTAAAAAAGTGGGGTATATGTATTTTCAGTTACATGTTTCTAAAGGTCTTCTCACACCAAGAACATTTATTATGAATACAGGTCCTTTTCAAAAAATTAGCATATTGTGATAAAGTTCATTATTTTCTGTAATGTACTGATAAACATTAGACTTTCATATATTTTAGATTCATTACACACAACTGAAGTAGTTTCAAGCCTTTTATTGTTTTAATATTGATGATTTTGGCATACAGCTCATGAAAACCCAAAATTCCTATCTCAAAAAATTAGCATATCATGAAAAGGTTCTCTAAACGAGCTATTAACCTAATCATCTGAATCAACTAATTAACTCTAAACACCTGCAAAAGATTCCTGAGGCTTTTAAAAACTCCCAGCCTGGTTCATTACTCAAAACCGCAATCATGGGTAAGACTGCCGACCTGACTGCTGTCCAGAAGGCCATCATTGACACCCTCAAGCAAGAGGGTAAGACACAGAAAGAAATTTCTGAACGAATAGGCTGTTCCCAGAGTGCTGTATCAAGGCACCTCAGTGGGAAGTCTGTGGGAAGGAAAAAGTGTGGCAGAAAATGCTGCACAACGAGAAGAGGTGACCGGACCCTGAGGAAGATTGTGGAGAAGGACCGATTCCAGACCTTGGGGGACCTGCGGAAGCAGTGGACTGAGTCTGGAGTAGAAACATCCAGAGCCACCGTGTACAGGCGTGTGCAGGAAATGGGCTACAGGTGCCGCATTCCCCAGGTCAAGCCACTTTTGAACCAGAAACAGCGGCAGAAGCGCCTGACCTGGGCTACAGAGAAGCAGCACTGGACTGTTGCTCAGTGGTCCAAAGTACTTTTTTCGGATGAAAGCAAATTTTGCATGTCATTCGGAAATCAAGGTGCCAGAGTCTGGAGGAAGACTGGGGAGAGGGAAATGCCAAAATGCCTGAAGTCCAGTGTCAAGTACCCACAGTCAGTGATGGTCTGGGGTGCCATGTCAGCTGCGGTCAATGCAGCTAGCTATCAGGAGATTTTGGAGCACTTCATGCTTCCATCTGCTGAAAAGCTTTATGGAGATGAAGATTTCATTTTTCAGCACGACCTGGCACCTGCTCACAGTGCCAAAACCACTGGTAAATGGTTTACTGACCATGGTATTACTGTGCTCAATTGGTCTGCCAACTCTCCTGACCTGAACCCCATAGAGAATCTGTGGGATATTGTGAAGAGAAAGTTGAGAGACGCAAGACCCAACACTCTGGATGAGCTTAAGGCCGCTATCGAAGCATCCTGGGCCTCCATAACACCTCAGCAGTGCCACAGGCTGATTGCCTCCATGCCATGCCGCATTGAAGCAGTCATTTCTGCAAAAGGATTCCCGACCAAGTATTGAGTGCATAACTGAACATAATTATTTGAAGGTTGACTTTTTTTGTATTAAAAACACTTTTCTTTTATTGGTCGGATGAAATATGCTAATTTTTTGAGATAGGAATTTTGGGTTTTCATGAGCTGTATGCCAAAATCATCAATATTAAAACAATAAAAGGCTTGAAACTACTTCAGTTGTGTGTAATGAATCTAAAATATATGAAAGTCTAATGTTTATCAGTACATCACAGAAAATAATGAACTTTATCACAATATGCTAATTTTTTGAAAAGGACCTGTATAACTATAACAATGACTATTTTGGCATCAGCACTAAAGTATGATAACATTCTGTTCATTTAAAATGCACACTGCATTTATGTTTTGGATTCTGATTGGCTGTCATTGTTTTTATCATTCATCAGCTATACAAATTCTAAAAGTGAATCCAATTATATTGTTCCTCTGTGTTGTTATCGTAATAGCTGTGCTGTGAACTTCCCTGTTTTCATTATTAAAACTTTATAGTTATAGTTATCATTCTTGGTATGAACGGTCCTTAAGTCATTCAAAGCTCAAGTTCTACTTACAAGCAAGTTTGAGGGTTGTTTAAAAAAAGGCCTTTTTTAAACAAACAATAGACCAAACAAAGGTCTGTTGTCTATTTTCAATAGTGTAGCGATATATGAAGCACAGCTCACACAGAAAGCCTTTTTCAAACCAAGCTGATTCCTGTTCATCACCATCTTGAACCTTGGCAAAATTCCAGATTCATATTAAAATCAGTTTGATTTTGGCAGTAACATTTTGCAAAGTAACAGTAAATGTGACAAAGCTATTTCTTTAGGGGGAATCTGTTTTATTTGCATCTATTTGATTTTAAGTAATCATATTTTCTAAATGCATTTGTTCTAATTGCTTGGAATCATCCTAAACAACCTTAAAAAGTATTAATATGATTAAATATGGCTAGCTGTGAAACAGCAATGTACAGATACATTGTGTGAGATTGACACAAATTGGATTCATTGACAATATATGTAAATATATAAACCTGGTTATTGTGTATTTATTGAGTAAAAATGAATTTCAACCCTTTAACTGTCAATGTCCCCTCTGTTGGAAGTTTACTTCACCATATTAGACATAAATCCTAATCTAATCATGACAAACTATACATCACTGGAAAGGTCTAAGACTCCTAAATAGATATTTTACCATGTTTTTGTGTTACAAATTATGTAGGAAAAGTAATAGATTAATATATGTCAAGAATGCAATTTAAAAAAATCTACAACATCACAACATGAGTACAAAAGACTTTCTTTGTTGCCTTTTTCACATTTTAGAAACCATAAGAAGTTATATATCAGTTCAAAACTTGAAATCTCAAAATTCATCCTTTGAAAGGCATTTTAAAATCAGACATTGCATTACCACGGAAAATGTACATTAAAATTATATTACAAAATGTTTTCATTCATGAATTATAACATTTAAGTCTGGATAGTGCATTTTTATGTCTGTGTTCAAAAATGGGAGTGACAGATAAAGGGTTAACCTTCTTCAATTTAAAAACTTAAGTTCAATTGCTTTTTGATTTGCTTGTTGATTTTTTAAGTAAAATCAGTTTGGTTGTGCAAGTTATTTAAACTTAAATTACACTAAACTGGCTTTTAGAAAATGAGTTTAATCTTGTATAATTAAAAAAATTAAGTTGAAATTAGTTGAATGTGACTTGTTGATTATACAATTTGTACTGTACTATTACAGAAATTTCATTTATGTATGACTGCCAAATATGCATGCATTACGTTTATTATTTGTTTATGTGAAAACTGTGTAATCCAAACAGATGGACATTTTATATGCATATATATATATATATATATATATATATATGAATATATGATATATGAATATATGAAGAGTTCAGGTTCAAAAGCCTCTAAATCCATCTGACGTATTTCTTTAAAATGAGCATTTCTTTCTGGCTGCTTTGTATAGTTTTCTATGTAAGTACTGGCACTTCTGATTGGGCTGAGGCTGCAATTTAGCGAGTTTGAAGTATTTGATGGACGTATAATATGTGTCTAGAGCATTCACTCAGTATCATTATGTCATTTTTGTCCGAGATGGCTTTTAGCTGGTTTTGGATCTGAACTCTTCATATATATATATATATATATAAACTTAGGCCTAAATAAATAAGTGATTATCAGTGTTCGATTTAGCAACATGCACTATTTCCCAACTGTCTGTTTACAACGTGTGGTGATGAAATTGCACGGAATGGGATTTTGGTCCGAGTTCTCAAGGAATGTCTCATACTTTGTGTGGTGGGTGTGCGAGGGTGAAGATGTTGACTTCTTTACTGTAACTCAGCAGATCTGTGACCTTTTGGTCTCTGTGAACTGACTCACATGCACCTGCTATTGCAGAGACATAGATAGCAGACTTTTACCACAGACCTAAAATGGCCTGATAATGATGAACATGCCAAAAGGAAAAATCCTAACAAGATCCAGGCTCTTCACACTCCGCTAACCCCACAGACATGAAGTTAAAGCATTTTCTTTTGAAGTTCAGTTCTGAGTTCAGTTCTGCAGTCTGCTCTGCTAAATACACTACCGCTCAAAGGTTTGGGATCAGTAAGACCACTTATTTGATCAAAAATATAGAAAAAAACAATGATAATGCAAAATGTTATTACAATATAAAATACTGCTTTTTATTTTAATATGCTTTAAAATATAATTTATTCCTGTGATGCAAAGCTGAATTTTCATCAGCTGTAACTCCAGTCTTAAGTGTCAGATGATCCTTCAGAAATCATTCTAATACGTTGATTTTATTATTAGAATTATCAATGTTGGAGACAGTTGTGCTGATAAATATTTTTTTGGAAGCTGTGATTCTTTTTTTCAGGATTCTCTGATGAATAACAAGTTAAAAAGAGCAGCATTTATTTAAAATATAAATTTTCCAACAATGTCAATCCATGCTATCTTTTTTTTTATTAATTTAACACATCCTTGGTAAATAAAAGTATTAAAAGTATTTAAAAAAAAAAAAAAAAGAAAGAAAGAATAAAAACTTACTGACCCCAAACTTTTGAACAGTAGTGTATATGGTTAGAAAAAAATTATATTTTAAATAAATCCTGTTCTTTTTAACTTTCTATTCATCAAAGAATCCTTTGATGTTACAAATGTGTATTTCAAGAAACAAATAACATTATATATATATATATAGATGTATAGATATATATGTTATTTGTTACTTGAAATATGTGTTAACTAAAATAAAATAAAATATAAAATTCACTTTTTAATTTAACGTGGAACAAAATAAGTATAAAGCAGAAATAAAAAATTAATGAAAAACTATGTATAGAAATAAAAAAAAACCTTAGTAAATAATATATAATAGTATCTCACTGATACTAAACTAACACTGCTGCTGCCAGATCATTTAGTGTTCAACATGACACAGAGGGCCATGTGATGGAAGGAGACGTGTTGATGAGTGTGAGAGGATAATAGCTTCAGTGATTTATGTTTCTGTTTTTAGGAGCCTCCTCTTTGTTGCTGTGTTGACTGTACTGTGATTTTATCTCTTGAGCAGATGTAATCTCTCTTCGGCCTGATAGACCTTGGATCACCTCGCTCATCCCATAAACTATCTTCAGGTCAACTCAAAGCACACTTTAAGAAACACACTGTTGTGCATGTTTAAAATCACTCACTGAGAACCACTTGATCTCTAAAATACATCTGGTGAGAAATCCCACCACAAGCCCTTCCAGCTTTGTGTTTTGGTTCATTTCTGTACATTCACAGCAGGGAGGCATTGTCTTGGATCAGTGACAAAATGTTCAGTCGTAGGTGGGGTTTCATTTCAATGTTTATGTGATGAGGAGTATTCGTGAAGGGGCCAAAGAGTGACAAGTAAGCCAGTATTAGTTGTTTTTTTGTTGTTGTTGTTTTGTGCTAATAGATTCCTGCTGATCTGCCAGTAATTCTTTACCAGTTAATTACCATGAACTGTAAAAAAATATTGTAATTTTAACAGTAAAAGACTGGAAAAATGCTATGATCAAAACATATTACAGTGAAAAACTGTAATAGATATGTATGCACTATTACAGTAAACTACTGTACAGTTTTTGGAAGTGAAAACGAACATGTTTTCTAGTTATTAGGTTGGCTTGAGACTAAATCAAGACTTCCCTTCTATGTACTATTTCTAATCAATTCAAACTTCCACGCTTTCTAATATTTTAAGGACCAGCTTAAACCAGCATCAAAATATACCTACCAGCATATGCTGTTTTTCACCAGGGTAGCCAAGCCTAGCAACTAGAATCATGCTAGTAACAGGCTAATCATGCCTGAAACATGGTAGTAACTTGCTAATCATGCTAGAAACATGTTAGCAACATTTTGATAACTTGCCAATCATGCTAGCAACATGCTATTCACATGTTAATCATGCTAGTAACTTGCAAATCATGTTTGAAACATGTTAGTAACTTGCTAATCGTGCTAGAATCATGCTAGTAACATGCTAATCATGCTAGAAACATGTTAGCAACATGTTAATAACTATTAATCATGCTAGCAACATGCTAGTAACCGCTAATCATGCTTGAAACATGCCAGTAACTTGCTAATCATGATAGAATCATGGTAGTAACATGCTAATCATGTTAGAAACATGCTAGCAACTTACTAATCATGCTATAAACATGTTAGCAACTTGCAAATCATGCTATAAACATGCTAACAACTAGCTAATTATGTTACAAACATGCTAAAGAACCTGCTAATCATGTTAGAAACATGATAAAGAACTCCGTTAATCATAAAACATGCTAACAACTTGTTAATCATGCTAGAAACATGCTAAAGAACTCAAGTTAATCATGCTAGAAACATGCTAACAACTTGTTAATCATGCTAAACATGCTACAACCCATAATCATGCTAACATGATGAAAAAACTGGCTAATCATGTTAAAACATGTTAGCAACTACATCATAGAAACATAAAGAATTGGCTAATCATGTTATAAACATGTTACCAACTGGCTAATCATGTTAAAAACATGCTAAGAACTTGCTAATCATGGTAGAAACATGCTAGTAAAACATGCTAACTACTCAAGTTAATCAAGATAGAAGCGATGTTAATAAAATCTGTTACCATGAAATACATGATAACAACTGGCTAATCATGTTAAAAACATGTTATCAATCAGCTAATCATGCTGTAAACATGTTAGCACCTGGCTAATCATACTAGAATCATGCTAGAAACGTGCTAGCAACTTGCTAATAATACCAGAATAATGCTAACAACTTACTAATCATGCTAGAAACATGCTAACAACTTGCTAATCATGGTAGAAACATGCTAGAAACATGCTAGAAACATGCTAACTACTCGTTAATCATGATAGAAGCATGTTAATAACTTGTTAATCATGATAGAAACATGATAACAACTGGCTAATCATGCTAGAAACATGCTAGCAATCAGCTAATCATGCTATAAACATGTTAGCACCTGGCTAATCATACTAGAATCATGCTAGAAACGTGCTAGCAACTTGCTAATAATACCAGAATAATGCTAACAACTTACTAATCATGCTAGAAACATGCTAACAACTTGCTAATTATGTTAGAAACATGCTAGCAACCTGCTAATCATGCTAGAAACATCTGTCTGAAACTGTATTGCCTTCAAAACTTTTAAAACTACTTTAAACTATTTCAGAATGAAAACCATCAAACTTCAAACTTTTTTTCTTAACACTTCTTAAACTCTAAACTTTTTAAAGATCTTAAACTTTTCAAACTTTTTCAAACTTTCTGGTCTGGCTTTCTAACTTAAAGTTGGTCTTGACAAACTTTTTCATGTAGTTTTGTTTAGGATACATTGCTTTTAATTTGTTGCTGTCACTCTAGTGTTCCTGATAAAATGTTTTAATTTGTTATAATAATAATGAAATATTTTTAAAAAATGAAATAATGTGGGGTATATGTATTTTCAATTACATGTTTGTAAAGGGCCTCTCACACCAAGAACATTAATTATGAATATGACTATAACAATGACTATTTTGAGATCCACACTAAAGTATGATAACATTCTGTTCATTCAAAGATTCTGATTGGTTGCCAGTGTTTTTATCATTCATCAGCTAGAAAAATTCTGAAAGTGATTCCAGTGTTATTGTTCCTCTATGTTGTTATTGTAATAGCTGTGCATCTTATAATTTACAATAAAAAGTTGTAATGGCATGTGTGACACTTCACGTGATGGTTTTACTTTGAAATTATATCTTAGTTATTTATTTTAAGGTTTTATGTTAGATCTTATGTTGTTAAATGAATGTTTTTTGCATTATTTTAGTGTCGTGTGTTACAATGATGGTGTTTTGTATTTGTGTATCTGTGTATTATTTACTTCAGCTTGTGGAAAAGATACGTGTGATAAACAGATTCATTATGAGGCTCTCGTTACCACCTGAAATATTATGGTAGTTGTCAGTACATTATAAAAGTGTAAAATAGGTACTTGGTATTTTAACATATCAATTAATGAAATATATGTTTGTTTGTTTGTTTTTTTCCACTGTAGGTTCAGTCCGTAAAATGTAAAGTTCTGGCAAACACATCTGCCTTTTTTCCCTAGTAATTTTTGTTATTATTATTATTATTTTATACAGTGATAATAAAATGTATTTTTATGTTCAGGGTGGTTTCTAGGTAGTTGCATATGGCCCAAGACTGCCGTGTCTGTATTCTGGTCTCAAGACATATTTTATGTTCTTCTTTCAGTCTGTGTTTTTCCATAAGGCAAACAATCTGATCATTTAGAAAAGTAATAGCACACCTTTCCTCAACAAAAGATGTGAGGTGCCATTCGTACAATCTAGTGCTGGATGAATTATGCACTGAATATCAATACTTAGGTCTCTTTAAAAATAAAGTTCACCAAAAAATGAAAATTCTTACTTATCCATGCCATTTCAAATCCATAAGGCTTTCATTCATCTTTGAAACAAAGATATTTTAATAAAATCTGAATGATTTATGTTCCTCCACTGAGAATCAGTTCCACCCATATCTTGACAGAAAGTCAGAAAGTTCATTCAAAATACTGTAAAAGAAACCCATACAAACTGAGTGGTTTAATCCAAGTCTTCTGACGGGACACAATCACTTTATATGATAAACAGATTTAATTTAGACTTTTATTCATATATAAACATAGATCAGCAAAGCTAAATGGCAGCTCAACTATATATTTTTGATGCACTAAACCAAACATTGTTTCTTTCAAAAACTCAAACGCTTATGTAGCACGTGAGAATATACGTGAGTGTCACGGTTGGGTGTGGCAAGGAAACGCACAAAGACGAGATTAACACTAACAGGAATTTTTAATCAAATCCAAACAGGTAATTCCAACAAGGGCAGGAGAACACACAACCAAAATAACCTTGAGATCCGACCCAGACATAAAACTGAATACAACTTATAATGAGTGGCTAATGAGACACAGACAGGTGGAGCAAATAAACCAATAAGGACACAACGAGGGTAGGAAGAACCAAATATGGGCACAACGGGAAAAACCAACTAAACAGTCCAATGGGGAGTGACAATGGGCAAAACCAACAAAAACAGTTCAAGGGGCGTTACAGTGAGTAAGTCAAACCTGTTCATTACATAAATCGATCATTTTTCTTTTAGAAGACTCTGATTAAACTGCTCAATTCATATAGATTCATATAAATTTACTGGGTAAATTTATTAAAATATGAAAGCTGAGTAAATGCACTTAATGCACTTAACACATTTTGATCCATTAAGTGCATTCACCCAACTTTGATGTTAGGTTTCATTAAAAATTTATGAAAAATAAATTTGTGTTATGAAAATGAATGACATGAAGGTGAGTAAATGATGACAGAATTTTCATTCAAACTATTCCTTTAAATCCTATATATAAGTATAAGCAGTAGTAATAGTTAGTTGGCACCACTACTAATACTGATGTTTTTCATCACGTAACTTGTTTTTTTTCAAATCATCAATTATTTCCCCATGTTTGTTTTGGGTTTGACCTTTGTGGACCTCTTGGCATGTATAGTCACTTTGATTATGAAATCCTTATTCTATGGAGCCCAAGCACTTCCTTAATTTCCATTTTCTCTCTTTCTCCCTTCTTCTTTGCATCATCTTTGAAAAGGGTAATTCCTTTGTTACAAGACATTGCAGAGCTTATATCGGTAAGTGTGACGTGATTTTGATTTTAGAGATGTTGTAATATTTGCGCTTATGAACGCTACAGACGAGAAAACGATAAGTGACGTGACAGATAAGCAAACAAGTCTCATAACACGTCCAGAAATCCTAAGTGGAAGTGAGGAAAGTGACTGTGTGATGACAGAGTCCTGGCAGTGTTTCTCAGTGTGTTGTGAAGGGATGAGAAAACATTGTGTTAGAAGGTTTCACACATGACTGCAGAAGTGGAGGGAGGGCTTGAGTTATGGCCCCTTTAATGTTTCTGTTTAATGTTTCTAATCTTCACTCATGTTTCACTCACAGAAATGCATCCAAAGATTTGTGTGAAACTCTTCTTTGTCACATGTTTACTACATGTACAGTTTTGATAATTTTTTTGATCCCTTGCTCTCAGTGACTTTCCTTCAGATGCAAAAGTGTCACGTTTTATTTATTTCTATAGCACTTTATACAGTATAGATTGTTTCAAAGCAGCTTCACAGTAATGAACAGGAAAGTAACATTTCAATAACAGTGTCAATTCTATCTTTTCAAACACTTAGAACATATTCATTTATTGATTCAGCAGACACTTTTTTCCTAAGTGACTTACAGATGAGGAATACAACAAACAATTCATCATAAGAAGCATTAAAGAGATCCACCCAAAAATGAAAATTCTGTCATTAATTACTGACCCTCATGTCATTTCAAACAAGACTTTTGTTCATCTTCAGAGCACAAATTAAGGTTAAGATTTTTGATGAAATCTGAGAGCTTTCTGACCCTGTATAGACAGAAATGCAACTGAAATGGTAGTAAGGACATCGATAGAATAGTCCATGTGACATCAGTGGTTTAACTGTAATTTTATGAAGCTGCAAGACTTTTTTTGTGAGAAGAACACAGAAATAAGGACTTCATTCAAAAATGTCTTCTCTCCTGTTTCAGTCTTCAATGCACGTTCACGGAACTACCACGACGCATGCAGAGGAAGACCAACGCTGTACATAAAACAGACTTCGTAAACATGTCTGAAGATTTCAACAGAGAGGATGATTTGCAATTTTTTGCCCAGCCTTACTTATTTGAACGTGTCCTTGTACTCTCATGAATGTCGAAGAAATTTTTGAGTTGTTATTTTTATTTTCTTTGCACACAAAAGTCTTCTTGTTGCTTCATAACATTACGCTTGAACCACTGATGTCACGTGGACTATTTGATCAATGACCTTACTACCTTTCTGGGCCTTGAACACTCTTGAAGATGAAGGTGCTTCACAATGTCATAGAAGAACCTTTTTTGTTTAAATGGTTCCATAAAGAACCTTCAACATTGTAGCATCTGGACCAATCAGACATACAGTTATTTGTTACATTTAACAAATAATCTTTAAAACCAACAACCCAGCTATATGCTGGAGTTTTGAAGACAACCCCCCAAAGCAACGAACACCCCAAAAGGGCTTGAGTTGCCACGGTGACTATCTGATAAGAGGTTTTATTGCTTCAAGGAATGCACATCTGCCCATGCTACATTTGCCATAGGAAAGACACAATGCCTATAGACTCTTTCCTATTCATTCCCAGACAAACCTTTCTTTGACCTTCCTATCACACATAGCCCAGGTCATTGTGTACAGTATTACTGCATTGTATTTTAATTTTGTCTGTTGTATTTTTATTTGTCTCTCTACTGTTTTATGCATGCGTTATGATAGATGACTAGTTGTATAAAGCACCTATGTCATGTTTGGTCTCTTTTAATTCGTATGTTGATGATCTAAAAGATGGTGTAAATTAGATGTTGATACCTATGCAACATATTAGTGTTTTAAGAAACCTAGTAGTTTTTGCATCAACACCCAGTCGAATTACATATGCAAAATACCATGCTCACGGACAAAGAGTCATAAACTTTCTCTCCGAAGGTGAAAGTTACCATTGGTTCATGGACCTCCTGGAGGCGCAGCCTCCAGAGAGCTTAAAGGCAAACGGTTGACCGCCTCCCTAGTTCTTCCCTTTCTTCCTTCTTCTTCACTTTCTCCTTCGTCTGCAACATCTTCCGATTGCTGCCCGTGTGGAGGAACCCACGGGGAGCCGGAGCCGGCACAGGGCGTGCCCGGCGGGCCCGACAGGCCCAACATACAGAGCTGTGGCTCTCGACCACAAAGAGCCAGACAGTTCGACTTACCCCTGGAATTCATCTTCATGACTCGCCTCAGTCAGTCAGTGGTTCTTGGAGAACCTAAGAAGATGAGCTAGAACTCTTCAGGACTTCCCTAAGCACGCGCCAGGCCTTGCGGCCTTGTCTTTCCATTCCCCAAGGATCACAGGACTTCAGCTGAGTCCCTCTCAGCTCTTGGTTCTTCTTCACTTTCACATGGGAAGAAACTCCCAGTCACCATTGAGTCAGAACATCTTTGGAATTCATCACTCTTCAGACCCGGAAGAACGTGATTGCAATTCCAAAACCCACCACTGCTCCAAACCATCTTTCACCAGAGACTGCATTTGGACACTTGTTCGACGACCAAGGCAATGCAAGTATCGTACACTTAACTAAACATACAGAGGTTTAGTATAAGCTGTAGATAACACTGATGGTTTCACAGCAGGTGGTTAACTGACTCTTTCATAGCTTCATTTCCTTGTTTCTCTCTCTAACTGCTTCTCACTGACCATTCCCCCATGTATGAGTGACTTCATGTTTGTTTGTTTAGATTAGTTATGTGTTAGTCCTTCGTTAATAAACTATTGTGCACAAATTACAGGAGTTTTGATTCTGATTCTGCCTTGCAAATTAATGTCCCTTTACGATTCCGATTCGAGCTACTTGCTCTAATGCAATGGTACTTTAAGAAAGTTATTTTCTGTGGCCAAGAAAATATCATTTCTTAGAGTTGATATAAAGATTATACTGAATGTTTGCTGAGCGAACAGATTAGTTGATGGAAAATTGATTCTGCTACAGTTACTACTGGCAGCTGATATAAATAATTGTAATTAATCATAATTAATTGTAATTATTTATATACATTTCCCTTTGAGCTAAATTCGCTACATAATGGTGGAGAATGCGGGCATCGTTTAAACATTATTTGCAAGCAGATTCAATATCAAACTTTTGTGTTTGTCCCATAAATTTTATTAACGTCTTACACATGCAGCTTCTGATAACATCAGATAGACTATAGCTTGAATGTGCCCTACCACGAGCAGTAGAAACTTGTTCAATGCTATAACACATTTTTAAATCGTACGATAAGAAACTAACCTGATATTAGCTAAGAAATCCTAATTTCTGTTGTTAGTAGAGCGTAAGCCTTCTCTGACGAAGAAATCTCAGTTTAGCAGCCCGTATAAATGGTACCAGAATGAATTAATCTAAATTTGGGCAAAGAAATCCCCACTTTTAGCTTTAAATGTGGAAGTAAGTCTTCTCTGACGAAGAAATCTCAGATTAGCAGACCACATAAATTAATAAATTCATCTAAATTTGGGCGAAGAAATCCCCACTTTTAGCTTTAAATGCATAAGTCTTGTCTGACAAGGAAATTTCAGATTAGCGGCATTAAATAATCTGCATGGCTAGGAAATCCCACTTGCATTGATATTAAAACTGAGCGACGAAGAAATCTTGCTACAGTATTGTTATTGTAATGGTGATTTGAGCGATGTTCCTCATTTCTCCGAATTAAGGCCTTCTTGTAACTATCGCATATCATTGTAATCATGAAGATTATGCAAATGAATAGCTAATTAATGGTGTAATTCTAGCTTAGCTAACTAGGAATTTGCCATTGTCTGTGAAGTGAATGTGCTGATCTGATTTGTGAATGAAGTTGTATGCAAAAAGTCATAACTGACTGCGTGTAAGCTTCCCATGCCTGTTTCACAGCAGCACAAGTTCTGCTCAGCTTGTTCGTTGTTGTGAACATCCATCGGTCTCTTAGCAACGTCTCACCCGGAAGTTGAGAGCAGCCTCTTCCGGTTCAATCTGATAACAGCATACACATCACAGACCCTTGTGTAAACTGAGTAGAACTGAGTGTAGCCAAGGTCTAACTCTTTAGCAGCCATACAGGCATTTAAGCTAAGCCCTTTACCTCAACAGTTAGCTGTTAGCATCCGACTAATGCTTAGACGTGTGAGTGTAAAGTGTAATGTTCAAGCCACTCCTCTCCTCTCTCTCCCCCTTTCTCTTGGTTTCACCTCCCGTTTGTGCTATCGCTTTCTGTTTAGAATCAGTTAGGTTGGCCCTCCTCACATACTTGGGTTTTAACTGTGTTAATTTATTCTGACTTTGGTCTACCTCGCTTGGATTTTATTATTATTTTTTTTTAACCTTTGTTTAGCTTGAATGTACCCGTTCAGCTAAATTGATTTTAATTAAGTCACCAATTTAATTAAATCAAGTTACTTACTTTTCCTTTAGTTTCCTAAAGCCATTAGGATATTTTCATTTTTCTTTCCTTATTTTAGTTATCTGACCATCACTGTCTTCCCTCTCGGTATAGGATTATAGCAGTTCTAGCAACTGATGTCCCTTAATGAACCGTACAGGTCATTAGTAGACTAATTCCTGTCTCTCCTTACTCCTTAGCAGTCAGGCCTGCTACATGAGCCATAGGCCCTGAGAAGACTAGAAACACTTCCTAGTGTTTCTGCTTATTTACCTTGAGATGTTTGATGTGTCCCTGCTAGCTTAGCTAACAGTCTCCCTAGATTTATGACCCTACTGCAGCATGCCTTTGAACAAGGAACAACTGCGTAGTCATACCTCCTATCTTAAACTAAATAAGGAAAGCCCTTCCTTCTCCCTCTGTCTCTTTCTGATTTTATTTCAGTTTGTGTATTTGGTACCTTCATAGTGACCAAACCTGTGAACCATCAGTGTTTTGAGTAATAATTTGACTACAGGTAAAGCCTGGTCAGTAGCTGACCCCCTTGCTTACAGCCCATCAAAGTTACTCAAACCCTCTCTTTGTGCTGACCCGCACAAAATCTTAGCACCCCCACCTCACTAGCTGCTCTAACCAGCTATTCACACCTTACACGGCCTAGGGAGCCGTTCCCTATACAGATAGCTAACACCTCTGTACGTACTTGCATTTGCCGTCTGCATTTCTCTCTCGTGTTCCCACAAGTGAACCAGCATGCCTCAGACATCCAGCCCTGCCACCCACCAGGAACACCTGGAGACCCTGCAGAGCACTGTGGTGGACATCCTTCAGCCGAAAGCAGCCAACAACCTGCAATGGCAGAGAAAGGAACAGCGGGACTGCGACACCAGGGGACACCTCACACCCAGCCTGGACAACCAGAAGCTGACCAGCATCATTTTCTCCTTGGCCCACACCCTCAAGGACCTCAGACAGGAGGTAAATGAACTGAAACTGCAAGTCACAGAGTTCCAAAGGGAACCAACACCTGCTCAGCAAGAGAAGGAACAGGACAGGCGCGAGGAACCTGACAGAACGGCACAACAGAAGGAAATCACCAGTCTTCAGGAGGCTCTGACAGCTGCTAGACACAGAGAGCAGCTTGAAAAGGCCACCAGACAAGATCTGGAAAGAGAACTGTTTCACACAAAGTCGCTGTTAGGAACAGCATACGTAGAACTTAATGAGAGAGACACTAGAGTTAAGGCCTTAGAAGGCCATCTGCATGCAGCCAGAGCTGAAGTCCAAATCCTGACTCAGCAATTCGGCAACATTAAAGGGGAGCTTGACATGGTTCAGAGAGAACTGAAACAGTCTTACCTACTATGCATGGGCTCAAGTAAAAGACCCCCTGCTGCACGTCACACAGTCAGCAGTGCAAACCCCCATGCCCCTGTACACAGATACAAAGGGGGGGGCCAAGACCTTCTGCTTAACACTTCACAAGTCAGTTTCCAGGAAACCTCTGCAGCTGCAGAAGGAACAGAATTCATTCAGACGAACTCTGAAGTGATACATGAAGTGACACCCAAAGAACTCAATCGAATGGCCAGAAACATCCCTGCATTCACACCAGAACTTGCAGGTGACCATGACGTCCACGCTTACATGAGAGACATTTTGGAAATGTGTGAACTACCAAGATAGACTTTATCTGCTCTGGATCACCTCTAGCCCAGAGGTACGACACTTCCCGGCTCGACAGCCAGGACACATCCAATCGGACTACCAGCAGCTAAGACAAGCCATCATTAAGGAATTCTCAGACCCAGAGTCTGAACACGGACTGATCGCTGCCCTGGACACCAAACAGGGCCAGTATGAAACTCCACATGTGTACTACCACAGACTTCGACGAGCTTACTTCGGAGCTCGCAATGAACCCGGGATGGAGGAGGACACCAGCTTCAAGAGCCTCTTCCTCCAAAACCTGCATCCTATTGTGAGTCACCATTTAGGCATTCTAGCCTGCCCTCAATCAATGCCTATTCAACCACTGCGTGACCTGACACACAAGGCCTTTAACAAGCACAAGGCCTCCTCCAAAGGTGTTTGTAAGAACCCACTGATTCTGGACTGCACAACCCAGAATTCAAAGCAGGCACCAGAAGGCACCCAGCATTGCCCCAATGCCAGGCCCTTCTACAGAAAGACACTAGCCAGCAGAGGACATAACCATCGCCATGGCAACAGACCCAGGTTCCAGACCAACCACTGGGAGGAGCCATGGAAAAGGGCATCCTCAGCCTGCGAACACCACGGTATGTCCAGCAGCAGTCAGCCACATCCTCCTTCACACCCTTCACACAGGGGCTAAATGGAGGCTGCACAACAACAGCTGGACACACCCACTGTTGAGTTACAGGAGCTGCTGACACTAGCAAAAGAGCTCCTTGAACAAAACTCCACTGAGAAGTACCAGAAAGGACAAACTTTGACTCCTTGTCAAACATAACACAGCATCAGACTCCTCCAGGGGAGGAGCAGCCCGCAAAACCAGCCGACACCCCGGGAGCAGCCAGACAATGTTGGATAGAGCAACGGGCCCACAGGCCCAACAGCCAAACCTCTGCCAACACAACTCAGGCAAGCTTAAACCAGTGTTGCCACCAAAGCAAAGCAACACTGTCAACATCAGACTTTTAGTGACGTTCAAGCAGAACAGAGGGCTAACAACCACCTGCTGCCCTCCTGCCATCCTCACTAGGTCAGTCTGAAACTCTCTTCACACTACCATCTCCATTACGATTCCCTGCGACCCTCGGAATCACCTGCCCTCTCACAAGTGAGAGTTCAACCAGTTGTTTCAAACAACACCTAAAGCAACCATTTGACCCATGCCAAATCACCTCAGGACGACAGGTGACACTGCCACGACACCTGCTGCACAAGCTCAAGGACCTGCGCCTTGCTACTGCCTACACCATCACAGCACACCACCTGACAGCACCCCAACCACTCCTAGTGGCACCAACAACCAGAGAGCCACCGCTCTCTCCCAGCCATGAGTGACAGGTGCGTGTCTGATTGTTCTGCACCTCGGACATCGCTCGCTGTTGTCTGTTGGACAGACAACAACGTTCGAAGGGGGGGGAATATGTAGCATCTGGACCAATCAGACATACAGTTATTTGTTACATTTAACAAATAATCTTTAAAACCAACAACCCAGCTATATGCTGGAGTTTTGAAGACACCCCCCCCCAAAGCAACGAACACCCCAAAAGGGCTTAGTTGCCACGGTGACTATCTGATAAGAGGTTTTATTGCTTCAAGGAATGCACATCTGCCCATGCTACATTTGCCATAGGA